>CM040932.1:51530693-51647698 GCA_023029165.1 Gobiocypris rarus
CTCTGCGTGGAGATCGTAAGGGAAAAAACCACCGGGGGGCGCCCGAGACAATAAGATACTCGTGGCGATAATGTTTACAAATTAAAATGCATTGAAATGCAACATTTACAACAAGAATATATTTATAATATTATTTATATTTATAATATATTATTATTATATTTTTAATCTTTATAATATTTGTATTTACTTTATATTCGGTATAAAATCTAAATGTTTTCAAATTCACAAACCTTAGTTTTGATGACTGGAAATATACCGAGAATAACTATAAATGCCCATATTTTTACCCAAATTATGCATTACACGAACATAACATCTTTGACAATTTGTTGTAATGAAACAAGTATTAAAAAAAGAAGTAGAAAAAAAGAATGTATAATAACAGAACACGATCGCCAGAGCAGCAGAGGGCAGTAGAGACGGAAATGATGCGTTGCCTCGCCCTGTGCGCGTTACACAAAACCGGAATGGAATCTGCCATTTACGTTTGTAGGGGACATTTAAATAATTTATTTTAATCATTTAAAAAAAATGATGTAGGAAAAGTAAATATATTTTCTTAATTTAAATAAATAGTAAATATATATTCAAATAAATAGTAATATACAATTCCTACTTTGTATATAAACGAAATGCTCCCCCTACTGTTTTTCAGTCGCCCCCCGTTACTAAGATTGTTCCGTTCACGCGTTCAAACATTCGCGGCAAAAGCCTGACGGATTTTGCAGTTAGTTTCTGATCGTTGTTGTTGTTGTTTATGCTGATAATTATATATAATTAAATGAACGCAAAGATGAGTAGGATGGCGAAAACACTGAAAGCTGTTCAGCGGGAGCTACAAGTGAGCGTTGATGTAACGTTAAACCCTGAAAATACATATTGTGTATAATATATGTAAATGTGGTATTTAATATTACTAATGCCATTATTAATGTCACTCACACGTAATATTATACATTGCAGAAATGTTTATTCTAGCATGTTTTATTTTATTTTTTACTTGTAATTCCTAAAACATAATATTAATATCACCAATATTATGTAATATTGTTATCGTTTTTTCATATAATATAGTATTCAATATTACTAATTACAATATGACGTCTAACTTATGTATTTTGATTTTATGATATATAATACAGTATTTAATTTTACTAATATTTATATATATATATATATATATATATATATATATATATATATATATATATATATATATATATATACACAATGTATAATATTGTATTGTCTGTCTTGAAATAAATAACATCACCAATATTTATGATGTAATGACAAATATTGTAATGTATTATTGTTGTTTGAGATATAAGATAGTATTTAATATTACAAATTATAATATGTGTAATATTAGTATTATGTTTTATTTTATGACTTGTAATTCCTGGCACATGTTGTTGTAATATCGTCCATATTTATATTATGTAATACAAATGTTTATTATTGTATATAATAATAAATTATATATTTTTTATTATATATATATTATAATATAATATTAAATATTACTAATAATAATAGAACATGTAATATTATACATTGTATTGCCTTGTATAACCAATATTTATATTAAGTAATGACAAATATTTAATTATTGTTATTTATAATATTAATATGTTAGTACCAAGTAGTTTATTAATTACAATTAAATGTTTGCTATTAATTTCTAACATTAAATAGTTTGCTTGTTTATTTATATATATATATATTTGAATATAATATAAACAAAAACTTGTAATCGCAATTAATCGATTGAACAACACTAATATTAAGTACTATTATACATGTAATTTACATATAGATTGTGGACTGAAGTAACAGTTCATAATATATGCATTGTATTTTACATATTATACTGTACATGCAATTACTACACAATAATAAGGACTTTTATAAGCAAGTTTGGACACAATTGACAGACTTTGGTTGTTTATTGCTGTTTTTATTAGAGTGTGAAACAGAACGGCGATGGCACCGAGTCTCCACGAGCCCTGGACATCTCATCCATAGAGAGAGCCAGCTTCTTTCAGGGAGATCAGTATTCTCCTCACGGTCGACTAACCTGTCGTCGTCTGCTCTGTAAATCACCACTTGCTTTAAGGCCATCAGTGTAAGGGCTGAAAAGCAAGTGTTCGTGTGACTTTAGTGTGATTCTTGCTGTGTTTTGCAGGGAACCCGCTCCACAGCACCGCTTTAGAGGAAGACCTGAGTCCCGGAGCGGCACAGAACCAGAGGTCTGCCCGACCGAGAGCTGGGAAGCCTGGGGACGCTCATAAGGCTAAGGCTAAGGAAAAGGCCCAAACGTTTTCCAAGGGACTTAATAAGAGCGCCACATCCAAGGAGAACCAGGAACCATCTCAGCCACCAAATCAAGTTGTCAGGTAGAGCGAGATCAGGGGGTTTCCGCCGTGCTGCTGCATCAGGGTAATAATAACGTGAAGGCTTTCTGTGTCATAGAAAAGCTCAAGACAGACTTTTACCAACCATATCAGAAGGCAGAGAGGCAGGCCCCACGAGCGCTGCGTCCAAGGTGAGCGTTTACAGCATGAAACTGAAGTTACACTCGTCTTTTCTTCCCTATTGTGCCGTATATCCGAGTGAAACGCTTCTCAAACAAGAACAAATGTAGGGCGGGGCTTGATTTTGTCCGTGGGGAATTGATTGGATGGCTGTGGTTTGCTATGGCAGGGCTCAGACTGCGACCAAATGGTGGCATTTTGCCTCTTTTTCTTGCTGGTGCGACTACATTTAGTTAAAGGTCGCACTGGTGCCTCCATCACGCTACATATGAGAAACATCAAATGAACTGTAAGTGGAACAGAACCGCACTACTCGTTTGAGCGCAGCGTGAGCTCATACACGGGCCGATCTTGATCACATGACACTGTTACTACAGCGCTGGAGATCCAGTGAGGAAGCGCTTGAGTTCACCACAGGATTAATAACATCACTACTGTGAGATCCAGTGGAAGCGTTCGGCGCAGAACTCTCTAAACCACAGATATCTGATCAAACAGAGCTGACATGGACATTACTGTAGTCACACCACATGATTTACTGTAGTCACACCACATGATTTACTGTAGTCACACCAAATGATTTACTGTAGTCACACCACATGATTTACTGTAGTCACACCAAATGATTTACTGTAGTCACACCGCATGATTTACTGTAGTCACGCCACATGATTTACTGTAGTCACACCAAATGATTTACTGTAGTCACACCACATGATTTACTGTAGTCACACCAAATGATTTACTGTAGTCACACCGCATGATTTACTGTAGTCACGCCACATGATTTACTGTAGTCACACCACATGATTTACTGTAGTCACACCACATGATTTACTGTAGTCACACCACATGATTTACTGTAGTCACACCACATGATTTACTGTAGTCACACCACATGATTTACTGTAGTCACACCACATGATTTACTGTAGTCACACCACATGATTTACTGTATTCACACCACATGATTTACTGTAGTCACGCCACATGATTTACTGTAGTCACACACCACATGATTTACTGTAGTCACTACATGATTTACTGTAGTCACACAACATGATTTACTGTAGTCACACCACATGATTTACTGTAGTCACACCACATGATTTACTGTAGTGACGCCACATGATTTACTGTAGTCACGCCACATGATTTACTGTAGTCACACACCACATGATTTACTGTAGTCACACCAAATGATTTACTGTAGTCACACCACATGATTTACTGTAGTCACACCACATGATTTACTGTAGTCACACCACATGATTTACTGTAGTCACGCCACATGATTTACTGTAGTCACGCCACATGATTTTATTGTAGTGACACCACATGATTTACTGTAGTCACGCCACATGATTTACTGTAGTAACACCACATGATTTACTATAGTCACACCACATGATTTACTGTAGTCACACCACATGATTTACTGTAGTCACACCAAATGATTTACTGTAGTCACACCAAATGATTTACTGTAGTCACACCACATGATTTACTGTAGTCACCACATGATTTACTGTAGTCACACCACATGATTTACTGTAGTCACACCACATGATTTACTGTAGTCACGCCACGTGATTTACTGTAGTCACACCACATGATTTACTGTAGTCACACCGCATTGTTTACTGTAGTGACACCACATGATTTACTGTAGTCACACCACATGATTTACTGTAGTCACGCCACATGATTTACTGTAGTCACACCACATGATTTACTGTAGTCACACCACGTGATTTACTGTAGTCACGCCACATGATTTACTGTAGTCACACCACATGATTTACTGTAGTCACACCACATGATTTACTGTAGTCACGCCACATGATTTACTGTAGTCAGACACCACATGATTTACTGTAGTCACGCCACATGATTTACTGTAGTCACACACCACATGATTTACTGTAGTCACACCACATGATTTACTGTAGTCACACCACATGATTTACTGTAGTCACACCACATGATTTACTGTAGTCACACCACATGATTTACTGTAGTCACACCACATGATTTACTGTAGTCACACCACATGATTTACTGTAGTCACACCACATGATTTACTGTAGTCACACCACATGACTTACTGTAGTCACACCACGTGATTTACTGTAGTCACACATGATTTACTGTAGTCACGCCACATGATTTACTGTAGTCACGCCACATGATTTACTGTAGTCACACATTTACTGTAGTCACACCACATGATTTACTGTAGTCACACCACATGATTTACTGTAGTCACACCACATGATTTACTGTAGTCACGCCACATGATTTACTGTAGTCACGCCACATGATTTACTGTAGTCACACACCACATGATTTACTGTAGTCACACCACATGATTTACTGTAGTCACACCACATGATTTACTGTAGTCACGCCACATGATTTACTGTAGTCACACCACATGACTTACTGTAGTCACACCACGTGATTTACTGTAGTCACGCCACATGATTTACTGTAGTCACCCACATGATTTACTGTAGTCACGCCACATGATTTACTGTAGTCACACCACATGATTTACTGTAGTCACACCACATGATTTACTGTAGTCACACCACATGATTTACTGTAGTCACACCACATGATTTACTGTAGTCACACCACATGATTTACTGTAGTCACACCACATGATTTACTGTAGTCACACCACATGATTTACTGTAGTCACGCCACATGATTTACTGTAGTCACACATGATTTACTGTAGTCACACCACATGATTTACTGTAGTCACAACACATGATTTACTGTAGTCACACCACATGATTTACTGTAGTCGCCACGATTTACTGTAGTAACACCACATGATTTACTGTAGTCACACCACATGATTTACTGTAGTCACACCACATGATTTACTGTAGTCACACCACATGATTTAATGTAGTGACACCACATGATTTACTGTAGTCACACCACATGACTTACTGTAGTCACACCACGTGATTTACTGTAGTCACGCCACATGACTTACTGTAGTCACACCACGTGATTTACTGTAGTCACGCCACATGATTTACTGTAGTCACACCACATGACTTACTGTAGTCACACCACGTGATTTACTGTAGTCACGCCACATGATTTACTGTAGTCACGCCACATGATTTACTGTAGTCACACATGATTTACTGTAGTCACACACCATGATTTACTGTAGTCACACCACATGATTTACTGTAGTCACACCACATGATTTACTGTAGTCACACCACATGATTTACTGTAGTCACACCACATGATTTACTGTAGTCACGCCACATGATTTACTGTAGTCACACCACATGATTTACTGTAGTAACACCACATGATTTACTGTAGTCACACACCACATGATTTACTGTAGTCACGCCACATGATTTACTGTAGTCACACACCACATGATTTACTGTAGTCACACCGCATGATTTACTGTAGTCACACCACATGATTTACTGTAGTCACACCACATGATTTACGTTTTGACCACCATATATTGTAGAATAAAAATTCTTTATACTAAAATGTCAGAACATTTACTCAAATCAATGAACAGCACTAATAAAGCCCCAGTCTTGTCCAAACTCAGTCCTGGAGGGCCACTGTCCTGGAGAGTTTAGCTCCAACCCCAAATAAACACTCTTGAAACAGTTAATTGTCTTACAAGGCCCTAGTTAGACACTGATTAGCTGGTTTGTGTGTGTTTATTTGGGGTTGGAGCTAAACTCTGCAGGACAGTGGCCCTCCAGGACTGAGTTTAGAGACCCCTGGTCTAGACTGTTTATCTGCTGTTAAAGTCACTGTGAAATTAAAATTGACAGTTCTTGTTTTTAAAATCAAAATCAAGCCCTGCCCTACATTTGTTCTTGTTTGAGAAGCGTTTCACTCGGATATACGGCACAATACGTGAGATAACACTAGAGCGACTTCAGTTTCATGCTGACTTTAATATTTGGCAGTTATGGAAAGGAGTTTATTTGGAATGCATGTTTTTATTTTTCCAGAAAGCAGGAAAAGGTCAGAGGTCAGCGAGAGAAACCTCTCCGACCGCAGGAGCGTCTCAGAGACAGCAGAGGTCACCGCCGTCCTCAGAGGAGCTGACCGATGAGGATGAGAGTTTTGTACGTCTCATGTGTTTAGCCATCAGTATGTACATGTATGACAGGTGAAATGTTGGCCTTATTAAGTTGGCTTGGGAGAGCCAACTTACTGAAATCCTTATAAACTTATTAGTGGTGCTTGCTGGTAAGCAAGGCATCACTATTGTTATTGTGCATACTTATTATTATTATTCTTCCACACAAAAGTTCGGCGCGCTTCTCCTCCCACACCGTTTGTCACACACCCATGAATGAGGCGTCAAATCGTGCGGATTATTCGGGAATGGTGTGCTATATCTTTTCTAAGGGATCGGGGTTGCGATTTTCGCCCGAAGGGCGAAAATCCACCCGAAAAATCGCATAGACTTAACATTACGGCAAAGTTTGACCACTCGTAGCTCCGGCGAGGATTTGGAGAAACTCGTGAATTACCACATTTGGAGAGGCTGACAGGATCTCTCAAAACACACATCTCAAAGGGGTGTAAGTTGTACCCCTGGGGCGCTACAGCTGCCCGAATTTTTACATTGACTTAACATGGGAGGGCGTCCCATCAAGCGCATGCGTTTGTCCTCCAATGGTAAATTGCATAGGATTTTGTATTGACCATAGCTCTGCTTCACAGAGTCACAGAGACAAGGGGTGGGCTCAACTTACTCAGACAACCAATCACTATCTCAGGATCATCGTGATGCTGTCAAGCCACGCCCTAGCAACCATTTAGAGCTCCCTAGCAACTGATCCCATAGACTTCCATTGAAAGAGATCAAATGGATATCTTTGGATATAAGCGTCATAGAAACATGAGGGTGGGTTTGTTTGACTCGGGGCATCAACGGCCAATCACAAATCACCTCCAACACGTCCTAGCCACGCCCTAGCAACCGTTATTAAGCACCTTAGCAACCCAAATCAACAGTGTATATCTTCACATCTGAATGTCATAGAGGAATGGGGGTTGGTTTATATCATTCATACTGACAAGGAGCTTTTGCAGTATCGTCATTGGATGCTGCCAAGCCACTCCATAGCAACCAAACGGAGTACCCTAGCAACAGTTTAACAAGACCTATATCTCTGCATCAGAACATCATAGAGACACGGGGGTTGGTTTATATCATTCATACTGACAAGGAGCTTTTATGATATCATTATGGGATGTTCCCAAGCCACTCCATAGCAACCAAACAGAGTACCCTAGCAACCGTTTATCAACCCCTATATCTTTGCGTCAGAACATCATAGAGACATAGGGGTTGGGTCTTTTGACTCATGCTAGCAAACGGCACTTTGCTACACATGCTAGCAGTGAATAGCTACATGCTAATAGTGATTAGCTAAGCGTTAAATCAGCCTAAGGCATTACTAAGAACTCTATAAACACTACATAGTAACCATATGTGACAACTAGCAACACTATAGCAACCTATCAGAATACCTTGGCAACTGCCTAGCAACCACCTAGCAACGCCCTAGCAACCACCCAGAACACCTAAGCAACCACCTAGCAACCACCTAGCAACGCCCTAGCAACCACCCAGAACACCCTAGCAACCACCTGGCAACCACATAGCAACGCCTGGCAGCCACCCAGAACACCTTAGCAACCACCTGGCAACGCCCTGGCAACGCCTAGCAACCACCCAGAACACCCTAGCAACCACCTGGCAACGCCCTAGCAGCCACCCAGAACACCTTAGCAACCACCTGGCAACCACCTGGCAACGCCTGGCAGCCACCCAGAACACCCTAGCAACCACCTGGCAACCACATAGCAACGCCTAGCAACCACCCAGAACACCCTAGCAACCGCCTAGCAACCACATAGCAACGCCCTAGCAACCACCCAGAATACCTTAGCAACCACCTAGCAACCGCATAGCAACGCCCTAGCAACCACCCAGAACACCCTAGCAACCACCTAGAAACCACATAGCAACGCCCTAGCAACCACCCAGAACACCTTAGCAACCGCATAGCAACGCCCTAGCAACCACTCAGAACACCTTAGCAACCACCTAGCAACGCCCTAGCAACCAACCAGAATATCCTAGCAACCGCCTAGCAACCATCCAGAACACCCTAGCAACCATTTAGAGCACCCTAGCAACCGTACAAACACATGAATAAGCCATATCTCAGCTCCACAACATCGTACAGACATGGGGGTGGGCTTTTTGCAGTCACTTGCGACCGGGCCCGAGTTTTGCCACTGCAAGCACCACTCACATTTTCTTCTGGAAATGTACATTCTAGTTATTATTATTTTTCTTAGTGTAAATTTCTGTATCTAACTCCTCCTAGAGCTTTAACTCCACATACTCCAAACTCGGCTCAGACCTTCAAACTGTTCTGACTCGAGTTGCTATATCTTTTCTAACTGATCCGACTTACGCTTTTCCTAAAAATGACTCTCAAAACTCGGAAAAACTCCCATTGACTTACATTGACGGAATGTTCAGATTTTCAAACTGTGCAACTGTCAAAAACTCAAATGTAAACACTGCAGCCCAGACTCACTCAAACTGACATTCTATGAACTACATCACAGCCATAGAGACTCATTCAAACTCATCTATCACTCTATCACTCTATCTATCTATCACTCTATCTATCTATCTATCTATCTATCTATCTATCTATCTATCTATCTATCTGACTATCACTCAATCACTCTATCACTCTATCTATCTATCTATCTGACTATCACTCTATCTATCTGACTATCACTCTATCACTCTATCTATCTGACTATCACTCTATCACTCTATCTATCTATCACTCTATCTATCTGACTATCACTCTATCTATCTGACTTTCACTCTATCACTCTATCTATCTGACTTTCACTCTATCACTCTATCTATCTGACTTTCACTCTATCTATCTATCTATCTATCTATCTATCTATCTATCTATCTATCTATCTATCTATCTATCTATCTATCTATCTATCTATCTATCTGACTATCACTCTATCACTCTATCTATCTATCTATCTATCTATCTATCTATCTATCTATCTATCTATCTATCTATCTATCTATCACTCTATCACTCTATCTATCTATCACTCTATCTATCTATCACTCTATCTATCTGACTGTCACTCTATCACTCTATCTATCTGACTATCACTCTATCTATCTATCTATCTATCTATCTATCTATCTATCTGACTATCACTCAATCACTCTATCACTCTATCACTCTATCTATCTATCTATCTATCTATCTATCTATCTATCTATCTATCTATCTATCTATCTATCTATCTATCTATCTATCTATCTATCTATCATCTATCTGACTTTCACTCTATCACTCTATCTATCTGACTATCACTCTATCTATCTGACTATCACTCTATCTATCTATCTATCTGACTGTCACTCTATCACTCTATCACTCTATCTATCTATCACTCTATCTATCTGACTATCACTCTATCTATCTATCTGACTGTCACTCTATCACTCTATCTATCTGACTATCACTCTATCTATCTGACTTTCACTCTATCACTCTATCTATCTGACTATCACTCTATCTATCACTCTATCTATCACTCTATCTGACTATCACTCTATCTATCTATCACTCTATCTATCTGACTATCACTCTATCACTCTATCACTCTATCTATCTGACTATCACTCTATCTATCTATCTATCTATCTATCACTCTATCTATCTGACTATCACTCTATCTATCTGACTGTCACTCTATCACTCTATCTATCTATCTATCTATCTATCTATCTATCTGACTATCACTCTATCTATCTGACTATCACACTATCACTCTATCTATCTATCTATCTATCTATCTATCTATCTATCTATCTGACTATCACTCTATCACTCTATCACTCTATCTATCTGACTGTCACTCTATCACTCTATCTGACTATCACTCTATCTATCTATCTATCTGACTATCACTCTATCTATCTATCTATCTATCTATCTATCTATCTATCTATCTATCTATCTATCTATCTATCTATCTATCACTCTATCTATCTGACTATCACTCTATCTATCTGACTATATCTATCACTCTATCACTCTATTTATCTATCACTATCTATCTATGTGAATGAGTGAGTGTGCGTGCGTGTGTGCGTGCGTGCGTGCGTGCGTGTGTGTGTGTGAGTGAGTGAGTGAGTGAGTGTGTGTGTGTGAGTGTGTGTGTGTGTGTGTGTGTGTGTGTGTGTGAGTGAATGCGTGAATGCGTGTATGTGTGTGTGTGTGTGAGTGAGTGAATGCGTGAATGCGTGTATGTGTGTGTGTGTGTGTGTGTGTGTGTGTGTGTGTGTGTGTGTGTGTGTTCAAACTTTCTGATCGGCTCTCTCCCAAGCCAACTTAAAGTTTGTCTCGACGAACTTTTTAATCTAGTTCAGATGTTGTCCTTTCCAGCACCCAAGCATGGAGAAGTCTAAAGGGGCAAAGAGGAGATCCTCCGGCCGACCGCAGAGCGGCCACAAACAGAAACGCAAGTCTTTATCGTCATCAGGTACTTCTTTGTGAAGTTATTTTAAATGAGTGATGTTTTGTAGTTGCTGAGAACAATGTTTTCAGACATAATTACTTACTTTTGTTAGGTTTATAATAGGCATTTAGATATTTACAAATGTATACATACATTAGTATTTTCATGTTATTATTAATTTAATACAGAGCCAGTGTCACACAAGTCATTTCATTTCAATGAATTTCGCTAAATTTTGTATTAATTAAATTGATTTTAAATGTGTGGTGTTTCTATTTGTTCTAGTCTTGGTTTTGGAAGAATTTTTCCTTTATATATATAAATGAGCCAACCAAAACGGCACAGAGATGAATTGCCACGTTACAAACTTTTGTGATCTGATCAAAAGCAGTGCACATTGTTTTAGGTAAAAGCATCTTAGCTTAGCTGTAAATTGTCCTTCTCCAGGAGCGGCTGGCCTCTAGAAAACCCCGAGATCTGAGAAGCCCAGCTGATCTTGACGTGGTGCTCGATGCTTTCCAGGAGTTTGTCGCCCAGTATAAGTAAGTATATGATGTCAGTGTTTTTCTAACTAGTAGAAGTCAAACTCTCAGATATTGATTCTGGCTCTCTGCAGGCAGGCCATAGACTCAGACGCGGTCAAGCGCTCCATCGATGCTGTCAGCCGCTCGTTTGAGGAGCAGCTCTCGGAGATGGTGAGATTGTTTTACACATGTCTTTTCATAGAGAATAAGTGGAAGTGTTGCTGCTGTCATAATAATGATGCCACTCGTTCACAGATCACAGCGACAAAGGAACTCAAGAGTGTGAAAAGAGAAAATAACAAGGTGATTCTTCATTATGTGACTCGTCTGGCAAACACACTGTACGGCGTCATTATTTAATAGCACGTTTGTTTTGAAGGCATAAGTGTGTGGTTCTGTCTTTCAGATCAATAGAGCGATCAATCAGAAGAGGACCAGGCTTGTGGAAGCCAGTAATGAGCTTATTAAGTAAGCACCAAAAATACAAAAACTGGATTTTATTTGCTTTTTTATACTGTCACAACCAATCTGCCAAAACTGTGTTCACTTCATGGAAATTAAAGGATTAGTTCACTTTAAAATGAGAATTAGTCCATGATTTACCCCTCCCCACAATGACATTCTTCAGAGTTACAGTATATTAATAAATATCCTGATTTTTCCAAGCTTTTTAATTGCAGTCAATTGGAGCCCAAAATTCCTCCATCCATGATAAACGTGCTCCACATGGCTCCAGGGGTTAATAAAGGCCTTCTGAAGCAAAGCAATGCACTTGTGTAAGGAAAATATCCATATTTAACACGTTATAAAGTAAAATAACTAGCTTCCTGCGGACTGGCACGGCAATGACGTCAGACGTAGCGTAAGCGTTTTGATCTGTGAGAGGCGCTACACTTTCTGGGTAAGCTGAACATGGAAGGCGGTCCTGAAGCTAGTTATTTTACTTTATAATGTGTTAAATATGGATATTTTTCTTACACAAACAGATCGCTTCACTTTAGAAGGCATTCTTTTTTAGGCTTCAAAATTTTGGCTGCCATTCACTCCCATTATAAAGCTTGGAAGAGCCAGGACATTTTTTAATATAACTCTGATTATATTAGAGTTTGTTCGTGATTTTCTCTTTGTCTTTTGTTTGATTGACTTTCATGAGGTTTATTAGGCTGCTCTCACTAAGAGCGAATGCACGGATCTAATACAATGACACATTTGCTGATTTGGACATTAAGTTTGGGCTTTTTGGAGGGAATGAAAGGTGTGAAAAACTGAATAATCATTTTAGCTCAATGATCTTGTTTTCACAATCATCGGATCATTGGATGAACCGCACAGCTGTAATATGTGGTGGGTTTCTGCTCTCAGGGGGAAGACGAGGCTGAGGGACCTGCAGAAAGATCATGATGAGATGGAGCTGAGACTCAAAGCCCTGAGAGAAGGGTCCTCTTTGCTCACCAGCCTGCAGGAGCTCAACAGGAAGTATCTGAAGCACCGCACGGCTCATCCGGCGGAAGTGGAAACGGTGAGGAAGTTCCTATTGAATTCTGTACAAGCAAGCCACTTTTTGTGCTTCCGTCCTTTCCTCATTTCATTGTTCTCTTTTGTCTGACAGTATGGGCCATCTTGTATGCCTGCCATGTTAATGGAAGCCAGGGGCATCATGGGAACAGAACATCAGCTGAAGACTGTCAATGACAATCTGCAGCAGGTTTTAGATGAAAGCGAAAACCCATAATCAACACACACTGTACAGCTCAACTAATAAACGGTTTAATGGAATCGTGGTTCGTCACAGTATTGATTCGTTTTTGTGTGTGTGTGTGTGTGAGAGAGAGAGAGAGAGTGTGTGTGTGTGTGTGTGTGTGTGTGTGTGTGTGTGTGTGTGTGTGTGTGTGTGTGGGGCATGTTTTGTGAAATATCAGGACACAAATGTGTATAATGACATGGGTATGACATAGGTATTACAAAAAGAGGGTGAAATATGAGGACGTTCCCCATGTCCTCACTTTTCAAAATGCTTATAAATCACACAGGATGAGTTTTTCACAGAAAGTAAACTGAGCAGTCTCCTGTGATGGGTAGGTTTAGGGGCAGGGGCAGTGTGTGTGTGTGTGTGTGATGGGTAGGTTTAGGGGCAGGGGCAGTGTGTGTGTGTGTGTGTGTGTGTGTGTGTGTGTGTGTGTGTGTGTGTGTGTGTGTGTGTGTGTGTGTGTGTGTGTGTGTGTGTGTTTGTGTTTGTGTGTGTGTGATGGGTAGGTTTAGGGGCAGGGGCAGTGTGTGTGTGTGTGTGTGTGTGTGTGTGTGATGGGGCAGGGGCAGTGTGTGTGTGTGTGTGTGTGTGTGTGTGATGGGTAGGTTTAGGGGCAGGGGCAGTGTGTGTGTGTGTGTGTGTGTGTGTTTGTGTGTGTGTGATGGGTAGGTTTAGGGGCAGGGGCAGTGTGTGTGTGTGTGATGGGTAGGTTTAGGGTAGGGGCATTGTAGGGGGATAGAAAATACGGTTTGTACAGTATAAAATGCATTACGCCTATGGCATGTCCCCACATTTCACAAAAACAAACGTGTGTGTGTGTGTGTGTGTGATGGGTAGGTTTAGGGGCAGGGGCAGTGTGTGTGTGTGTGTGTGTGTGTGTGATGGGTAGGTTTAGGGGCAGGGGCAGTGTGTGTGTGTGTGTGTGTGTGTTTGTGTGTGTGTGATGGGTAGGTTTAGGGGCAGGGGCAGTGTGTGTGTGTGTGATGGGTAGGTTTAGGGGTAGGGGCATTGTAGGGGGATAGAAAATACGGTTTGTACAGTATAAAATGCATTACGCCTATGGCATGTCCCCACATTTCACAAAAAAAAACGTGTGTGTGTGTGTGTGTCTGCGCTTAAACTCAACCTGTTTCATTATCTTTAATATACTTTGCGTATTGTTTAAAGTCTTCTGAAAATACATTTGATTCTCATCACAAAAATCACAAATGAGAATCAGGAATATTTTCTGACAATATCGGTCAATTTATTCTAAGTTTTGTCGCCAGCTACTTTAACACTCTGCGGCTGTTCTGTCACTTTTGACTGAAAAATAATGTTTTTTACTTTTTAATTAATCGGAATAGTATGAAACTTGGTAAAGGTTTTGGCACTTGTTATGTGAACACAAAAACAACTTTGGAAAATAAATGGGAGAGGAATTTCCTCCAGTGGAAGCGTTTGGTACTGCGCACAAACAAAAGCTCACTGGAAGCTCATTTATTGAGATATCAACCTCAAATTTGGTCCACAACTTTGGATTTATAACTATTTTCTCACAGTTTAGAGTAAAACATATTTTGGTATTTTATATCAAATTAAAGTTTCACTTTTTAAACTTTAGTCACTTGCCACGTGTCCTCTTTAAAAACCTCAGTGTGAGCTCCAAAAGCGATTTGGGTTGTTTTAAGCAAACATTTAACCCAACTGCTGTGTTAAAACAACCCAATTCCTGGTGTAAGACCCGGCCAAACACGTCCCAATGGGGTAGCGATGAGTGGGTGAAGGTTTTGCGCGTTCTGTTTTTTTTCAGTTGGGCAAAAAGTTTTTAATTCCAATTGACCCTTCGCTAAGCCCCGCCCTCCTTAGTTACTGTTGCTACGCCTGTCAAGCTTTCGCGCCTGGCCTGTCTATTACAGTATGTGTGCGCCGGTGTCAGACATTCCCAAGGAGAAAATTAGACATTTTTGGTGAACAGGTGAAATATCTGAGAGAGCAAGACAAAAGGGACTGCAGTATGCATTCGAGGGATATATCCATGGCATAATATGCAACCGATTAGCCGCCTCACACAATGACCATTCCAATGGGAAACACACAAACTGAGGAACAGCTGTTTATGCACAGTCGGGTAAACAATCTAGTAATTATAAATCAAACAGCTTATCCATAAAACTTGTGGAATAAACACAATACATTCGCCTGACCACTTTACAATGATAACATTCTCCCGCTTATATTTTATATATTTATTCTCCCACACTGATTGATCCACAACAATCTGATGGGGTATTTTGCACTGTAAAATTGTTTTCCCCAATAAGAATCCTCAGTAAAGTTACATTGAATTATTTCACGTAAATTAGTCACTGACGCTAACACGCAGTAGGATTTTTCGATACAGTAGCATGGATTGATAGGTATAGCTATACTTTTGCGCTACGGTAGGAAAATCTGACAAGCTAGGACAAATCGACAGAACAGCGTAATTTCTCCCCTTGGGTTTTAGGTTTGGGGAAGGGAAAAAATTTCACCCCCTGTCCAAATTTATAGGATAGCGGTTATCAAATTTGCACAATCCATAAGCACAATGCTTCGGCATGTTCCCCTCGCTGGAAAGCTTGACAGACCTTGCGCACCTAGTTACGGTTGCTAAGCCATGATTGGCCTGTGGCGGTTTTAGGGCGTGGCTTAGCGAAGGGTCAATTCCTCTTTATCTGACTCCATTTTATCATAATTTTGAATTAAGATTAGAATGCCAATTGATAATTTGGTAATTTATATTTAATACTTAACCACACATTTAATTATTCTATTTAACCCTTTGTGGAAAATATACCCATTGATAACCTCCTAGATATAATTAATTATTCCAGAGTAAATCAGAATAAATCAAAATGTAACAAATTATTAACATGTAAATGTACAGAAAGTATTCAGACCCCCTTAAATGTTTCACTCTTTGTTATATTGCAGCCATTTACTAAAATCATTTAAGTTCATTTTTTTCTCATTAATGTACACACAGCACCACATATTGACAGAAAAACAAAGAATTGTTGACATTGTTGCAGATTTATTAAAGAAAAAAAAAGAAATATCACATGGTCTTAAGTATTCAGACCCTTTGCTGTGACTCTCATATATTTAACTCAGGTGCTGTCCATTTCTTCTGATCATCCTTGAGATGGTTCTACACCTTCATTTGAGTCCAGCTGTGTTTGATTTTACTGATTGGACTTGATTAGGAAAGCCACACACCTGTCTATATAAGACCTTACAGCTCACAGTGTATGTCAGAGCAAATGAGAATCATGAGGTCAAAGGAACTGCCTGAAGAGCTCAGAGACAGAATTGTGGAAAGGCACAGATCTGGCCAAGGTTACAAAAACATTTCTGCTGCACTTAAGGTACCCAAGAGCACAGTGGCCTCCATAATCCTTAAATGGAAGACGTTTGGGACGACCAGAACCCTTCCTAGAGCTGGCCGTCTGGCCAAACTGAGCTATCAGGGGAGAAGAGTCTTGGTGAGAGAGGTAAAGAAGAACCCAAAGATCACTGTGGCTGAGCTCCAGAGATGCAGTCGGGAGATGGGAGAAAGTTGTAGAAAGTCAACCATCACTGCAGCCCTCCTCCAGTCGGGGCTTTATGGCAGAGTGGCCCGACGGAAGCCTCTCCTCAGTGCAAGACACATGAAAGCCTGCATGGAGTTTGCTAAAAAACACCTGAAGGACTCCAAGATGGTGAGAAGTAAGATTCTGTGGTCTGACGAGAACATTTTGGCCTTAATTCTAAGCGGTATGTGTGGAGAAAACCAGGCACTGCTCATCACCTGTCCAATACAGTCCCAGCAGTGAAGCATGGTGGTGGCAGCATCATGCTGTGGGGGTGTTTTTCAGCTGCAGGGACAGGACGACTGGTTGCAATCGAGGGAAAGATGAATGCGGTCAAGTACAGGGATATCCTGGACGAAAACCTTCTCCAGAGTGCTCAAGACCTTAGACTGAGGCCCTAAGCACACAGCTAAAATAACGAAGGACTGGCTTCACAACAACTGTGTGACTGTTCTTGAATGGCCCAGCCAGAGCCCTGACTTAAACCCAATTGAGCATCTCTGGAGAGACCTCAAAATGGCTGTCCACCGTTTACCATCCAACCTGACAGAACTGGAGAGGATCTGCGAGGAGGAATGGCAGAGGATCCCCAAATCCAGGAGTGAAAAACTTGTTGCATCTTTCCCAAAAAGACTCATGGCTGTATTAGATCAAAAGGTGCTTCTACTAAATACTGAGCAAAGGGTCTAAATACTTAGGACCATGTGATAATTCAGTTTTTCTTTTTTAATAAATCTGCAAAAATGCCAACAATTCTGTGTTTTTCTGTCAATATGGGGTGCTGTGTGTACATTAATGAGACAAAAATTTACTTAAATGATTTTAGCAAATGGCTTCAATACACTCACCTATAGGATTATCAGGAACACCTGTTCAATTTCTCATTAATGCAATTATCTAATCAACCAATCACATGGCAGTTGCTTCAATACATTTAGGGGTGTGGTCCTGGTCAAGACAATCTCCTGAACTCCAAACTGAATGTCAGAATGGGAAAGAAAGGGGATTTAAGCAATTTTGAGCATGGCATGGTTGTTGGTGCCAGACGGGCCACTCTGGTTATTTCACAATCTGCTCAGTTACTGGGATTTTCACACACAACCATTTCTAGGGTTTACAAAGAATGGTGTGAAAAGGGAAAAACATCCAGTATGCGGCAGTCCTGTGGGAGAAAATGCCTTGTTGATGCTAGAGGTCAGAGGAGAATGGGCCGACTGATTCAAGCTGATAGAAGAGCAACTTTGACTGAAATAACCACTCGTTACAACCGAGGTATGCAGCAAAGCATTTGTGAAGCCACAACACGCACAACCTTGAGGCGGATGGGCTACAACAGCAGAAGACCCCACCGGGTACCACTCATCTCCACTACAAATAGGAAAAAGAGGCAACAATTTGCACGAGCTCACCGAAATTGGACAGTTGAAGACTGGAAAAATGTTGCCTGGTCTGATGAGTCTCGATTTCTGTTGAGACATTCAGATGGTAGAGTCAGAATTTGGTGTAAACAGAATGAGAACATGGATCCATCATGCCTTGTTACCACTGTGCAGGCTGGTGGTGGTGGTGTAATGGTGTGGGGGAGGTTTTCTTGGCACACTTTAGGACCCTTAGTGCTAATTGGGCATCGTTTAAATGCCACGGCCTACCTGAGCATTGTTTCTGACCATGTCCATCCCTTTATGACCACCATGTACCCATCATCTGATGGCTACTTCCAGCAGGATAATGCACCATGTCACAAAGCTCCAATCATTTCAAATTGGTTTCTTGAACATGACAATGAGTTCACTGTACTAAAATGGCCCCCACAGTCACCAGATCTCAACCCAATAGAGCATCTTTGGGATGTGGTGGAACGGAGCTTCATGCCCTGGATGTGCATCCACAAATCTCCATCAACTGCAAGATGCTATCCTATCAATATGGGCCAACATTTCTAAAGAATGCTTTCAGCACCTTGTTGAATCAATGCCACGTAGAATTAAGGCAGTTCTGAAGGCGAGGGGTCAAACACAGTATTAGTGTGTGTTCCTAATAATCCTTTAGGTGAGTGTATAATAGAGTGAAAAATGTAAGGGGGTCTGAATACTTTCTGTACCCACTGTATAATGCCGATTACATAATCAATTCAAAGATAAACCATACATAACATCAAATACTCTGAAGTTAAGAGTGAGAGATAACTTCCTGACTTTATGAATGTTAGGTAACATTGGTTTTGTCTCAAGACATCCAGCATTACGGGCCAACCTGATTACAGTATCGACATAGCTTTTTGATAAATGCTTTAATAAACACATGACTTTTGTTGCTCTCCCATTTGCCTGGATTGAAAGAAGAGACCAAATGCCTCTAGAAGCCACACCCATCATAATATGCAAAATATCTCTAATCTCCAAAAACTCTTATCTTCTTAAATATTTCTGTGGGGATGAGACTTTTGTACCAGTCGCACTGAGCCATTTCAAACGATATCAAACACATTTAATATTGTATAGTGAGAATTGACATTGATGGATTTTAGTTGTTCCATGTGATCATAGCATGAGGGGGGAAGTAGGATGGGGGGAGTTTCAGGTGAAGGAAACACATAAGGAAATTAGAGCCAGTCTCAATTGATTCACTCAGCGTGACGTCGTCTGCAAAAAGTGTCCTTTGTCCTCCCAGACAATCTGGCGTTGCTTTTTACAGCCTTTCACTGGGTTTGTCCATTTTCAACCCAACTTAACCCAGCAATTTTTGGAGTGCAATATTTACCACAGTTTATGTTGGAAATGTAATTTTCAGGTCTATGCTAAAGAAGTGGTTCCCTAAAAATACTGAAAAAACATTATTGAACTAAAATATAGTACATTCATTTCATTGAAATAAAACAAAACAAAAATTATTTCAGCAGAAAGTTGAATGCTCGAGCTCTTTAAAACAGGATGGATTCTGATTGGCTTTGTTTCTATCGTTCATCTGCTTGGAAAAATTTGTTTATAGCTGTGGACTCTGCTATTCTATTACATTTGGAACGATTTTTAGAACTATATTGTTATAGTTAGCGGGCCTTTTTCCTGATGCATTTGTGTTTATGGTAAAGTTTGTGATGGTCCTTAGTCATTTGAACCCTTTGTCCCAGAATGCCCTACTTGAGCTCATCTATAGACACTGTGTCAGGCTGGAAAGGCTCTCACTGGGGTATCTGCTGCTGTTTTTGGGCTCCATGTGTTATCACAGAAATGACTAAGTGCACATTTTGAGTGAATGAACGTGCAGAAAAGCGGATATATATGATGCAAATGCATAGGTACACGTTTGCAACAAGTAGAGAAAAGGTTCCTTTGTTAACACGATTCGGTTTGTGACAAAAACAGACCCGTGTGCAGCATTTTGTTGTTTATCATTTTAAAAATGTTGACTGAAATGACAAAATAAAAAGTTTTCTACCCAACATTTCTCATTTGTGTTTAGTTTAACTTTAACAAAAAAGATAATAAAGGTTTTAAATCTTCAAATGAAAGATTGCACTTTTGCAGCGATGCCATTAAAGGTGTTTAGATTCCCCTCAGAAGCGTTCAGTCAGCGGCTTGAGTTATTCAGAACATTTGGACACAAACTGGAGAAGTGTAAGTGTAGCTGGTGGTGCACACTTGATGATACTGATGGATGTTGGGTGTGCATGTTTTCTGTCAATCTAAGTTCCCTGAAAATGCAGAAGAACTGCCGACACTTGATCTGACTGTGAAGTGAATGGGCTGTTACACTAAACCACAGCCTCCTCCTGCAGGTTTCATCTTGGTCTAATCTTGTTCTCTACACCTTTCCTGCCCAGATAAAAGCAAAACAATGCTGTTGAACTTGTTTGGCCTTGTACGATCGGATAGCGTAATGGTGCAATTTTTTTGTATGCCACAAAATGGCCAAACTAACACTCTCTTTTCATTAGCCGTTTTTCCAGCTGGATTTATCAGGCGGTTATCAGTATAGGAAAGAGACATTTTCTGTGCTGAAAAACATTTCCTGAACAACATTTTAAACAAACACTTTATTAACCAACATATTACTTTTTTTTCAAAGTTGCTGTGTGAAAGGCAATGACACTTCTTCCTCAACAAGTTTGATAAAGTTACAAATGGCTTTCTGTTTTAACACACAATACAAAACCCTTCAGATTAGGTAGTTTAAAGCTGCTTTCAAGTGCACCTGGGAAACTCGTACCTCCGAGTCAGCGCTTTAATGCGACGTCATGCATTCAAGTAGAAAACAACACAGAAGTGGCCTAAACAAAGCAAAGGAACTAAAGGTAACACTTCACTTAAAGCCTTTATCTATAATGCATTATAAAAGTATTCTTATGCATTAATCATTATGCCTTGAAATGCACCTTATAATGCATTGCATGACCTCATGTAACCATATATAATGCTTATCTATTCATTGTTGCACCTTTAGAAAGTAATGCATGCAACAATTTCTGATGTAACAAGGAATCTGCAAATTATAATGTGTTACAATTTTGCTTACAATTCTTTATCAAAAGACAATGTACATTTATGAATACATTTATAATGCATTACACTGTACATAACGGTTACCTAATAAACCCAAATAACTACATCTGAATTAAAAATGGTGACAATATTCATTCAAAATTAAATGCAGATTTATATTGTTGCCATAGATATGCATAATATCGTGGCTGTCTCATAATTACAGTAAATATGACTTCGCTCCATCATTGACGTGTGCTCATCATAACAGTATTTCCGACTCCACTCGAAGGGCACATAATATACAGAAAGAAAAATACCAAAATCAAGATAAAAATAAAACAAAACCTATATGTATATGATAAGTGTATTGTGTTGTCTGTGCATTCAAATCATGCCACATAACTTCTCGCTGACGTCCCAGAGTTTTTTGGCGACTCCATCATCTCTGGCCTCGGGCTTGACTTGCACCAGCTGACAGTCAGAGAAGTATCGTCCGCTCAGGTGCTCGATGTCCTCCTGCAGGGCGCAGTACAGCGTCGTCTGAGCTCCGGACACCGGGTCTGTCGCCCACAGCTTGCTCACGAAGGCTTTGATAATACGAGTGTACCATTCATTGATGTCACGGCGAGCTCTGACCTTACCGACCCTGAACCAGATCAGACATGAAGAACAAACCGTTAGAATGTAATGTATGTAATCTTTCCATTGCACAAAATCCTTATAGTGGAAAAAGGTTATTTAGATTATTAAAATACACTGAAAAAAAAGTGTGTTGGATTTACATGAATTAATTGTGTGCATCGGTCCCACATGAATCAATTAAGTTAAACCAACATAATTGGTTCATGCAACGTCATAGAATGAGCACACTTTAAGTGACCCAATTAAGTCGTCTCTAAGTGGATATTAAATGGCTCCCTGACATGATTCAGGCATTACATTTCATACACTCGTCCACTTCAATTCCATATATTACAATGTTACACAACTTATTTGACTGTACAATCTAGTTGAAAAACTTTTAGCTAGTAAAAGCATACATTAGCTTCTTAAATGCTAAGTATTAAAAGCTTCTTCAGCAAATAAAATTATGACTTTAGCTGTATCAACCCACAGCCTAAGCAAATGCTCCGCTCTTTCTCACAATGGTAACCCAATGAAATTTATTTTGTTCTAAAAATTCCCAAATTATTGAATATTAAACACTATTAAACCAAATCAGGTCTCCCATTTTCTCATCTTGCTCAAAAATACATTAAATAACACTTTTACCTATAAAATAACAACATTTACTCTCTCTTGATTGAGCCATATGCAAAGCATGCTGGGAACTAACTAGCCCCGCCCAGTTTTAATTAATGCAACACAAATCATTCATGTAATCTCAACACAAACGGATTAAGTAAACTTCAACTTGACTTATTCTCTTGACTTGTTAAGTGAATTGAACAGAATCAAATTAAGTTAGGACAATGTATAGCAATTGAGTTGCTTTAGCTCATTTTAACTACGCAATTTGAGCAAGCAGTTTTTCAGTGTTTTCAGTGTATTCTTCACTCTAAGAAAGAAATGGTTTGTTAGTTGGTATAAGACAGAGCTGAAGTGCTTTCAGAGCTGAAGAACTGTTCATTGAACGGCTCTTTTATGACATCCCTGCAAACAAACTTTTGGAGCTGTATAGAGGTCGAGGTAAAATTGTGACTAAGTTATTTGATTACATTAATAACTGCTAAACAAATATTTAAATAGGCAATTAAATTGGCACAATTCACATTTACAGAGCTGAAATGTGAACAATTGATAATAATTGAACAGTTTGATTTTGTTGACATATTAGATTTTTACAAAGAGCATTTTGGATTTCTCTTTTTATCTCTCCATAAATCAGAAAATACTGTCAACAGCCAGAAAAAAAAAACATTTCACCACGTTTTTAGGAATTAAATGTTATATAAAATCATACAAATTTTATATATTGACAAACCCTTCTATAAAACCCTTTAGAAGATATGAATAAAACTAAAATGTGGTGCAAGTAAGGCTAACACTTTACAATAAGGGTGCACTAATATGCATTAATTCATGCTTAACTAATGCACAGATAATGATGAGTTAATGTGTTACTATCGGTGAACTAACCCATTTATTAATGATTACTGCATCAGCAACTAATGAAGATTCGACATGATTAACAGATTAAGTAATCATTAAATTGTTATTAGTTAATTGTGTCATAATGTATTAATTCCTAAATAACATATTTTATGAACTAATAATAAATGAATGTGTTAATTACCACAACGGGTCAAAGCCATGCATTTCAACTCCAGTTGTCTGCTTTAATTAATCTTTAGCTTATGATTTACAAATGTGTCATTATGTTATGACTTTACTTGTTGGGGCACATGACTATTAACTAATTGATTAAGTAATATGTCATTGTGGTTATACATTTTGAATTAATTTTGAATTAGTTAATAGTCATTAACTAATAACAATGTAATGATTACTTAATCTATTAATCATGTTGAATCTTCATTAGTTGCTGATGCAGTGATCATTAATAAATGGGTTAGTTAACCATTAGTAACACATTAACTCATGATTATCTGTGCATTAGTTAAGCATGAATTAATGCATATTAGTGCACCCGTATTGTAAAGTGTTACCCAAGTAAGTGCTGCTGAACTCACAGACTATATATTATACAGACGCAAATCGAGAGAAAGATGTTTTCTTTCCACTAGTCTGAAACAACACATTATGAGAGGACAGATATCTGAAAAATCAACCACTGCACAGAAATACAATGTTTTAGCCTGGAGTGTCTTGCCATCGCATAATATTTATTAGTAAATGAAAGAATTTTTCAAATGTGTTGACAAATAATTCTCACTTATTGCAAATACTGTCAAGAGCCAGAAAAAATACATTTCACCATGTTTTTAGGAATTAAATGTACTATAAAATCAGGCGAATTGTATATATATATATTGACAAACCCTTCTGTAAAAACCTTCAGAATATAGATATGAATAAAGCTGTAAAATGTGGTGCGTGTAAGTGCAGAAAAAACTCACAGACTATATGTGTTATAATTTAAATCTACAGACGCAAATAGAGGAAAAAAGATTTACTTCCACTCAAACACAACATTATGAAAAGCCAAATATCTGAAAATCATCCAGTTCATGGAAAAACTGATTTTGCCTGTAGTGTCTTGAGATTGCATGCTGTTTATCAGTAAATGAATGACAGTTATTTAAAGGTGTTGACGAATCTCTCGTATTGCCCATTCTTCTTGCTCACTAACCTGGGTGAAGGCTGTAGCATGTGACGTTGGTTCCCTCCAGTCTCTTGGCCAGTTGATGGGTGAAGAGCACATTACAGAGCTTGCTGTGGGTGTAGGCCCTGAATAAATCAGCGTCGGATGATCCCAGAGCGAGCCTCTTGTGTGTGTTGATGCAGTCGAAATCAATAGTGCCCAGATCATGACCGCACGACGACACATTGACCACCCGGCTTGGCGCACACTCCTTGAGACGCTCCAGCAGAAGACCGGTCAGCAGGAATGGGCGATGTGATTGACACCGAGGATCATCCCAAGGCCATCCTCAGTGCACCCTGGAGTGGCCAAGGCTGGACAACACACATACAGGGAGCATTCATGATGTTGGTGGGAAAAAGTTTGGAATAAAAAACTCTTATGCTCAAGGGATTTCAGAGGAACTGAAGATTTGTCAGTGTATTATACTTGAGTTAAAGTCTTGATTATGTTTGTTTTCTCGAAACTTTGTGGCCAGATGGTTTTACCGGCGTTATTGATGAGCAGGTCCAGTCTGGGCTCGGCCTTCAGGAAGTTCTCAGCAAAAGATCGGATGGATTTCTGACTTGCAAGATCCAGTTGCATGAAGATCACATTCTCATTTCCAGTTTCCTATAAGGAAAGTATTACAATATTATATAATTTACAATGTTTGTAAAATAAATAGGAAGCAAAACTCCTGCTTTGTAGGGACATGGATACTTTCACATCTTCAAATGTAAGTTGTCATCATGTGTTTAAAATGTATTTGTTTTTAATTTCATTATAAAATCTGTTAGCTAAAAGGATACTTATGACACATTGTTTTTAGATTCATTATAATTACTGTTCAAGGTTCGCTGAAAAGCGATTTGAGTCAAATCAGACACATAATAATTCATTATATTTAACAAATAATCTTTAATACCCCTTACCCAACAAACAAGAGTGTAAGATGGAGGACCAAGCCTCTGTGATGGCCAATCGACTGTCTCTACTCTCACTTTGAATCAGCTCATAGGAGACACACAATGCCCATAAAAAAGGACTCTTCCCCATTCATTCACAGGAATGAACATGCGTATCTACAGGACATTGTGTGTATGATTATGAATTATTCTTTTTTATTTACCGTTGTATGCATGCTTTATGATAGAACCATTAGTCAATGTAACCTCACCTATTCCATTTTTGGTATCTATGAATATGTATTTTGATGATCTAAATGATCATGTATATTATAAGTTGCTACCTATGCAAGAATCTTCAATCATTTCTGCATCGACACCCAATCCAGTTACATATGCAAAATACCATGCTCAAAGACAGAGGTCGTAAACTTGCCCTCTGAAAGCCTAAGCGATCCTGGGTGGAGTAACTTGACTTTCGAAGTGTTGTCAAACAAAACAGAGGCTATCTACACCCTCCCTCCTCCTCCTCCTCCTCCCCTCCGTGCTTCCTGAAACAGTCATGGAAACAGTCTTGAACGCGCACTAACCCTAAACCTCAGCCCCCAAATCATTCTTGCCGGTTATTGGCTGGAGCACTGTTTACTATGTTTCATAGTTCAGACTGCCCAAGTTTTTTTTGTAGCTGTTTGTGGAGCTTGTGCTGACTACAGAGACCGTGTTTATTTACAGTGTGTTCAGGGGACAGGCAGCAAGCGGAAAGTCAGAGGTTTACTGTGTGTGAAAAAAGTGGCCTAAAAAACACGTGCCATCGCTTACAGCACCTTTAAGTGACCATTGACTCAATGACCCTTGGAGGAGTGACCTCCACAGAAGTCCTCTTCTCTCTGTGTGTGTCTCCAGGTCGCTGTTCATATAGAAAGGGCCGGAATGTTTTAACTTTCCACCCGGGAGAGAGGAATCTCCCAACAGTGACGGAGTCATTCAACCCGAAAGAAGAATTGCAACTTCCCCATCATTGAGCCGCCGAACCCTCAAGACTTTCTCCTGAAACTGCTTCTCTGGACACTCATTCAACGGCTATGGCACTGGATATCGTACAATTAACTGACCAAACAGAGATAACCCTTTGTTGAACTAAGAAACTGGTGGTTCTGTTCGGATAATGACTCTGTTTATAGCTTCACTCTGGTTTCATTCACTTTCATTTCCCATGTATGCGTGATTTGTGTGAATGAGTTTGTTTAGATTAGTGTTTGTGATACTGATCCTGTTGATTCAATGCTTACAGACAAAGTCACTTCAACGATGCGATCACAACTACATGCTAAGAAAGAGTTATTTTTCTGTGGCCAGGAAAAAATCCTGTCTTGTATCAACTTGATGCAAGAAGTTGATGTATGTTACAAGAAAGGATTTTTGTTTTGAGTTGATAGATGAACACCTTCCCTGTGACAACTAGCCCCGGTCTTCCTCACACTCACCATCCTGATTTCTCGAGCTGCCTCTTCTCCTCTCTGTTTGCTGCGGCAGGCCAGAATCACTCGGCCTCCTCTCACGGCCATCGCCGCCGCAGTCGCCTTCCCAATGCCGGTGTTGCCGCCTGTCACACACAACAGATGTTATTAACATTATCTGTGTTTCAGACTGGCACAGAATCAGAGCTTCATGGGAAGTCTTTGCACATTCTCAACCTTTTGACTTCGATTGTCCACAGAAATATTTGAAGCAGAAAAATATATATCCATTATTAAAATGCCCATGATGTTTTAAGATTAATTTAAACTTTCCCAGGTCTATAAATCACACTTTTCACCTAATTCATTAAAATGTAAGTCATTGTGAGGCCCCACTAATAAGTATTTTATGTCATGCAATGCTTTATACATTTCAGTGTTTTTTTAGTATTGGTGCAACACTAGTATTATTAATATTTTGAATTATCTTTTTATTTTGTGTGCTTTTGTCATTATATATATATACACACACATACACCGATCAGGCATAACATTATGAATAACACTGATGATCTCATCATCACGGCTCCTGTTAGTGGGTGGGATATATTAGGCAGCAAGTGAACATTTTGTCCTCAAAGTTGATGTGTTCGAAGCAGGAAAAATGGGCAAGCGTAAGGATTTGAGCGAGTTTGACAAGGGCCAAATTGTGATGACTAGAAGACTGGGTCAGAGCATCTCCAAAACTGCAGCTCTTGTGGGGTGTTCCCGGTCTGCAGTGGTCAGGATCTATCAAAAGTGCTCCAAGGAAGGAACAGTGGAGAACCGGACACAGGGTCATGGGCGGCCCAGGCTCATTGATGCACGAGGGGAGCGAAGGCTGGCCCGTGTGGTCCGATCAAACAGACCAGGATATTAGAGGATAATGCGCCCTGCCACCAAGCATTCCCCAGATCTCAATCCAATCAAGTATCTGTGGGATGTGCTGAACAAACAGGCCCCACCTCGCAACTAACAGAACTTAAAGGATCTGCTGCTAACATACTGCTGCCAGATACCACAGCATACCTTCAGGGGTCTACAGGAGTCCATCAGAGAAAGCAACAAAAGGGGGACCAACACACGTGTGTGTGTGTGTGTGTGTGTGTGTGTGTGTGTGTGTGTGTGTGTGTGTGTTTAATACTATTTCGGTTTAATTTATATTTTTTAGTTCTGTTTTAGTTTTTATTTATTTCCAGTCATTTTAGTGATTTAGTTTTCATCTAATATTTATGATGTATTTCAGCTTTAATTCATGATTTTAATGTTTTAGTTAACAATAACAACCCTGATTCATTTAGAAGAAAAGACTCAGCAAATGAGATTTGTACTTCAACTCTTGGTTACTCTCAGTTCTGTGGCTTTACAGGAAATACAAATCATATGTTGTCTCTTTAATATGACAATTGTTCAATTGAAATGGAGAACAAATGGAGATTTTTGTCTCCTGCTGCTCAGGCTTTCTCCTAGAAAAGTAGACTCTCGGTCAAGATCTCAACAGTGTCTGAAATGTGCAAGTGTGCAGACGATATGATCTCAAATTATTCTCTAAACTCTTCTTATGCCAAATGATCCGAGCTGTTCCAAATTTACTGTATAGCTCTGTACCTTTCCTGAATGTCCACAGCTGGTGTTTTCATTTTGTCTAAGGGATAAACATCTACAAACTTGAACAGACTCTGAGAAATCTTGCAGTCTAAAGTATTTCACCTACCCGTTACAATGACTGTTTTCCCATGTAGTTTGGCAGTGCCGGTGAAGGTCTTCCTCTGAACAAATATCCTATGACAAATAAAATATGCAACTAATAAAGCCACAATAAACAGAAAGAAAATCATGTTTGCTGTGGTGAGAAGTCAGAAGCTGAATGAGCAGAGCAGATCTGGAGTCACACCCCTTTTAAACGCTGGAATGTGTGTTGCATAATGACATCTGGATGATAAACAAGTTTACAGGCCCCTCACAGCACAATGAGGGAAAAATGCAAAGTCATTGTCTGGAATGATCTCAATGATAAATGACCCTGTGCTTCAGGACAGACCGCACAGATCCTCACCTTTCCTCCAGTCCGTATCTCTGGCTTACAAGGCATTTCATACAAGAACTTGCTGGACTGAATGACGTAAGGCAAGCATGTGCAAAGCAAGTCTACAAGTTATGTTTTTTAAAAATGAATGCAAAACTTGTTTGATAAAGCTGCAGATTTGTTCAACTGCATAATTTATCACATGACATTTGTCAGTGAACTCGTCAGCATGTGCAAATGTGGGGAAAGGTCTCCAACATGATTTTCCCCCATTCACTCTAAAAAAGGTTGGGTTAAATGTTTGCTTAAAACAACTCAAATGCTGGGTTTGTCCATTTTCAACCCAACTTGGGTTGTTTTTAACCCAGCCTTTTTTTAGAGTGTTCTAATGATGACATTGCATGTTTCCATGTCAGAGGTTTCCTCCGGTTGAGCAAACGGTCCAAATGACAAGCTGTTCATAATGAACTATTATCTCCATTAATCAGAGAGTCTCTAATGAGTTCACTTTCCTGCTCTCCTGGCCAAACACATACAAATAACCTAAACTAGGTGACGTTAGGAACTATAGTATAAATAACCTAAACTAGGTGACGTTAGGAACTATAGTATAAATAACCTAATCTAGCTGACGTTAGGAACTATAATATAAATAACCTAAACAAGGTGACGTTAGGAACTATAATATAAATAACCTAAACTAGGTGACGTTAGGAACTATAATATAAATAACCTAAACTAGGTGACGTTAGGAACTATAATATAAATAACCTAAACTAGGTGACGTTAGGAACTATAATATAAATAACCTAAACTAGGTGACGTTAGGAACTATAATATAAATAACCTAAACTAGGTGACGTTAGGAACTATAATATAAATAACCTAAACTAGGTGACGTTAGGAACTATAATATAAATAACCTAAACTAGGTGACGTTAGGAACTATAAAATAAATAACCTAAACTAGGTGACGTTAGGAACTATAATATAAATAACCTAAACTAGGTGGCATTAGGAACTATAATATAAATAACCTAAACTAGGTGACGTTAGGAACTATAAAATAAATAACCTAAACTAGGTGACGTTAGGAACTATAATATAAATAACCTAAACTAGGTGACGTTAGGAACTATAATATAAATAACCTAAACTAGGTGACGTTAGGAACTATAATATAAATAACCTAAACTAGGTGACGTTAGGAACTATAATATAAATAACCTAAACTAGGTGACGTAAGAAACTATAATATAAATAACCTAAACAAGGTGAAGTTAGGAACTAGGCCTTTAATATAAATAACCTAAACTAGCTGACGTTAGGAACTATAATATAAATAACCTAAACTAGGTGAAGTTAGGAACTAGGCCTATAATATAAATAACCTAAACTAGCTGACGTTAGGAACTATAGTATAAATAACCTAATCTAGCTGACGTTATGAACTATAATATAAATAACCTAAACTAGGTGACGTTAGGAACTATAATATAAATAACCTAAACTAGGTGAAGTTGGGAACTAGCCCTATAATATAAATAACCTAAACTAGCTGACGTTAGGAACTATAGTATAAATAACCTAATCTAGCTGACGTTATGAACTATAATATAAATAACCTAAACTAGGTGACGTAGGAACTATAATATAAATAACCTAAACTAGCTGACGTTAGGAACTATAGTATAAATAACCTAATCTAGCTGACGTTATGAACTATAATATAAATAACCTAAACTAGGTGACGTAGGAACTATAATATAAATAACCTAAACTAGCTGACGTTAGGAACTATAGTATAAATAACCTAATCTAGCTGACGTTATGAACTATAATATAAATAACCTAAACTAGGTGACGTTAGGTTGCAAAAAAAAAAAGAACCTTCCCAGAACGGTAACTAGTTTAGGTTATTTTTAGGTTTTATTTTTATAACCATATGTTGCCATGCTGAAATGTGTCATTTTTCATAAACAAAGTATATTTTACTGATACCTTATTAAAAACTGGATTAGATCAGTCGGATAAAGCGTAGAAAAGCAAGTGGTGCAGGTCTGACATTACTCTGTAGGCCAAAACTTAAAGCGAGTTATCATTTTAGTACTTCCGGTTTCCTCGCCAATGAGTTTTTTGGTTAAACGGCTGAAATAAGGTTTGAAGTGAATACCTGACACTTTCATGTTTTATTCTACGATATAATATACATCAGTATTACCCCACTCGTGCTTTTGTGAAGCTGTTACGTGTGTCTTGAAAACCAGTGGCAATGGGACTACATAGGCTGTCGAGGTGATTAAACGTCATCACGCCGAAAATGTAAACGCAATCCGCTTTTACAGCCTCCTTATGCCTATAATTGTGCTCTTATAAACCAGTCTAACTCACGTCCGCATGCAGCCCAATTTGTGAGATTTTTTTTTTTTACAACAGCACAAGCGCAATAGAAATAACAATGTTACCATGAAAACGGCTGCTTTAGTCAACGTTCAAATATTTAACAAGCTGAAATAAGTTGTTCCATTTCTTTGTTGTAACTGAAGTTTTATTGTTGTCACTGTAAATATTCATGTTTCCATGGCGACAGAGGGGAAGATTCAGTGGACAAACAGTGTTTTTATATAAGTTATATTTATTTCAACATACGACAAGCAAAATCAAATCCCAGAAGCTTATGAACAGTTTCGTAGAAGCTGAGAGCAAGTTCTGCTAATTTAACTACACCGAACTATTGTAAGAAATGCTTTTCGGTAGTAAACAGATATATGCAAAGATCAGGCACAACATTATGATACTAGAAACTGCGGTTAAGGCATGACCATTGGCCAGTGAACTGCTCATTGGGTCTGCAGGGTCAGACGAAAGCAGGTGGTGAAGAAAAGACACATGTGAACTGCTAAAGAATTAAGGTGAAGATTGAGTGTGAAACCATCAGGAACCCTTTAGTCTCCAGCGCCACCATTTCCCAGAACTGCAACTTACCTGGAGTCTCCAGAAGAGAGAGGGAGACCGGGAGACCGGGATCATGACACACGTTTACCCTCCTCAATGATGCGATATAGCAGCCTTCAAATACATGAACAGAAGTTGTGTAGAAATGCTGTCAATTTCAGTTTATCCTTCATTATTATAACTTCTTTTGCCTCACGTAACCAACATAAAAATACGTTTCCATTAAATACGATACGTAACCGTGAATAACATAATAAATAACATTAAGAAGCATTCAGTATATGAAACGACATTACGGATCAATAAATAAATATTGAAACTAACACAACAACAAAAAACCATGACGCGGCGCGCTGTTTTGGACGGGTTCGTGTTGAAGTCATCTATTCACATAATGTTTTCTCTTGTAAATGTCAGCATTATCATATACGTGTGAAGGATTGAAGTCTATGTAGCCTAAAATAAGAGCATGCAGTTCAGCCTGTCTGTTATTATAACACCCTCTGATCGGATCTGTAGTTATACGTAGAGTTAATCTTCAACTAAGTTTAATGGTGCAACACAAAAATATTTAGTAGTGCATAAGTTGTAACTTAGTGCCCAATCACATCAAAACTAGGCTGAGTTCAGTTGTAACTTCCGCACAGCTGGTGCACCAGCCCCAGATGATCACTGCACCCGCTGGAGGGGAACGCGTGGGCGTGGTCCCTAAAAGAACTAAAACTTGTATTATCCATTAACTTATCAAATATCCTCCGTTATACAATATATATATATATGACAAGAAAAGTGACTTTACTTAAAAGTGTTGTTGTTAAATATTGTAGACATCGATTCGAAATCTGCGGTTCTGGGTAGAGTTTGGACAACTTCTGTGGTTGATGATAGCATGTGGGTGCTTTACGGCAATTTGTGCCCCATCATAAAACGCAACGTATGCGGAATATATGTAATATTCATGAGTAGGCTTTCGTTATTGGAAGGATTTTAAAAACTGTGCCTTATGTTCAACTTCGTAGCCTATGATTGGAAACTGCGCTCCCTCCCTTTGCTTTGAGTTTGCACACCCAACCTCCTCCTTCTCAAACCTGCACTTCATTTTCTCTTTCAGAGGGACAACACACCTGTAAGTTCTGCACTTTATTCCCATTACTGGTCATATTACCCGCATCTTTACCTTTGCTTTTCTTTACTGATCAGAGCGAAACATGCTTTTCAAAAAGCTCTGAACGCTGTGAAGTGTGTTTTACGACACACAGATGACGAGATGTGACCGTGTGTGTGTGTGAAGGCCAGTAAAGAGAAACAAGGAAGAGTCTGTGTGCTGTTTTTGACATTTACTTATTATAGTATAGAAGTAGATCGAGTGGCATTAACTTCTTTCATAATGTGCTGTCACAGTAAAGAGAAACTGAAAACAACTTTACAGTGTGCATTCACTGTTTGTAAAATCCAGATATTTGTGGTTTATTGTGGCTTCACAATCATCTAAATCTAGAAAGAAGCAAACAAGTTGTCTCTTAGCATTTTAAGGGAACGTGACACCTGCTGTTTCAAAGGAAGTGTCTGGAAACCTGTTGTTTTTGACACATGTGGTATTTTTATTAATAGTTTTATGAACATCAGCATGTAAAATTATCATAAGACACGAGAGGTTGGGTGTGAACAGATTATATACATATCGTTGAGTAATCTAAAAATGTGCTTGTGATTTTACAATGACACAATTAGAGGAAAGGGAAATAAAGCAGGATGTGAACTATTATGACACAACATTTACAGAAATACACTTACAGTAACTTATAAATAAAGTTACTCGAGTGACAATGTGTCAATGTGACATACAGAATGCTTAATGAATAATACCTGGAAATGTGAAGCTAAATATCTGTTTTGTGTTCCTTTAGTGACCATGTCGGACAGAAAAGCCATGGGTGAAGACACTGTGGACGCCAGAAAAGGCAATGCACAAAAGTAGGTGTGATTTTGATGAACATTCATTCATTTCAAACAAATAATTAAAAGAAACTGTCATAGGAAATGTAGGTCAAAAATAGAAGAGCCTCTAACTGATTAAGCAATCTCTGACACAATCACTTAAAACAAGGAAACAGAAAGGAACTAAATGAGTATTCAAATTAAAAAAGGTAGAAAAACTGACAACACGTACACACACACACACACACACACACACACACACACACACACACACACACACACACGTTTGTTTTTGTGAAATGTGGGGACATTCCATAGGCGTAATGCATTTTATACTGTACAAACCGTATTTTCTATCCCCCTACACTGCCCCTGCCCCTAAACCTACCCATCACACACACACACACACACACTGCCCTTGCCCCTAAACCTACCCATCACAGGAGACTGCTCAGTTTACTTTCTGTGAAAAAAACCTCTTCCTGTGTGATTTATAAGCATTTTGAAAAGTGAGGACATGGGGAACGTTCTCATATTTCACCCTCTTTTTGTAATACCTATGTCATACCCATGTCATTATACACATTTGTGTCCTGATATTTCACAAAAACATGCCCACACACACACACACACACACACACACACACACATGTTGTGTTTCCATGTTTTATGGGGACATTCCATAGGCGTAATGCATTTTATACTGTACAAACCGTATTTTCTATCCCCCCACACTGCCCCTGCCCCTAAACCTACCCATCACACACACACACACTCACACACACACACACACACACACACACACACACACACACACTGCCCCTAAACCTGCCTAACCACCCATCACACACACACACACACACACACACACACACACACACACACACACACACTGCCTGCCCCTAAACCTACCCATCACACACACACACACTCACAAACTCTCACACACACACACACACACACACACACACACACACACACACACACACACACACACTGCCCCTGCCCCTAAACCTACCCATCACACACACACAAAAGTAAATGAAGAATCTGTGGTTTGTCCTAGGGGTGCACCGATCCAACTTTTTCAGTCCCGATATCGATGCCTGGGCTTTCACACCTACCCACACACACACACACACACACTGCCCTGCCCACTAAACTGTATACCTTCCACCTTATACCTTCCTTGAAGAGACTAAAGGCACCAGACTTTATCAACTAAACATAACTAAGACAAAATAACAGATGTATGTAAATATGGAGGACCAAATTACTCAAAATTAAATAATTAAATAAATAATGAATTCAATTAAACAATAATTAAATGTACCAGTTTATTCTGAAATAATTAAATAATTAATTAAATAATTTATTTATTAATTTAATAATTTATTTGATTAAATATTTATTAAATAATTAAATAAATAAATGTATCTATTTATTTTGTAAAATTACATGAAATTATTTAATATATTTCACAATTACCACACTCTTGCAAATAGATACAAATCTATTTTTATTATTTAATGTGCTTTTTCAAAAGATGTTTTCATAATAATATGCTGCATTTACGAATGATGCCTATTTTGAGGAATCATGCATTTCAAAGCAACATTTTTCCAAAGATTTTTCATAATAATGGAGGACATTTCACAAATGCCAATCAACAGGCAGTGGGCGGGGCTTGGCGCTGATTGGATAATCCTTTCAGATTGATTACTTTTTCCTGTCTGGGTCTGGCAAGTTGAAATGTCCTCTATTATTATAAAAACAATCTTTGGGAAAATCATGCTTTGGAAATGCAGGATTCGGCCCCATTCAGTAATGCAGCATATTATTATGAAAAACGCTTTTGAAAAAGCACATTTAATAATGAAAAAATGATTTTTAAACATAACAATAGTGTGTGTGGAAGAGGTGATTGTGAAATATATTAAATAATTTCATGTAATTTTACAAAATAAATAGATACATTTATTTATTTAATTATTTAATTAATATTTAATCAAATAAATTATTAAATTATTATATTAATTATTTAAGTAATTATTTAATTATTTCATAATAAACTGGTACATTTAATTGTTGTTTTATTGAATTCATTATTTATTTAATTATTTCATTTTGAGTAATTTGGTCCTTCATATGTAAAGTGTTGAATTCTTATAGAACTAAAATATAGAACATTTATTTAATTGAAAAACAGATACGGCCTATGGTCACATTTGACCATCAATGAGTATGAGTGTAACCAATTAATACCTGAGGGCTAAATACAAGAATAACATTAATGTTAACAGTGTTGCATCTCGATCACTCTCCATGATAAAACGATCCTGTAAATATGGTTGACTTAATAATCAATGCACACTATTCTGTACTGTTTACCAAAACTTGCTGCAAACATCTGTATAGTGAAACTGTTGTGTATCCGCTTAAGCCATTCAAATGCATTGATTGACACAGTGCTAGAAGAATTGAGCGCTCGGATCGGTGCACCCCTAGTTTGTCCCGTCACTAGCCAAAGCAGAAAATACAGACGGCATCATCATCATCAAGTAAAATATTTCTATAGACTAATTGTATGCAGTTTCAGTGAGAATGAATAGACTACAATGAATATAGATTTTTTTTATTTTCACCGATCAGGCACAATATTAATGACCACCTTTCTGGTTGCTATTTTGCTGCCTTTCGGAATTATATCGTAAATACAAGTTTTCAAGGTAAAAATTGCACATGAACTCATGTTGATGTGCAATCATGTGATTTCATGTTTACCACTAGGAAGTTCGGAAATCATTTTGATACCCAAATTCCCGAGATGGCATGCCATAAACTTTAAAAGTGGAACTATTGCTGTGCAACAGGTTTGATTTATTAGTTTTTGTTTCTCCAAAAACAGCTAGTCTTGTCTTGTCATTAATGTAGTGCATATTGAGTAATCATTTGAAGCATACACAGCGCAAATAGCCTGTGTTTAACCAAAATTACAGAATTCGGCATCGTAAATGTTTATATGGTTGTCAGTGCATGTGACACTACATATCATTTTGGTTTTAAGATTTTACCAATAAATAGGCAAGAATAAACCTGGTGTCCTCCATGATTCCTGTCCATTCCAACAACAAAGAACTTGAATGCAACAAGCTCGTAATCACGACTTCTGAAGTGGGAAGGAGGACATTTCCGATAGCACGTGAAGGCAGCATTAGTATTCATAGTATTCAGTCACATGACTAGCACGGAGACCTGGAGGGCAAAACTTCCATAGAACTGCATTACAGGTTTGTCCGTTTCAATTTAAGAAATATGCTTCAACTTGCTGCAGTATTTCAGTCAATAAAAACAGCAGGACATACTAAAACTCTTAGCATGAAAAAAGGCCCAATGCTCTAACGGGTCATGGGTTCATCTGCTTGCCTGTTTACAGTATGCATCAGTATTTCTGTTTTCTTGTGGTTCGCCAGCAGCCATATCACCCTGTAGCCCAAGACTGGTTTCCCACTGAAGCTAAGCAGGGCTGTGCCTGGTTAGTATCCGGATGGGGAGGCCAACTGGGAAAACTAGGTGTCTGCTGGTAGAGGCGTTAGTGAGGCCAGCAGGGGGCGCTCACCCTGTGATCTGTGTGGGTCCTAACGCCCCAGTATAGTGATGGGGACACTATACTGTCAAAGAGCACCGTCCTACAGATGAGACGTTAAACTGTGGTCCAGACTCTCTTTGGTCATTAAAAATCCCAGGTGGAACCCCGGCATCCTGGCCAAATTTGCCCATTGGCCTCTGTCCATCATGGCCTCCTAATAATCCCCATATATATACGATTGGCTTCCTCACTCTGTCTCATCTCCACCAATCAGCCGGTGTGTGGTTGGCGTTCTGGAGCAACAAAGCACTTTTGAGTGCCTAGAAAAAAACACTACATAAATGTAACAAATTAATATTATTTATTATTATCATGAATAAAGTGCTTATTGAATTTGTTATTTTAATATCACTGTCTTGCAACATTATAACTTAATACAAACCTGGTCAAAATGACTGGCGGTCATTGGAGGAAAGCCTTGTTTTGCCCTCCAGGTGGGCGTTACTAAAGGAGCGTGACGTCATGTGAAAGCTATGACTTCAGTTTAAGTTAAAGTCAGCATGATCTGAACCAGTGGCGGTTTTACATTGAATTGCACCCCGGGCAACAACCCCTTCGAGCGCCCCACCCTTATTACAGTTTTTTACAATTGCTCTGACAATTTTTTCAATACTTTTAACAAATGTCCTAAACTCTTAACGCACAAACACACCTACATTACACAATTGGCAAAACGGTTAATTTCATGCTCAAAATCACACATTGTAAACTAAACTCCAACACTAATTTTCAACACAATACACTATGTCTACCAAAACCCTAACACATGTTCTCTTCCATTGTGAACATTACGTCAATCACAGCACAGTGTCATAAAAACACAAACACTGATGGAATTACAGAAACTGCAGGATTTGATGTGTCAGGTCTGCCTTTACACAATAGACGATACATTTTATTGATCATAGATTGTGTGTCTTTTGAAGACTCTCTACATTTTTGTTTTGTTGGATTTAGTAAATGCACGCATTGTGTTTCTTTTGCTGCAGAAATTCAATACAAAAACTGAATGACCCATCTCAGAGTAGCTTTATCGAATGCCCTTCAGTTTTATTTCATTATCAGCAATCATCATGCTGACAATAGCAAGTTCCTGTTCTTCATTTAGGAGCTTTCCTCTGCCCCCAAATAAGCCCAAATAGGCCCTCTTTTACTGTAAACCATATGGTCATGTGCTTGAAAGAATATCAACACCTGAGCAATTCCTAGATGGTAATCAGCTGTGATTTATATATTTGCATAAATTCAATGGCTGTTTCTCAGTAACAATGGAATAAAATACAGGGGATATATTTGTGTTTCAATTCACGATATGAACAGATGTTTACCTTGACTTTAGTCTATAAGTTTAGGTTTAGAACAAGGTGTTATCTGTTCTGACATCAGTGTTAAAGCGTTGGTAAATTTGGCAGTAAAAAGCCATTGTTTTGGTCTCGGTTGAGCTTGTGTTAAAATTTGTGTCAACTGTATGCATTTTGTATCAAAGCAACAATAAATGTGTTAATTGTATAGTCTGCACAGGCAGATGTTGTGCTAACTGCGTTAAGAGTTTAGGAAATTTGTTAAAAGTATTGTAAAAAAACTGTAATCTTATGCCAAATCTTTGTTAGCATTTGTTAGTTTGTTAATATTTATGTGTTAATTGCATTATGAATGACATTGCATAGGCCTATTTTCAATAAAAAAATGGCAAAATTTGAAAAAAAGTTTATTCAGTTGATTTGCCTGAATATATTATAGCCTACATTAACCCAACTGATGGGAATTAATAATAACTGAACTTGTAACCATTTGTTGAAAAAAGACCAATTTGTATTTGCCATTTCACAGAATTCAGAAAAATGTGCAGCAACTATATACCTGTAGCCTATATTTATAATTTTATGAACGAAAAAATCTATTTGAAGAAAGTTGAGGTGTGACTGACCCTTGTCCGTTCCATTTGGGAGAGACCATAGAAAATAAATAGCTGAGGTGACATGATGACACATTTTGACATCAGACAGCAGACAAACGTCAATCCACCTGTCACTCAAGTGGCCACGCCCTTAATTATGCAGAGCCTGTCCATAGCAGCCAGTCGAGGAATTACACTACAGTTCAAATCACTTCCGTATTAGCTTAAGGAGAAAAGGGGGGAGTTTGCCGCTCGGGAGAGACCCAGAGGTGGACTGTCCCCCGCCCCTCACACACAGGGCGCCTGCAGCTGCAGACTGTGCAGAGGGCGTCCGTCACTCCGTGCAATGATAGATAGAAAACCGCTTTGCGGCGCGGCGATTTTTTTACAGCTGGTGCCGGTGGCGGTGCCGCCCCCCATGTGTCATGAAAAAATGCCGCCCCGGGCGACTGCCCGGTTCGCCCGTGCCCAAAACCGCTACTGACCTGAAACTTTTCTTCCCTATTGTGACATATATCCGAGCGAAATGCTTCTGGAACAAGAACTACACTGGGCTGGGTAAATATAGGACAGATCACATGTTAGGATAGACTGGGTAAACCCAGCCCGATCTGCTGGCGATTTGATTTCTCCCTGCAGCTCAGTCCGGAAACCTGCACATTAATTTCCACTGCTTCTGTCACACTTTTGCGGGAACCAATCACAGTCTATCTTATCCACCTGGCGCGCTATTGGAGGGTTTAACACGATGACGGATAGAGAAGAGGTCGGTCGTCGCCCGTTGATCACGTCTCTTGTGGTCGGATTGGTTGAAGGACTATCCAATTGCGTACAGTCATTTGAACTATGCCCGTTGATCTCGCCTCTTGTGCAGTAGAAAATACAGAGCAGACTCCCCAGACCAATGTTCAATCTTAAATTGAGCCTGGTCTGGTGATAGACAGACAAATGTTGGGTTAATTTTACCCAGCAAATTGGGTTGTTTTTTTAACCCAGCATAATGGGTTGATTTGTTTTACTACAATACTAGTTTTAAATTTTTTTAAGTTCATAAATTAATGTTTACGGATTAACTTAAATCCGTTTACGGATGTTTACGGATTAACTTCTAAACTTGAAAAAAAATACTCCACACAACCACTGGTTTGCATGATTATTCCTTGTTTAACAAATATTAGAAGTAAAAATAAACATTTAGAAGTAATTCAAGCGTAATCGAGCAGTTTCCGTTTCTACCGTATCTCGTGGATCTCGTGCTGGAGTGCTGCTGTCACTCACATGAGATCAGCCAATAGCAAACCACAACCATCCAATCAATTCCCCACAGACAAAATCAAGCCCCGCCCTACATTTGTTCTTGTTTGAGAAGCGTTTCACGCGGTTCACATTTTCAGAAGAAAAGACAAGACTTTAAAATTAAATTCCTAAAGCGTAAAGTAAATAATTTCCACTTTAATTAAAAATGAATCAAAAAAGTCTTTGTTCCCACAGGATTTCATGCCGGACTGATGCCGGAGTCGATCAAACAGATGCCAAACCGCATCTAGATAGTTTTCAGTACAACATGAACTATAGCAGTCTGGGACAATGTGTCGTCATCAACAATAAGAATTTCCACCCAAAAACAGGTACAGCTGGGAAGAACACAGACAGCTATAAGGTTTAGTTTAGATGTTTGTTCTCATATAATCTCTTTTGAACAGCAATGGGAGTTCGTAATGGGACAGACAGGGATGCTAAAAATGTGATGGAGACCTTCTCAAAGCTGGGCTTCAAAGTCAGGATGAACAATGATCAAACTGTCGAACAGATGAGAGATGTGTTAACTAAAGGTACGTCCTGCACCAGTGATTGATTATAATAATGCAATGGCTCAGTCATAAACTCGTGAAGTCTTCCATCCTCAGTGTCTCGGGAGGATCACAGTCAGTCGGCCATGTTTGCGTGTGTGTTGTTGAGTCATGGAGACGATGGACTGATTTATGGCACCGATGGCTGTATCGAGCTGAAGAGGCTGTTTGAGCTCTTCAGAGGAGATCGCTGCGCTTCACTGGTGGGAAAACCCAAGCTTTTCTTCATTCAGGTGAGCGCCACGATAATGCAGGAAACGCTAATCTTGCCGACAGTGTTATTTTTGGTATAATTGATGTACTGTTACAGTTTTTGTTAATATTTTGAACGAGACTTTCTAGGTTACTTACAGTTTTAGTCATTTTGTTGTTTTTTGTCATTGGGGGTTCAAGTGCGTAACGTAATTGTTAAATTTTCAGAGAATCAGCATTCTCCTCTAAAACTGATTGGTGAGACCAAACTGTAAATCGTTAAGACTTTAAACTTTTAGGGATGGTAGTACTCACACTGCCTACAACGACACCAAAGCTCGCCCGATCGCCCTAACGGGGGCGCTACAGCGATCAAAAGTACGAAATGGCTCATAAACCGTTAGGCGTGGCCTCAAGTGTCTTACATCGTTGGAATCCCTGGCTCAAGACGGACAAAACGCATGCCTCGGATTGGCTCGTCACCCTGGGAAAAAAATTCTGGCATTTTGGCTTTTTCCAAAAACCTACTTTTGCGAACTAGTCCTAGGTTTCTGGCTCGACCGGAACCAAACCTGCGCAGCAAGATTCTCTGGAGTCTGAATGTCAATAATTATCAAAAAAAGTGTAAATTTGGGTTCACAGTCCCTAAGGGCCGCCAAAACATTCCAGGTGGGAGGAGCCGCTTTTACTTAATTGGTTATAACTCGTGATCGGAACGAGATATTGGCACCAAACTCAGCATGCCTGTGTAAGAGCTCATTCTGTGGTCGTGTGAAAAAGGACACAGCGGCTGGCCACTTAGTGGGGGTGCTAGGTGCTACAGCGAGCAAAAATACCAAATGGCTCATAACTCCTAAACTGTTAGGCGTGAGCTCAAGTGTCTTATATCGCTTTTGAAAAGCCTAGTTTTGTGAACTAGCCCGATTGGAACCAAACCAGTGCAGAAATATTCTCTGTAGAGTGAATATCAATAATAATATATTTTTTTAAAAACACGGCCACTTTTACTAAATTAGCTACAGTGGGAACAGAAAGTATTCAGACCCCCTTACAGTTTTCACTCTTTGTTATATTGGAGCCATTTGCTAAAATCATTTAAGTTCATTTTTTTCTCATTAATGTACACACAGCACCCTATATTGACAGAAAAACACAGAATTGTTGACATTTGTACAGATTTATTAAAAAAGAAAAACTTAAATATCACATGGTCCTAAGTATTCAGACCCTTTGCTGTGACACTCATATATTTAACTCAGGTGCTGTCCATTTCTTCTGATCATCCTTGAGATGGTTCTACACCTTCATTTGAGTCCAGCTGTGTTTGATTATACTGATTGGACTTGATTAGGAAAGTCACACACCTGTCTATATAAGACCTTACAGCTCACAGTGTATGTCAGAGCAAATGAGAATCATGAGGTCAAAGGAACTGCCTGAAGAGCTCAGAGACAGAATTGTGGAAAGGCACAGATCTGGCCAAGGTTACAAAAACATTTCTGCTGCACTTAAGGTACCCAAGAGCACAGTGGCCTCCATAATCCTTAAATGAAAGACGTTTGGGACAACCAGAACCCTTCCTAGAGCTGGCCGTCTGGCCAAACTGAGCTATTGGGGGAGAAGAGCCTTGGAGAGAGGTAAAGAAGAACCCAAAGATCACTGTGGCTGAGCTCCAGAGATGCAGTCGGGAGATGGGAGAAAGTTGTAGAAAGTCAACCATCACTGCAGCCCTCCATCAGTCGGGGCTTAATGGCAGAGTGGCCCGACGGAAGCCTCTCCTCAGTGCAAGACACATGAAAGCATGCATGGAATTTGCTAAAAAAACCTGAAGGACTCCAAGATGGTGAGAAATAAGATTCTTTGGTCTGACGAGACCAATATATAACTTTTTGGCCTTAATTCTAAGCGGTATGTGTGGAGAAAACCAGGCACTGCTCATCACCTGTCCAATACAGTCCCAACAGTGAAGCATGGTGGTGGCAGCATCATGCTGTGGGGGTGTTTTTCAGCTGCAGGGACAGGGCGACTGGTTACAATCGAGGGAAAGATGAATGCGGTCAAGTACAGGGTCAAGACTTCAGACTGGGCCGAAGGTTCACCTTCCAACAAGACAATGACCCTAAGCACACAGCTAAATTGAGCATCTCTGGAGAGACCTGAAAATGGCAACGTTTACCATCCAACCTGACAGAACTGGAGAGGATATGCAAGGAGGAATGGCAGAGGATCCCCAAATCCAGGTGTGAAAAACTTGTTGCATCTTTCCCAAAAAGACTCATGGCTGTATTAGATCAAAAGGTGCTTCTACTAAACACTGAGCAAAGGGTCTGAATACTTAGGACCATGTGATAATTCAGTTTTTCTTTTTTAATAAATCTGCACAAATGTCAACAATTCTGTTTTTCAGTCAATGTGGGGTGCTGTGTGTACATTAATGAGAAAAAAAAGAGAAGAGGAAGCCGTGATGTGCGTGGAGCATCAGGCAGGGACGTGGGAGACGTTTATCTAATTCTTTCTTTTTGTCTTTTTTATCATCATCTGTCTTTTTCCGTTTACCCGTCTTTATTTCATGAGCAGGTGCCACTTGAGGAATTGGCAGTTTGGATTGTTTGTACACCATGAGCAAAGCTGCGGCACACCGGTGATCTTGAATTTGAACGCCTGTATGTAATTGGACCACTGGGAGGAGGCAGAGGAGCTTGATTTATTTCACAGATTATCTCTCATATTCTACTGTCAGGACATAATGACAGGTTTAACAAATATGTAAAAATACATTTTTACAAAAGTTACCTACTGCAGCTTTAAAGTTTATTTAATTTCAAGCAATGGTCCTCTTTAAAAGTGTAGCTTTAGCTGCTCTTCCACAGATGTGTTTGTCCTGTGTGTGTTTCTCCAGGCTTGCCGAGGCACAGATCTGGATCCTGGTATTGAGTCGGATGGTGGAGAACCAAATAAGATCCCTGTGGAGGCAGATTTCCTGTATGCATACTCCGCTGCACCAGGTATCTAATGTCTTGCTCATGGAATTTCCTCAAAGGACCAAATGCACTTAACCTAACCAGTTTGTTTTCTGTCTGTCCTCAGGGTATTACTCCTGGAGAAACGTCAATAATGGTTCCTGGTTCATCTCCTCGCTCTGTGAAAAGCTGTCAAGATACGGTAATCAACTGGAGATCATGCAGGTCATGACACGTGTCAACCACAAGGTGGCGCTGGACTTCGAATCCTCCTGCAATCTGCCAGGGTTTGATGCCAAGAAACAGATACCATGCATTGTGTCTATGCTCACCAAAGATCTCTATTTTCCTAAATAATTCATGGTTCTTTTACTGATTAAGTTGCAATGGGATAACAACACATTTTAAATCATTTTTATGTATTAATTTAAAGTACTTGGTGACAGACTGCAGTCAAAACGGGATGTAAAAGGTAATTTATATTTAAGGGAAAGGCTGGATTTGAATGGACTATTATCTAATCAGGAGTATTTTAAATTAATATCTAATCATTTTGTCATGGTGTGTGAAATGTTTACAGTGCTGGTTTTGACAGACAGCTCTTCTCTCGTCTTTATATGCACATTTAGACTGTCTGTCATCATTTGAGCCTCATCTGAATGTTTGCACAGGAGTGAAAATAAACATAAGCACAATTTTTATTATGATTAATAAACATTTTACTTTGATGTTTCATGTATACTTTACTTTGGCATTTCATTTTAAAAACAAAAGAAAGTGTGTGTATATATATATATATATATATATATATATATATATATATATATATATATAGTTTGTGGCAGGGATATATTAGGCAGCAAGTGAACATTTTGTCCTCAAAGTTGATGTGTTAGAAGCAGGAAAAATGGGCAAGCGTAAGGATTTGAGCGAGTTTGACAAGGGCCAAATTGTGATGGCTAGACGACTGGATCAGAGCATCTCCAAAACTGCAGCTCTTGTGGGTGTTCCCGGTCTGCAGTGGTCAGGATCTATCAAAAGTGCTCCAAGGAAGGAACAGTGGAGAACCGGCCACAGGGTCATGGGCGGCTCAGGCTCATTGATGCACGAGGGGAGCGAAGGCTGGCCCGTGTGGTCCGAACAAACAGACGAGCTACTGGAGCTCAAACTGCTCAAGAAGTTAATGCTGGTTCTGATAGAAAGGTGTCAGAATACACAGAGCATCGCAGTTTGTTGCGCATGGGGTGGTATAACCGCTGACCAGTCAGGGTGCCCATGCTGACCCCTGTCCATCGCGATGGGTCATCCATGTGGATGTTTACTTTGACACCTACCTAAGCATTGTTGCAGGCCATGTACACCCTTTCATGGAAACGGTATTCCCTGGTGGCAGTGGCCATATGAAAAAATCCTGTATGGTTCATAAACAGCGACCATATATCGTCCTTACTTAAATCAGCCAGAATGATCTTATGTGTTTCATGTAAGTTCAATATATTCTAAATTCATATGGATTAGTTTTACCATTCTGGTAACACTTTACAATAAGGTTTCATTAGTTAACATTAGTTAACATGAAATAAGAATGAACTGCACTTATAAATCATTTATTTATCGTTGTGAATGTTAATTTCAACATTTACTAATGCATTATTAAAATCTTGTTAAAAGGAACACTTTTAAATAGGGCTTATTCAACTTCTTTCCTACGTTTAGATATGTGGGCAAATGCATTTTTGTCTCAGTGCATGCATTGTTTTAGTTTGGCAGGGTCGCCGCTAGCTTAGCTTAGCATAATGAATGGAATCCTATGTTGCCAGCTAGCATGTCCCGAGGAAAAGTGAAAAAAAACCCACCTAATTACGTCTTGTGGCCTGCGTATTCACAACGAGTAATAGCGATGCATATTAAGACTAGGCGATTTCCTAGACAGATATTAACTTGGGTCTATATTATGGGGAAGCACAGGCGAAGCACTGCTACTTGGGTGCAGAGATATCACGCAACACATGCACAACATACGCCGGTGTGTTTACGGAAGTTTGGGGATTTCATGTTTTTGCGTGATATCTCTGCGCCCAAGTAGCAGTGCTTCTTGATTTTTTTTATTTTGATAATTATTCCTAAAAAACAGTCAAATCATGTCTAAATATTGACGCTTTTCACTACTGTACTGTACAATATGTCATACATTAAAACATCAATAGCATTTGATCAGAATAACTTACAGTATCCAAACCAACTGTAAAGTGTTGATATTTATATATTTTGCTGTAGTGTGTCAGTAGGAAATATCAGTTTGCAATTAATTGTAGTGAGAATTTTTTTTTGTTTTTTTGCACACAAAGTCTGACAGCAGCCGGTCTGATCTCATCTTCATCGAGTCTGTGATTATATGAAGAAACTGAGACTAAATCCAGAAGAACCGAGGAACGTCTCCCAGACACTTGAGGCTTCCTGCAGAACTACAGCACTGGGAAAAGATCAGGCACTCGTCAGAATGCTTTAAAGTGAGAATGCTGTCAAAAATAATAACATAAATAGCTTTTATTTATAAATCAAATGGATATTTGAGGTGAGCACCCTTTGCGTTTAAAGCGGCTCGTGTCACCTGCATCTGTTCCTACACCTGTTCCTGTAGTTCTGCAGGAAGGGTTCCTCATGTGTCTGGGAGATGTTGCCTCAGTTCTTCTGGATTTAGTCTGTCTCAGTGTTTTCTGTTTCTTCATGTAATCACAGACAGACTCGATGATGGAGAGATCAGACCGGCTGCTGTCAAAAAAAATTCTCACTGGATTATTGCAATTAATTGCAAACTGATATTTCCTACTGACACACTACAGTAAAATATATAAATAACGGGCTTAAACACACTTTTCGTGTGAAAATACCCACATGCCTAAGACTTTTGCACAGTACTATATATATATATATATATATATATATATATATATATTTACAACTTACTGCCCTCGATTCCCAATCCCACAACCAGTTACTTTCAGACGAAACCTACGCTCTCTTTCTCCCTCTCATCTCTCCTCCGCTGTGTCATCCTCTCTTCCTCACCCACACAGTTCTCATCCATGGATGTCAACACTGCAACAGACACTCTATGCTCTACTTTAACTTCTTGTCTAGATAGTATCTGCCCTCTGTCTTCTAGGCCAGCACGCCCCACTCCTGCTAACCCATGGTTATCTGATGTTCTTCGTGAACACCGGACAAAACTAAGGGCAGCAGAGAGAAAATGGCGAAAATCTAATGACCCGCCTGACCTGGGTAAATATCAATCTCTGCTCTCATCATTTTCAGATGATGTCCATGTGGCTAAATCCTCATATTTCCACAACAAAATCAACACCACCTCTAACACACGCACACTCTTCAGAACATTCAACTCTCTCCTCTGTCCACCTCCACCACCTCCCACCACCTCCTTATCTGCAGACGACTTTGCCCACTTCTTCACAAATAAAACTACAACCATCAGCAGTCAGTTCCCACCCCGCACACACAGGATTTTAGATCAGCCACACCCACAGCCAAACATCTTCTCTCCTCCTTCTCTACACTCACTGAGGCAGAAGTATCTAAACTTCTCCTCTCCAGCCATCCCACCACCTGCCCTCTAGATCCTATCCCCTCACACCTTCTACAAGCCATCTCTCCCACACTTCTACCAGCACTCACACACATCATCAACACATCTCTCAGCACTGGCTTTTTCCCTACCACATTCAAGCAGGCCCGGTCACCCCACTGCTTAAGAAACCCACTCTAGACACATCACTTCTAGAGAACTACAGACCTATTTCTCTCCTGCCTTACATAGCAAAAACACTTGAGCGGGTTGTTCTCAACCAGGTTTCATTTTTCCTCTCACAGTCAAATCAGCTGGACGTTAACCAGTCAGGTTTCAAAAGGCCCACTCAACAGAGACTGCATTACTGTCAGTCACTGAAGCCCTGCGGATGGCAAAAGCTGCTTCCAGATCATCAGTCCTAATCCTCCTCGATCTATCTGCTGCATTTGACACAGTGAATCACCAGATTCTTCTGTCCACCCTCTCATCACTGGGCATCACAGGGACTCCACTCCACTGGTTTGAGTCTTACCTCACAGGTAGGTCTTTCAAGGTTGCCTGGAGAGGTGAGGTATCCAAAGCACATCAATTGACCACGGGGTTCCTCAGGGCTCAGTGCTGGGACCTCTTCTCTTCTCCATTTACACTACGTCACTGGGACCCATCATACAGGCACATGGCTTCTCATACCATTGCTATGCTGATGACACTCAACTCTATCTTTCATTTAAACCAGATGACCCCACAGTAAATGGACGATCTCAAGCTGTCTGGCAGACATCTCGGCATGGATGAAAGAACACCACCTTCAGCTCAACCTGGCTAAGACTGAGTTTCGCCTTCCCTGCCAATCCGACTCTACAACACAACTTCACCATCCAGCAAGGTTCATCTCTGATTACCCCTCAGGGTCGGTCAGAAATCTTGGAGTAATCTTTGACGACCAGCTGTCCTTCAAAGACCACATTTCAAAGACAGCTCGATCATGCAGGTTTGCTCTGCACAACATCAGGAAGATCAGACCGTTCCTTACGGAGCATGCAACACAACTTCTCGTCCAGGCCCTTGTCATTTCTAGGCTTGACTACTGCAATGCGCTTCTGGCTGGTCTTCCATCGTGTGCAATCAAAACTCTTCAATTGATTCAGAATGCTGCAGCACGTCTTGTATTCAATGAGCCCAAAAGGGCCCATGTCACACCTCTCATCATCTCTCTGCACTGGCTACCACTCGCTGCTCGCATTAAGTTCAAGGCCTTGACACTCGCTTATGGATCCACCACAGGCTCGGCACCAGCATATTTCGACTCGCTCCTCACGAGTCTACACCCTACCAGAAGCCTTCGCTCAGGTAAGGAGCGTGAGGCTTATGGTACCATCACAGAGAGGCATGAAATCCTCTCCAGAACTTTTTCATTCACCGCTCCTGGCTGGTGGAACAATCTTCCTACCTCCATCCGGATGGCAGAATCACTGTCATCATTCAAAAGACAGCTAAAAACTCATCTCTTCCGTGAACACTTATCAAAAAAAAAAAAAAAAAACCTCTTCTCTTTATTCCTTCCTTATTCTAGCTTAAGCTTATTCTATGTAATATCCAAAGCTTGGTATTTAAGGCACTTTTTGCGTTTTGCGCCTATTCATGACCGATCGCTTCCTGTACTCCTATGTTGTAAGTCGCTTGGATAAAAGCGTCTGCTAAATGCCTAAATGTAAATGTAAATATATATATATATATATATATATATATATATATATATATATATATATATATATATATATATATATATATATATATATATATATATATATATATATATATATATATATATATATATATATATATATACCGAAAGCCATAAACTAAACGTACGTGTTTTGGTTACACTATTTTAAGATGTAATTATACATTTAAGTAATATTAAGTAGCTACATGTACTTACTAAAGGGTTAGGATTAGGGTTAGTTTCGTGTATTTATGCATAAATTATAGTTATCACTATAGTAACTGCGTATGTAACAATGACACTGAAATAGTGAGCTAGTGCTTCCATGTTTGTTTCAAAAATAACGTTTGGAAACATCAGTGTTTCCCCACCAGCAGGTGTCGCTGTGCTCTAAGAGCAGCTGAGTGCTTAAAAACAAGGTGTGTTTCTGAGAAATGCAACAGAAAGCAGAACAACTCCCTGAAACCTTACCTTATTTCTGTTTCAGTCTTGTTTCTCAACTCGGCAAGCTGTTTCCTTTTTTTACATGCAGGGGAAAACCTGGATGGTTTAAGAAAGAGACTTTGGTTTTACAAATGCTTTTTTGCAACTATAGTACTCTAGTAAAGACTTTGAGTCCAATGTATTATTTAAATGGGGTTTGTGTCGCTGGAGTCTGTGTGTTGCATCATAATCTGGGAGTTGCAGGGCAGGGCAGCATAGATAAGATATGAGACGTGTGTGTGTGTGTGTGTGTGTGTGTGTGTGTGTGTGTGTGTGTGGACAGACACAATGAGGATAGGATTGCACAGCTATAATGTCTTTAACTAACAGCTTGCATTACCTCTCTCGTCTCTAGAGATCAAGATTTTCAGCAAATGTCATTCCAGCCTCAGTGATGGGCTGAATGTGTGTGCACTTAAAACACACACACACACACACACACACACACACATGATGAATGCAGTGTTGCATACAGCAGTACACAACATCTGCATATAAATATATGTGCTGAACTCTCAGAAACATGAAACTTTGGGCATTTTTCTGCTCACACACAAGCAGCACTGAAGTGTATCATATCTGCAGGCTGCAGCTTGAGTTTCTGTTCTGCCCGCTTCGCCTTTAAGAAGCAATAACGAAACAACGAGGAAGTGAAAATGAAATCGACTTTCGCATGTCAGCCTGCAGCCAATGAGCAGACCAGCTCAAAGCTACTATGGCAAAGGCCCAGCTCATGAATATTAAGTAGGTCTGGAGACGTTGCTGGGGTTAAACTCGCGTCCAGTAAAAGCACCGGTACTTGATTGATATACATGTAGTATTGCGATATAAACAATAAAATAAGGCGTCAGGGATGTTATGATAATAACATTACAATAACAAGTTACTTTCAATTATTACCTTACTATAGGGTTAGGATTATGGTTTGGTTTAGGATTAGTTGCATGTAATTATGCATCATTTAATAGTTATTACTATAGTAACTACATATGTGATAATGACACTGAAAAAAAAGTGTTACCGTGTATAAAAGTAGTGTATAAAGTCTATGTAAAAAAAAAACATATTCAGTTAATATGTTATAATAAAAAAAAAATGTAAATGCGTGACGGGGAATATATAATAATTAATAATTAAAGGAATATTAAGTAACAACATGTACTTACTATAGGGTTAGGGAAGGATTAGGGTTTAGTTTAGGGTTAGTTACATGTAATTATGCATAATTTATAGTTATTACTTTATTAACTACATGTAACATGTAATAATGACACTGAAATTAAGTGTTACCTTGTATAAAGATAGTATATAAAGCCTATGTAAAAACAACATATTCGGTTAATATGTTAAATTATTCATTAGAATTCAGTGATGTTAATAATAATAATAATTAAAAAAAACTATATATTTTTCCGCGATATATGTAATATTCACGAGCAATCCAATGTGTATTTTCCTTGTGTGGTAATACAAAAAGATTTGTACTATTATTTTTTTCAGTTTATTTTGGGGAAAAAACAACAACTTACAGACAAGTCTGCTTTTCAGCCAGTCAGTGCGCGAACGTCTCGCTACGTAATTAATATTCATGAGTAATGACAGTATTCCCTCCCACTTTATACGCGCCCTCGATCAATGCCAGCCAATCAGCTCGCGAACGGCTCGCTACGTCGTTAATATTAATGAGACCTGCATGCGCCATAGTAGGATTTGTAAACACGAACTAAGCGCTCAACACACACTCACACACACGCACACTGGGGATTTCCACCCAAGCGCTTGTTTCCTTCAGTTGTTTTGCTTTCGATCTGAAGAGCGAAATCAATCCCATTTGACTTTTCGTTTTGTTATCGAGAACTACAAATTGTCAAGAGTCTTCACAGACTATTTTGCTTTTATTCCTGGAGTGATTTCCACGCGTCGCAGGTAATAAATCGTGTTTCCGCATGTATTTATGGGGCTCATATGAATATAAGTGGATGTTTATGCTGTAGGCCACGTAGAGTTGCTAGGGTGAGTGTAAAATCGAAAGTCATGGGGTGTTTGGATCCAATGGGAATCAAGGAATGTTTATTTTCACTTTTGAGTTCACTTGTCAACACTAACACACTTATTTGGGGAGGTTGAAGTCAACCGATTCAGTGTTACTGTAAGCATGATTTTTTTTTGACAGTAGGTACTGCGTAGACCTAAACGAATAACATGTGTTTTATGATCTAAGTATGTTGTTGATAAGTTTGCATGGACTTGTGGATATTGTTATTGCTGTTATTGACTTACATGGAGAAGTAGAGGGTGTGTAACATGGGCACTGCAATGGAAAGTGGCTGTCATTAACTGGTGCACCAATATCTGTATCCAAATTCTGTCTGATAACCTGATACATACAGTTTGATATTCCCATAACAAAATCATTTATTGATAAAACACACCAAAACCACGTGTTTCTTTAAGAAATAAAGCGCATAATCTAATGTTATCCGTGCATGTTGGCACTAGATGATGGCAAAAATCTTTTGAATACAGATGAGCTAAAAATCACTCATTTCAGCTGATATGAGACCAATATATCATCATGCATCCCTAGTCATTGAGTTTTGTGTATTTCTATAGATTCACGTGTTTTAAAAATATTGTTAAATTCTGTTTCTCATGTAATGCACGTTGTTGGTTCACTCTCATGTCAATGGACCATAAAAGCTCAAAGGTCTGAGCGACAAACGGATGATTTTAAAGCGTGAGTTTTCATTGTGATTAACTATAAACCTTTTTATGAGCTTGAATTGGTTAATCGGTAACTTGTGATTTGCACATTCAAGCATCAAGCAACATCAAGCAGTTGTGATGTCTGTCATCATGCATGATTGATATTACAGGTTGAGCCACATGCACTGGTTCTGAGGTAAACTCTGCACACAGTCACTTCAGCGTCCTGTGTTTGAGCTCTCATTCAGGGCCTGACTCATGGACCAAAAGCCAGTCATCTCGTAATCAGTTTGTTTGCAGTAACTTTCAGTAAATTGTGATTCAGATGGTCTCCCCTGGTGGTTTGTTTTTAGAAATAGTGTTAAAGAGTGTCATCTTGCTTCTTGGAGAGTCATGGAGGAATGCTCAACCTGTTGAAGTTGCTGTCAAACTTTGACACATTCCAGATCTCTCTCTCTCTCTCTTTCTCCAGGCCAGCATGCCGGTAGAGAGAATGCGTATGAGGCCATGGTTGGAAGAGCAGATAAACTCGTGTAAAATACCAGGGCTCAAATGGGTCAACAAGGTACTGTGACTGCTAAAAATTTCTTTTTACAGCATTGCTTTGTGAAAACTACAGTCGCCATGAGCAAGATGCTATGCTCTGGGAAGCACTTTGTCATTTTAAAGCGACTGCGTGCACATACGCAGGGTGTGTCTTGGCCTGTGACATGTTTTGCATGTTCTTTGCCTGCAGGAGAAGAGAATATTCCAGATTCCATGGATGCATGCTGCACGACACGGCTGGGACGTGGAGAAAGATGCTCCGCTCTTCCGCAACTGGGCCATTCATACAGGTGCAGTCAGCACAAAAAAACGTGATATAGTGCATGTAAACACACACACATACATTCATGTGAATATTCAGATTTTCTGAACTAAATACTATGCTTACCCGTTCAAAACTCGCTGTCACAATGTGTGGATGCTGTTTTGCATTTGTCGATACAATCTGAGATTTTGTTTGCATTGTGGTTGCTTAGGAGTTCTGAATGGTTGCTGGGGTGTTCTGGGAGGATGCAAGGGGTTTACTAGTTGGTTGATAGCGTGTTTTGGGAGGATGCAAGGGGTTTACTAGTTGGTTGATAGCGTGTTTTGGGAGGATGCAAGGGGTTTACTAGTTGGTTGATAGCGTGTTTTGGGAGGATGCAAGGGGTTTACTAGTTGGTTGATAGCGTGTTCTGGGAGGATGCAAGGGGTTTACTAGTTAGTTGATAGGGTGTTCTGGGAGGATGCTAGGGGTTTACTAGTTGGTTGATAGCGTGTTTTGGGAGGATGCTAGGGGTTTACTAATTGGTTGATAGCGTTTTCTGGGAGGATGCAAGGGGTTTACTAGTTAGTTGATAGGGTGTTCTGGGAGGATGCTAGGGGTTTACTAGTTAGTTGATAGGGTGTTCTGGGAGGATGCAAGGGGTTTACTAGTTAATTGATAGCATGTTCTGGGAGGATGCAAGGGGTTTACTAGTTGGTTGATAGCGTGTTCTGGGAGGATGCAAGGGGTTTACTAGTTGGTTGATAGCGTGTTCTGGGAGGATGCAAGGGTTTACTAGTTGGTTGATAGCGTGTTTTGGGAGGATGCTAGGGGTTTACTAATTGGTTGATAGCGTTTTCTGGGAGGATGCAAGGGGTTTACTAGTTGGTTGATGGCGTGTTCTGGGAGGATGCAAGGGGTTTACTAGTTGGTTGATAGCGTGTTTTGGGAGGATGCAAGGGGTTTACTAGTTGGTTGATAGCGTGTTTGGGAGGATGCAAGGGTTTACTAGTTGGTTGATAGCGTGTTTTGGGAGGATGCAAGGGGTTTACTAGTTGGTTGATAGCGTGTTCTGGGAGGATGCAAGGGGTTTACTAGTTGGTTGATAGCGTGTTTTGGGAGGATGCTAGGGGTTTACTAATTGGTTGATAGCGTTTTCTGGGAGGATGCAAGGGATTTACTAGTTAGTTGATAGGGTGTTCTGGGAGGATGCTAGGGGTTTACTAGTTAGTTGATAGGGTGTTCTGGGAGGATGCAAGGGGTTTACTAGTTAATTGATAGCATGTTCTGGGAGGATGCAAGGGGTTTACTAGTTGGTTGATAGCGTGTTCTGGGAGGATGCAAGGGGTTTACTAGTTGGTTGATAGCGTGTTCTGGGAGGATGCAAGGGGTTTACTAGTTGGTTGACAGCGTGTTTTGGGAGGATGCAAGGGGTTTACTAGTTAGTTGATAGGGTGTTCTGGGAGGATGCAAGGGGTTTACTAGTTAGTTGATAGGGTGTTCTGGGAGGATGCTAGGGGTTTACTAGTTAGTTGATAGGGTGTTCTGGGAGGATGCAAGGGGTTTACTAGTTAGTTGATAGGGTGTTCTGGGAGGATGCAAGGGGTTTACTAGTTGGTTGATAGCGTGTTTTGGGAGGATGCAAGGGGTTTACTAGTTGGTTGATAGCGTGTTCTGGGAGGATGCAAGGGGTTTACTAGTTGGTTGATAGCGTGTTTTGGGAGGATGCAAGGGGTTTACTAGTTGGTTGATAGCGTGTTTTGGGAGGATGCTAGGGGTTTACTAATTGGTTGATAGCGTTTTCTGGGAGGATGCAAGGGGTTTACTAGTTAGTTGATAGGGTGTTCTGGGAGGATGCTAGGGGTTTACTAATTGGTTGATAGCGTGTTCTGGGAGGATGCAAGGGGTTTACTAGTTAATTGATAGCGTATTCTGGGAGGATGCAAGGGGTTTACTAGTTGGTTGATAGCGTGTTCTGGGAGGATGCAAGGGGTTTACTAGTTGGTTGATAGCGTGTTCTGGGAGGATGCAAGGGGTTTACTAGTTGGTTGATAGCGTGTTTTGGGAGGATGCAAGGGGTTTACTAGTTGGTTGATAGCTTGTTTTGGGAGGATGCTAGGGGTTTACTAATTGGTTGATAGCGTGTTCTGGGAGGATGCAAGGGGTTTACTAGTTGGTTGATAGCGTGTTCTGGGAGGATGCTAGGGGTTTACTAATTGGTTGATAGCGTGTTCTGGGAGGATGCAAGGGGTTTACTAGTTAATTGATAGCGTATTCTGGGAGGATGCAAGGGGTTTACTAGTTGGTTGATAGCGTGTTCTGGGAGGATGCAAGGGGTTTACTAGTTGGTTGATAGCGTGTTCTGGGAGGATGCAAGGGGTTTACTAGTTGGTTGATAGCGTTTTCTGGGAGGATGCAAGGGGTTTACTAGTTGGTTGATAGCGTTTTCTGGGAGGATGCAAAGGGTTTACTAGTTGGTTGATAGCGTTTTCTGGGAGGATGCAAGGGGTTTACTAGTTGGTTGATAGCGTGTTCTGGGAGGATGCAAGGGGTTTACTAGTTGGTTGATGGCGTGTTCTGGGAGGATGCAAGGGGTTTACTAGTTGGTTGATAGCGTGTTCTGGGAGGATGCAAGGGGTTTACTAGTTGGTTGATGGCGTGTTCTGGGAGGATGCAAGGGGTTTACTAGTTGGTTGATAGCGTGTTCTGGGAGGATGCAAGGGGTTTACTAGTTGGTTGATAGCGTGTTCTGGGAGGATGCTAGTGTTTAACTAGTTGGTTGATAGCGTGTTTTGGGAGGATGCAAGGGGTTTACTAGTTAATTGATAGTATGTTCTGGTAGGATGCAAGGGTTTATTAGTTAATTGATAGCATGTTCTGGGAGGATGCAAGGGGTTTACTAGTTGGTTGATAGCGTGTTCTGGGAGGATGCAAGGGGTTTACTAGTTGGTTGATAGCGTGTTCTGGGAGGATGCTAGTGTTTAACTAGTTGGTTGATAGCGTGTTCTGGGAGGATGCAAGGGGTTTACTAGTTGGTTGATAGCGTGTTCTGGGAGGATGCTAGTGTTTAACTAGTTGGTTGATAGCGTGTTTTGGGAGGATGCAAGGGGTTTACTAGTTAATTGATTGCATGTTCTGGTAGGATGCAAGGGTTTATTAGTTAATTGATAGCATGCTCTGGGAGGATGCAAGGGGTTTACTAGTTGGTTGATAGCGTGTTCTGGGAGGATGCAAGGGGTTTAGTAGTTGGTTGATAGCGTGTTCTGGGAGGATGCAAGGGGTTTACTAGTTGGTTGATAGGGTGTTCTGGGAGGATGCAAGGGGTTTACTAGTTGGTTGATAGCATGTTCTGGGAGGATGCTAGGGGTTTACTAGTTAATTGATAGCGTTTTCTGGGAGGATGCAAGGGGTTTACTAATTGGTTGATAGCGTGTTCTGGGAGGATGCAAGGCGTTTACTAGTTGGTTGATAGCGTGTTCTGGGAGGATGCTAGGGGTTTACTAATTGGTTGATAGCGTGTTCTGGGAGGATGCAAGGGGTTTACTAGTTGGTTGATAGCGTTTTCTGGGAGGATGCTAGGGGTTTACTAGTTGGTTGATAGCGTGTTCTGGGAGGATGCAAGGGGTTTACTAATTGGTTGATAGCGTGTTCTGGGAGGATGCAAGGGGTTTACTAGTTGGTTGATAGCGTGTTCTGGGAGGATGCAAGGGGTTTACTAGTTGGTTGATAGCGTTTTCTGGGAGGATGCAAGGGGTTTACTATTTGGTTGATAGCATGTTCTGGGAGGATGCTAGTGTTTAATTAGTTGGTTAATAGCGTGTTCTGGGAGGATGCTAGGGGTTTACTAGTTAATTGATAGCGTTTTCTGGGAGGTTGCAAGGGGTTTACTAATTGGTTGATAGCGTGTTCTGGGAGGATGCAAGGGGTTTACTAGTTGGTTGATAGCGTGTTCTGGGAGGATGCTAGGGGTTTACTAATTGGTTGATAGCGTGTTCTGGGAGGATGCAAGGGGTTTACTAATTGGTTGATAGCGTGTTCTGGGAGGATGCTAGTGTTTAACTAGTTGGTTGATAGCGTGTTCTGGGAGGATGCTAGTGTTTAACTAGTTGGTTGATAGCGTGTTCTGGGAGGATGCTAGTGTTTAACTAGTTGGTTGATAGCGTGTTTTGGGAGGATGCAAGGGGTTTACTAGTTAATTGATAGCATGTTCTGGGAGGATGCAAGGGGTTTACTAGTTAATTGATAGCATGTTCTGGGAGGATGCAAGGGGTTTACTAGTTAATTGATAGCATGTTCTGGGAGGATGCAAGGGTTTATTAGTTGGTTGATAGCATGTTCTGGGAGGATGCTAGGGTTTATTAGTTGGTTGATAGAGTGTTCTGGGAGGATTCTTATTGTCCAAGTCCAAAGAGTCTAACACTATATGATATCTATATGATATTCTTATTCTTATTTATAGTTTAAGTTTTTTCTGCATAATTAAATTGCAACTAATAATGGCAATGCAAATATTAAAAGCTGAAGTGATCATGAAATGTCAGTCTGTATTATAAGTGTATCCGGTTTTCCACTGTCATTTTTTTAGGTAAATATCAACCAGGTGACAAACCGGACCCCAAAACATGGAAGGCGAACTTCCGCTGTGCCATGAACTCCCTGCCTGACATAGAAGAGGTGAAAGACAAAAGCATCAAAAAGGGAACAAACGCCTTCAGAGTGTACAAGATGCTGTCGGCGTCAGAGAGGCACTCAAAGAGAGGTCAGTCAATAACACTCATCCATACTGCCATTAGCAATGTTTACATGGACACCTTTTGTTTGAGTTCGACTGATGAATCCAAACGTAGTGTTTTTAACATGCGCAAACTGCTCGAATATAGTTTCCCACTTTTTTCCCTGATTAGGAGACGACGAGCACAAGAACCATTGTGCAGTGCTGCTTATATTTATCAAGCCGTAAAAAACGGCCCTTCCCGCACCCAAAACAAGGACTGGTAATTTGACCAATTCATTCAGATTGACATGGTTACATGTGACTTTTTATCCTTCTGACTGTGCTACTAGTCTGATTTCAATGGGATTATTAGGGTCCATGTAAACGCAGCTACTGACTGTATCACAGAGACGTGCCTTCGTTTCATTCTGACATGTCTGGACATGATGATGGGGAGTTTAAAGACATTTCTGTGATCAAAGCATGACCTGTTTGTTTAATCAAAACCAAGAGTGGTATATCACTGAGATACAATTGTAGTTTTTATTAATATTTTGACTTATAGAGGGCATGCATTGATGTCACTGTCCCGCAGGACTGAGTGGCAGAAGAGGTAAACTAAAGGTTGGACTCTATATTGTGTTCCTTACAACTTAACAAAAATCCAGTGGTCCATGGATACTGACATGCTGCCAAGAGTCGTGTTTCCTGATATTTATATGAGACTGATTACACGCCGGGGAAATACATAAAGCAAATTTGAATGAACGCTTTATATAAATACAGTATAGGTAGGTCTAAATCCAGGTGATCATGTGATATATATCGTCTAGCCACAAAACTTTTATAGTTTTTGTAAGTGTTTATTAAAATACATCCAAATATGTAGAATATAAGATGGTAAATACAGTCGTGGTAAAAATTGTTGGCACCCCTGGTAAATATGATCAAATATGGCTGTGAAAAATAATTCTGCATTATTTATCCTTTTGATCTTTTATAAAAAAAAAGAGACAAAAATCAAACCTTTCATTGAAGTAAAATAATTGAAAATGGGGGGTAAATCACATAATGAAATAAATGATTTTCTCAAAACACGTTAGCCACAATTGTTGGCACCCCTAGAATTTTTATGAGTAAAATATCTCTGAAGTATATTCCCATTAATAATTACATTTTTTGTTACACCAGAGTGACTATGAGCATGACATTGTCCAGCTATGACCTCTTGTTTCACAGAAGTATACATAAGGAAGCACAATGGCCAAATTTCCTTAATCATTCATTAAAATGAGTAAAACCACAGAATATAGTTCTGATATGCAGAAAAAGATTGTTGAGCTTCACAAAATAGAAAGTGACTGTAGGAAAATAGCTACAGCATTGAAAATCCCCATTTCCACCATCAGGGCAATAATGAACAAGTTCCAATCAACTAAAGACGTTACGAATCTGCCTGGAAGAGGACGCGTGTCGGCACGTTTGAGTGGCCAAAGACTCTCCAAGGATCACAGCTGGAGAATCACAGAGATTAGTTCAAAGCCTAAAAAAAAAAAATCCAACAACCCCTACTTCACCACATGTTGTTTGGGAGAGATTCAAGAAAAAACCTTCTCGCTCATCCAGAAACAAACTCCAGCATATTCAGTGATCAGAAATGTCTGGAGATTCAGACGGGACCTGGTTCTGTGGTCAGATGAAACTATAAAAAGAGCTTTTTGACAGCAAATCTACCAGAAGGGTTTTGTGCAAACAGGGATAAATAGCACCCCATGTCCACGGCTAAAAATACAGCTGGATCTTTAACGTTGAGGGCCTATTTTTTTGCTGGAGGTCCTGGGCATCTTGTTCAGACACATGGTATCATGGATTCAAGCAAATACCAACAGATAAAAAATCAAAACCTGACCGCCTCTGCTAGAAATCTTATAATGGGCCGTGGTTAGATTTTCCATCAGGACAAAGATCCAAAACAAACATCAAAATCAACACACAAATGTGTCACTGAACACAAAATGAAGCTTCTGTCATGGTCGTCCCATCCCCTGACCTGAACCCTGTAGAGAATGAGAGGGTGAGCTGAAGAGAAGAGGCACCAACATGGATCTGGGAATCTGAAGGATCTGGAGAGATTCAGTATGGAGGAATGGGATCTGATCTCTCGTCAGGTGTTCTCCAAACTCATCAGGCATTAGAGGAGAAGACTCAGAGCTGTTCTCTTGGGAAAAGGAGGTTGCAAAAAGTATTTAATAAATGGGTGCCAACAATTGTGGCCAACGTGTTTTGGAGAAAAGCATTTATTTCATAATGTGATTTACCCCCCATTTTCAATTCTTTTACTTCAATCAAAGGTTAGAATTGAATATAAGATCAAAAGGATAAACAATACAGATTTATTTTATACAGCCATATTTGATCATATTTACCAGAGGTGCCAACAATTTTGACCATGACTATATTTAATTGATGAGGTATGATTTTCAGCATATTGACACAAAATGGTAACTGCAAATCCATGTTTCTGTGAATGGCAGTGATTCATTTGCTTCTCTTTTCTGTAGCTTTTCTCAGATTTCTTGTCAAATCTATTCGTACCATCAATCTCAAAGCTCTTTCCTGGTTTAGATGTGTTTTTGCAGCATTCACGCTGTAAACCAGAGCTGCCGCTCAGTGTTTTTGCCACTCCGGCCGACGGTGACGTCACGTGCATACCCTCTATTGCCTTTTCATTTTCAGTGTGTAATTTTAGCTAAAGTTTTGGTATTTTTGCTGTGTGTTTTTGTAGTTTTAATGGGTTTTCTTTAAATATAATTTTAGTAGAAGAATGAAAATAAAGTTGCAACTTGCAGAAATAAAATAAGATAAAATACATTTTAATTTATTTGTTAAAATGTAATTTGTTTCAAGTGACAGTTCGTTTATGGTTTTATTTTGTTAACTATAATAATTCTGGGATGATCCCACTTACTACACTTACCACTAACTGCACCTGATCTGTGTTTAAAACAGTGTTTAAAAAATCTCATGAAAGCTGACAAGAAAATATGTTCATGTCATTTTTCACCCCCAAAATTAATTGTTGCATGCATAACTTTGTCTTTGATCAATTTGTCTACATTATTTCCATGACAATTAAGTGCATTTTCCTCCAACTTATCATTTAATGGAAACATTGTAATACAGTATGTGTGTGTGTGTGTGTGTGTGTGTGTGTGTGTGTGTGTGTGTGTGTGTGTGTGTGTGTGTGTGTGTGTGTGTGTGTGTGTGTGTGTGTGTGTGTGTGTGTGTGTGTGTGTGTGTGTGTGTGTGTGTGTGTGTGTGTGTGTGTGTGTGTGTGTGTGTGTGTGCGGTTTATTATTAACTAATAAATCACACATTGTCTGTAATTAATTGCACATAACATTAATATTTTTCTTTATATCATCATATTAAATATCCAAATTAATGTAGAAACAACATTAAGATGGTATGTGTTAAATATTTGTTTAATGGCTTCTTTTTACTTAGTACTATGATTTTTCTCAGTGAAATGAGTAATTATAACCTTTTAACATTACAGTATAATTGAAAGGGATCATTTCTAACATTTAATAGGCTTAAAAAAAATATATATTTTTTACATTTAAGCAAACGTAAAACAATCCACACATGAAGTCTTTATAATGAATGTCACATTGAGCTGTGCCTTTAGTACCGCAAAGATCAACGCAAGAGGCATAAAATGGGGACCGGGTTCATGATAGTCACTCTTTCTGAGATGTGTTTTCTGTTTGCATGCATTGATCTAGATTTGTGTGTCTGTGTTTCTCAAAGGAAAAAGGAAAGCAGTTGAAAAAGAAGAGAAGCTAAAGGTATGGACTGGGTGGATATTGTTGCATGTGCAGTAATGATGAAGGTTATTCGCTGAATCGAGACAGATGTGTGTGTGTGTGTGTGTGTGTGTGTTAACCGCAGGCAGCGAGACCCTTCCCTGTGCCTTCCGGCTGGGAAAGCAGCAATGGCTCTTCGGCCTGTAAAACCCCAATGACAGTCAAGCAGGAGGAGGATTACTATGGCACAGGTAGGTGAAGAGAATATCCTGCTCCGCCCTGCACGCCTGTGCCCGGTCATGTGAGGTCATTCAGGCTGAACCTGTTCTCCACAGCACGGCACGAAAGGAGTTAGCACTTGAAACCGTATCTGCTCTGTGAATTGTTTTTTATCTGTACTCCCGGTTCACATTGTAAGTGTTCAGACTAAAGATAATCTGATATTCACACTTTTCTCTAATGTTGAACTGACTGATGAATGTCACAAGAACCGACACCAATCCAACCAAATTCGTTTTTTTACTTTTAACTCTTTATTTAAAGGGATAGTTCACACAAAATTGAGACCTCTGCCATTGTTTACGCCGCCTCAAGTTCTTCCTGCAAACCTGTTTCTTCTGCTGAACACAAAAGAAGATATTATATGTGTAAGAATATGAAAAATACACCATGGAAGTCGGTGTGTACCAGAAACCATTTGGTTATCTGCGTTCTTCAAAATATCTTCTTTAGTGTTCAGCAGAAGAAAGGTTTGGAGGAACACGGCGTGAATGATGACAGAGTTTATTTTTGGGCGAACTATCCGTTTAACTGCTATTCAAGTGAGTATTGAACGTCATGCTTTAAAACAATGTGATGTGAATAGCTTGATGCATATTTATTATTATTTTATTATTGCAGTATATTTTTATTTTTTAATGTTGTCAAATATTTTTTGTATCTATTTTTCCCCAAATATTTGTTATTAATAAAATAATGATCTCATATACTAAAAAATACAAAGAATTATTATTGTTATTATTACTATTAATATTATTATGTCAAAATATTTGATAAAAATTATTATTAAATAATAATAATATCAAAATGTTTGAAAAATATTTGATATGAAAAAAAATATATTATTATTTTAATAATAAAATATCTCAAAATAGTTGAAAAAAGTATTTGATACAAAATAAAACGTATTATTGTTAATAAATAATGATAAAATAAAAGTAATAATAATATCAAAATATTTGATACTAAAATACAAAGAATTATTATTATTACATAATAATACAAGTAATATCAAAATATTTTATTTATTGTTATTATTAAAATGGTTTATATTGTTATTAAATAATATCAAAATATTTTATATTAAATTATAATTCATAATAATAATAATAATAAATGCAAATCAAGCCATTCAAAAGTGTTTGGTTTCAGGGTTTTTTAGTTTCTTTGAAAATTTAGCATACATGTATTATTATATTATATTATATTATATTATATTATATTATATTATATTATGTTATGTTATATTATATTATATTATATTATATTATATTATATTATGTTATGTTATATTATATTATATATTATATTATATTATATTATATTATATTATATTATATTATGTTATGTTATATTATATTATATTATATTATATTATATTATATTATATTATATTATATTATATTATATTATATTATGTTATATTATATTATATTATATTATATTATCAGATTCTGTCAAACCAGAGCAAAGGTTATGCTTTTTTAAAGAGAATCAAAACACTTGAATGGCTTGATGTGTATTTGATATTTTTATTTCTTAATTATATTAATAACAATAATATTTTTTAATATATTTATTTAATGTATGTTTCAAATATAATTTAAAATGATTAACATATATTGTTTAATTACACATAGGCGTGTTGAATGTGTAATCTCTCGGGTTATTGTAGGAAGAGCATGATAGTGGTTTGAGGGAATATCAAAGGGTCCCTGAAAACACAACAGCGTTTTGTCCAGTGTTCCTCAGTCACTTGCTGCAAATACCCAGAATGCTTCAGGCCTCTGTTGATTTGCAGTGCCTTCATCACTTCTCAGCTGTTTGGCTTTCTCGCACGTCTTAGACTTGAGCTTCCTGTGGCTCTGAGTTTGACCTCTCAGCCCGTGCTCATAACGCAGACACGCTGCAAACGCTGTCCCACGATGCAGTGTTACAGGGCTTTGCATCTGCCTTAGCTTAGTATGAAACTGTATGAATGGCTGGTGTGTAATGCAAAAGGTTGTCGGACTGAGGAGTTTTTTGGGTCAATGTCTGGGTCATATTTCACTCAGGACACTACATTCTGCTTAAAAACATATATTTCCACAACAATTTTCCCCACTAAATTCCCGTTCCCATACTAAAATGTCATTAATTTCCATTAATGTAAACTGTCCTATCCAGACCAGTTTTATTTTATTATGATTTCATTAATATTTTAGTTAATATTTTGTAATTGTATTATGTGCTTTTATCAATATTATGATTTTTCTTTAAATATTTCTATTAAGGTTTAATTAATTTAAGTTTTATTTATAGTTAGTTTAAGTATTTTCTTATTTTCAGTTAATAATTTTAGTGCTCCATCTTAAACATATTTCAGTTTATTGCCAAGGCAACACATTTTGTTTTGTAATATTCTAATATTATTATTATTATTATTCAAATAATCTAATATTGATTTTATTTCAGTTAGCAAAAATGTTGTAATAGTTAAGTTAATGATAATAGCCCTTATCTAGACACAATATAATTATCTATTATTTTTTATTAAAGTCAATATGAAATATGTTCAATACAACAAATGACATATATTCATATTTCAGCCCATAATCAAAGGGGGAACGGACATTACAAACTGCTTAAAAACTAACAAACAAAAACAGATTTTAGGATTATTTAGATTTTTTTTTCCATGACAATTTTCCTCACCAAATTCCCATTCCCATACTAAAATGTAATGAATTTTCATTAATGTAAACAGCCCTATCCAGACCAGTGCTGTTATACCGTAATTATGATTTTATTCATATTTTGAATCAGCTTTTATTTTTATTTTTTTTTGTTCATTTACTTCATGTTAATTTCAGCAAAAAAATTTGCTTTTGTCAATTTTATATATATTTTTTTATTCAATATTATTATTATTATTATTATTATTAAGGTTTAATTCATTTTATTTTAGCTATAGTTATTAGTTTTAGTATTTACCTATTTCCACTTAATACTTTTAGTGCTTTAAATTCGACATATTTCAGGTTATTGCCAAGCCAACGATATTCTAATATTATTATTATTGTTATTATTATTATAATAATCTAATATTTATAAAAACATTTAACATAGATGTTTTTAATAGTTTAGTTAACGATAAATTCCTTATCTTGACCATTATTATTTTTATTAAAATCAACATGAAGTATGTTAAATACAACAAATGACATATTAAAAATTATATTTAATAAATATATAAAAGCATGACATATATTAATTATATATATATATATATGAAACCAACACTTTTGTATGGCTTGATGTGTACTTATTATTATATATGCACATATGCAAATTATTATTATCCCTTTTCTTTTCTTTTTTTCTTTTTTTTTTGAGGTGAAATATGAGCTGAACATGTTCTTGACAGGTTGTTGCAAGATCAGTCCTTTAACACTTGGGATGGGATGGGATCATTCTGTCATGAACCTGTTTATCCAGATCTCCTTGTTGCCGTGTTTGTTTATTCACGTCCACTGTTCGCCCTCAAACTCGTAACGCACACTATTGGGGTAAAAGGTGAGCTTAGTGTGTGTTTGTTTTGTAAGTCAGCATTGATATGAGGTTTGTGATACACATTGAATTGGCACAGCAACGTAATTCATTTACAAAAAGCCTTTCAGCCAGTTAATTTGTTTTTAACCTTGTTTCCATTGCATCATTTCATCATGGGAAATGGTGTTCAGCTGCATGGACCGGAGGGATTGCGTCCTGAGTGAAAAATGACACAGCACACGCTCACTTCCCACTTCACTGTTCTCCATATTCACTCTCTCTTCCCTCTTCTTCTTCCTCAGAGGCCGACGGGCGGAGCCCTGCGGACGACCACCTGATCATCAGCGATCTTCCTGACGTGTGTCAGACCATCGAGGTGGTGACGGAAAACGAGGAGCAGGCCGTGACCTCCAGCGACCTCTACCCCTTACAGATCTCTCCCGTCTCCTCGTATGGAGGTTGGTTGGACGCATATACTTGCATCCCTTTAGTATGGAAGCATGTATCCACGGAATATTAAAGGGATAGTTCACTCAAAAATGAAAATGACCCCATGATTTACTCTCCCACAAGCCATCCTAGGTGTATATGAGGAGCTCTTTTTCCAAAACGCTATAAATCCATTTTAATAGTTTTCATGAAAAGATAATTTTTTTACCTACACCCATACATTTTTTTAATATTCGATTTATCCTGTTAAAATGGTCTATTGGCTCAGTCTGACCATGTTAAACAATGATTGTTTAATGAAACAACAATATTGTTGATTATAAATTCAAAGTCATTATTTTTTTGTTTCAAAACGCTACAAATCCATCCTTTTTTTTATATGTAGTTGGTTTATGTCTGTAAAAGCAACAACAAAAACAACAACGCAACTCATGTCACATTAAGCATATGACATCAGGGGTCAAAACGATTGCGATTACAACCGTAATCGGGGGGTTGGGTGTCATATACTGCCGGTAAGAATCGCGTTCTGGTGGGGAGGGGTGTCGTAGATTGCCGGTAAGAATTGCGTTCCAGAAGGGATTTTGTTCCGGCCGGGAACGCGTTTGCGGAACTCCGCAGCGCGATCGAAAAGGGCACTTTCATTTTCAAAGGGGCAGTGGATTGAGACGGGACGAGAGGATATATCGCGTTTAGGCTAAAAACAGGCTTGGCGCTTATAGCGGTTTGGAAAAAAACTGCATCTTGCAGTACATTTAAACAAGGAAATATAACGATTTGGCATTTAAGATGGATGGAGCAGAGAATAGGTTCAGTACACAGCTCGATGGCATGACAAACTCATTTTCTTTTAATTTGGCGTTTATCGCATTTTGGAAAAGAGCTCTTCATATGACATTCTTCTTTCAGACTAACACAATCAAAGTTAGATAAAAAAATGTCTGGGGTCTTCCAAGCTTTATAATGGCAGTGAATTGTTGTATCTAAGTGCATCTAGCCATCATAAAAGTGCATCTATCCATCATAAAAGTGCATCTATCCATCATAAAAGTGCATATATTCATCATAAAAGTGCATCTATCCATCATATAACTTTCCATATGTGTGTGTGTGTGTGTGCTCCACACGGCGCCGGGGTATGAAACATTTGTAATACAGTATATATACATATGTGTGTGTGTGTGTGTTGTGTGTGTGTGTGTTTTATGATGGATAGATGCACTTTTATGATGATAGATGCACTTTTATGATGGATGAATGCACTTTTATGGTGGATAGATGCACTTTTATGATGGATGAATGCACTTTTATGATGGATGAATGCACTTTTATGGTGGATAGATGCACTTTTATGATGGATGAATGCACTTTTATGGTGGATAGATGCACTTTTATGATGGATAGATGCACTTTTATGGTGGCACTTTTATGATGGATGAATGCACTTTTATGGTGGATAGATGCACTTTTATGATGGATGAATGCACTTTTATGGTGGATAGATGCACTTTTATGATGGATGAATGCAATTTTATGATGCATAGATGCACTTTTATGATGGATAGATGCACTTTTATGATGATAGATGCACTTTTATGATGGATGAATGCACTTTTATGGTGGATAGATGCACTTTATGATGGATGAATGCACTTTTATGATGGATGAATGCACTTTTATGGTGGATAGATGCACTTTTATGATGGATGAATGCACTTTTATGGTGAATAGATGCACTTTTATGATGGATAGATGCACTTTTATGGTGGATAGATGCACTTTTATGATGGATGAATGCACTTTTATGGTGGATAGATGCACTTTTATGATGGATGAATGCACTTTTATGGTGGATAGATGCACTTTTATGATGGATGAATGCAATTTTATGATGCATAGATGCACTTTTATGATGGATGAATGCACTTTTATGGTGGATAGATGCACTTTTATGATGGATGAATGCACTTTTATGGTGGATAGATGCACTTTTATGATGGCACTTTTATGATGGATAGATGCACTTTTATGATGGCACTTTTATGATGGATAGATGCACTTTTATGATGATAGATGCACTTTTATGATGGATAGATGCAATTTTATGATGGATGGATGCACTTTTATGATGGATAGATGCACTTTTATGATGAATAGATGCACTTTTATGATGGATAGATGCACTTTTATGATGGATAGATTCACTTTTATGATGGATAGATGCACTTTTATGATGATAGATGCACTTTTATGATGGATAGATGCACTTGTATGATGGATGGATGCACTTTTATGATGGATAGATGCACTTTTATGATGAAGAGATGCAGTTTTATGATGGATAGATTCACTTTTATGATGAATAGATGCACTTTTATGATGATAGATGCACTTTTATGATGGATAGATGCACTTTTATGATGATAGATGCACTTTTATGATGAATAGATGCAGTTTTATGATGGATAGATGCACTTTATTATGGATGGATGCACTTTTATGATGGATAGATGCAGTTTTATGATGGATAGATGCACTTTTATGATGGATGCATGCACTTTTATGATGAATAGATGCAGTTTTATGATGGATAGATGCACTTTTTATGATGGATGGATGCACTTTTATGATGGATAGATTCACTTTTATGATGAATAGATGCAGTTTTATGATGGATAGATGCACTTTTATGATGGATAGATGCACATTTATGATGGATAGATGCACTTTTATGATGGATGGATGCACATTTATGATGGATAGATGCACTTTTATGATGGATAGATTCACTTTTATGATGTATAGATGCACTTTTATGGTGGATAGATGCACTTTTATAATGGATGAATGCACTTTTATGATGTATAGATGCACTTTTATGATGGATAGATGCACTTTTATGATGATAGATGCACTTTTATGATGGATGAATGCACTTTATGGTGGATAGATGCACTTTTATGATGGATGAATGCACTTTTATGATGGATGAATGCACTTTTATGGTGGATAGATGCACTTTTATGATGGATGAATGCACTTTTATGGTGGATAGATGCACTTTTATGATGGATAGATGCACTTTTATGGTGGATAGATGCACTTTTATGATGGATGAATGCACTTTTATGGTGGATAGATGCACTTTTATGATGGATGAATGCACTTTTATGGTGGATAGATGCACTTTTATGATGGATGAATGCAATTTTATGATGCATAGATGCACTTTTATGATGGATAGATGCACTTTTATGATGATAGATGCACTTTTATGATGGATGAATGCACTTTTATGGTGGATAGATGCACTTTTATGATGGATGAATGCACTTTTATGATGGATGAATGCACTTTTATGGTGGATAGATGCACTTTTATGATGGATGAATGCACTTTTATGGTGAATAGATGCACTTTTATGATGGATAGATGCACTTTTATGGTGGATAGATGCACTTTTATGATGGATGAATGCACTTTTATGGTGGATAGATGCACTTTTATGATGGATGAATGCACTTTTATGGTGGATAGATGCACTTTTATGATGGATGAATGCAATTTTATGATGCATAGATGCACTTTTATGATGGATGAATGCACTTTTATGGTGGATAGATGCACTTTTATGATGGATGAATGCACTTTTATGGTGGATAGATGCACTTTTATGATGGCACTTTTATGATGGATAGATGCACTTTTATGATGGCACTTTTATGATGGATAGATGCACTTTTATGATGATAGATGCACTTTTATGATGGATAGATGCAATTTTATGATGGATGGATGCACTTTTATGATGGATAGATGCACTTTTATGATGAATAGATGCACTTTTATGATGGATAGATGCACTTTTATGATGGATAGATTCACTTTATGATGGATAGATGCACTTTTATGATGATAGATGCACTTTTATGATGGATAGATGCACTTGTATGATGGATGGATGCACTTTTATGATGGATAGATGCACTTTTATGATGAAGAGATGCAGTTTTATGATGGATAGATTCACTTTTATGATGAATAGATGCACTTTTATGATGATAGATGCACTTTTATGATGGATAGATGCACTTTTATGATGATAGATGCACTTTTATGATGAATAGATGCAGTTTTATGATGGATAGATGCACTTTATTATGGATGGATGCACTTTTATGATGGATAGATGCAGTTTTATGATGGATAGATGCACTTTTATGATGGATGCATGCACTTTTATGATGAATAGATGCAGTTTTATGATGGATAGATGCACTTTTTATGATGGATGGATGCACTTTTATGATGGATAGATTCACTTTTATGATGAATAGATGCAGTTTTATGATGGATAGATGCACTTTTATGATGGATAGATGCACATTTATGATGGATAGATGCACTTTTATGATGGATGGATGCACATTTATGATGGATAGATGCACTTTTATGATGGATAGATTCACTTTTATGATGGATAGATGCACATTTATGATGGATAGATGCACTTTTATGATGGATAGATTCACTTTTATGATGAATAGATGCAGTTTTATGATGGATAGATGCACTTTTATGATGGATAGATTCACTTTTATGATGAATAGATGCAGTTTTATGATGGATAGATGCCCTTTTATGATTGAAAGATGCACTTTTATGATGGATGGATGCACTTTTATGATAAATAGATGCAGTTTTATGATGGATAGATGCCCTTTTATGATGGAAAGATGCACTTTTATGATGAATAGATGCAATTTTACGATGGATAGATGCCCTTTTATGATGGATAGATGCACTTTTATGATGGATAGATGCACTTTTATGATGGATGAATGCACATTTATGATGCATAGATGCACTTTTATGATGGCACTTTTATGGTGGATAGATGCACTTTTATGATGGATAGATGCACTTTTATGATGGCACTTTTATGGTGGATAGATGCACTTTTATGATGGATAGATGCACTTTTATGATGATAGATGCACTTTTATGATGATAGATGCACTTTTATGATGGATAGATGCCCTTTTATGATGGATAGATGCACTTTTATGATGATAGATGCACTTTTATGATGGATAGATGCCCTTTTATGATGGATAGATGCACTTTTATGATGATAGATGCACTTTTATGATGGATAGATGCACTTTTATGATGGATGGATGCACTTTTATGATGATAGATTCACTTTTATGATGGATAGATGCACTTTTATGATGATAGATGCACTTTTATGATGGATAGATGCACTTTTATGATGGATGGATGCACTTTTATGATGGATAGATGCACTTTTATGATGAATAGATGCAGTTTTATGATGGATAGATGCACTTTTATGATGGATACATTCACTTTTATGATGAATAGATGCACTTTTATGATGATAGATGCACTTTTATGATGGATAGATGCACTTTTATGATGGATGGATGCACTTTTATGATGGATAGATGCACTTTTATGATGAATAGATGCACTTTTATGATGAATAGATGCACTTTTATGATGGATAGATGCACTTTTATGATGGATAGATGCACTTTTATGATGAATAGATGCAGTTTTATGATGGATAGATGCACTTTTATGATGGATGGATGCACTTTTATGATGGATAGATTCACTTTTATGATGGATGGATGCACTTTTATGATGAATAGATGCAGTTTTATGATGGATAGATGCACTTTTATGATGGATAGATGCACATTTATGATGGATAGATGCACTTTTATGATGGATAGATGCACTTTTATGATGGATAGATGCACTTTTATGATGGATAGATTCACTTTTATGATGAATAGATGCAGTTTTATGATGGATGGATGCACTTTTATGATGAATAGATGCAGTTTTATGATGGATAGATGCACTTTTATGATGGATAGATGCACTTTTATGATGGATAGATGCAGTTTTATGATGGATAGATGCCCTTTTATGATGGAAAGATGCACTTTTATGATGGATGGATACACTTTTATGATGAATAGATGCAGTTTTATGATGGATAGATGCCCTTTTATGATGGAAAGATGCACTTTTATGATGAATAGATGCAATTTTACGATGGATAGATGCCCTTTTATGATGGATAGATGCACTTTTATGATGGATAGATGCACTTTTACGATGGATGGATGCACTTTTATGATGAATAGATGCAATTTTATAATAGAAAGATGCACTTTTATGATGGATAGATGCACATTTATGATGGATAGATGCACTTTTATGATGGATAGATGCACTTTTACGATGGATAGATGCACATTTATGATGGATAGATGCACATTTATGATGGATAGATGCACTTTTATGATGGATGGATGCACTTTTATGATGGATGGATGCACTTGTACGATGGATAGATGCACATTTATGATGGATAGATGCACTTTTATGATGGATAGATGCACTTTTACGATGGATAGATGCACTTTTATGATGATAGATGCACTTTTATGATGATAGATGCACTTTTATGATGGATAGATGCACTTTTATGATGGATGGATGCACTTTTATGATGGATAGATGCACTTTTATGATGAATAGATGCACTTTTATGATGAATAGATGCACTTTTATGATGGATAGATGCACTTTTATGATGAATAGATGCAGTTTTATGATGGATAGATGCACTTTTATGATGGATGGATGCACTTTTATGATGGATAGATGCAGTTTTATGATGGATGGATGCACTTTTATGATGAATAGATGCAGTTTTATGATGGATAGATGCACTTTTATGATGGATAGATGCACTTTTATGATGGATAGATTCACTTTTATGATGAATAGATGCAGTTTTATGATGGATAGATGCACTTTTATGATGGATAGATGCAGTTTTATGATGGATAGATGCCCTTTTATGATGGAAAGATGCACTTTTATGATGGATGGATACACTTTTATGATGAATAGATGCAGTTTTATGATGGATAGATGCCCTTTTATGATGGAAAGATGGACTTTTATGATGAATAGATGCAATTTTACGATGGATAGATGCCCTTTTATGATGGATAGATGCACTTTTATGATGGATAGATGCACTTTTACGATGGATGGATGCAGTTTTATGATGAATAGATGCAATTTTATAATAGAAAGATGCACTTTTATGATGGATAGATGCACATTTATGATGGATAGATGCACTTTTATGATGGATAGATGCACTTTTACGATGGATAGATGCACATTTATGATGGATAGATGCACATTTATGATGGATAGATGCACTTTTATGATGGATGGATGCACTTTTATGATGGATGGATGCACTTGTACGATGGATAGATGCACATTTATGATGGATAGATGCACTTTTATGATGGATAGATGCACTTTTACGATGGATAGATGCACATTTATGATGGATAGATGCACTTTTATGATGATAGATGCACATTTATGATGGATAGATGCACTTTTATGATGGATAGATGCACTTTTACGATGGATAGACGCACTTTTATGATGATAGATGCACTTTTATGATGATAGATGTACTTTTAAGATGATAGATGCACTTTTATGATGATAGATGCACTTTTATGATGGATAGATGCACTTTTACGATGGATAGATGCACTTTTATGATGATAGATGCACTTTTACGATGGATAGATGCACTTTTATGATGATAGATGCACTTTTATGATGATAGATGTACTTTTAAGATGATAGATGCACTTTTATGATGATAGATGCACTTTTACGATGGATAGATGCACTTTTATGATGGATAGATGCACTTTTACGATGGATAGATGCACTTTTATGATGATAGATGCACTTTTACGATGGATAGATGCACTTTTATGATGATAGATGCACTTTTACGATGGATAGATGCACTTTTATGATGATAGATGCACTTTTATGATGATAGATGCACTTTTACGATGGATAGATGCACTTTTATGATGGATAGATGCACTTTTACGATGGATAGATGCACTTTTATGATGAATAGATGCAATTTTACGATGGATAGATGCACTTTTATGATGATAGATGCACTTTTACGATGGATAGATGGCCTTTTATGATGGATAGATGCACTTTTATGATGATAGATGCAATTTTATAATAGAAAGATGCACTTTTATGATGGATAGATGCAATTTTACGATGGATAGATGCACTTTTATGATGATAGATGCACTTTTAAGATGATAGATGCACTTTTATGATGGATAGATTTATTTTATGGACTTCAAAACAGAAATAGCTTCACTGCCATTATACAGCTGGGAAGAGCCAGGACATATATAATATAACTCAGCTTTTGTTCGTCTGAAAGAAGAATGTCATACACACCTAGGGTAACTTAAGGGAGGGTAAATCAAGGGTTAATTTTTTTATTTTTGGTTGGGATGCACCGATAAGAACATTTTGGTTGATACCGATAACACGTACAGTACAGTAGCCTATAGTGAACTAGCGTACGATTCCTTAACTCTAAAAATAAATAAAATGCCTTACAGTGAAACAAAATAAGGCTTTAATAATGCAATCAAGTCATTGGAAAACACATCTAAAAAATACAAATGCATATGCCATGGATAAATAAGAAAGTTATACAATAATAAAAAGATTTGAATTAAACCATATTGTTTATGAACATAATTAATATTAACTGGTTTCGTTTTCAGAAATGTTCATACTGTTTGAACTAAAAGCATTGCTGTTTGATTAGCTTGGTAAACTGAAGAGCTTTGTCAGCGGGTTACTGACCTTAACCAAATGCATCCTGTGTAAGATATTTATACAACATAAACATAATATTACAACTTATATCTGCACAAAATGACCCGAATGCACAAGTGGACTAACTGTTACGTGCTTGTCAGAATGTGTAACTCATGTTGTGGATGCGCTCTTCCCGTAGCAACAGAAACACGGCCACTAAACCCAATGAATTCACAGCGTTAATTATTACAGTACTGTTCACCTGTGTATATGACAGTCCCAATCATAGTTATTAATGTGCATCGCTGTTTGAGCTGAAGCTAAAGATAATCACTAGTAAACTGGAGCGCTTTACTACCACGTTAATTAACGTAACCAAACGCATCCTATATGAGATAAATCAGATAAATATGCACACTGTAATATTGTGAACTTGACTGTGCTGGTCATGAAGGTGTGGATGCGCTCTTCCCATAGCCACACTAAAACTGTGTTCTGCTAGTTTCAGCCCTGACGCAGTTCTCATGTTCACGTCCAGCTCCAGGATGTTTAAATATCAAATGCACTGGCGCATCTGTTCACCCATGAGCATTTGGTCTGAACACCAGGTGTGTGTGTGTGTGTGTCTGAACACCAGGTGTGTGTGTGTGTCTGAACACCAGGTGTGTGTGTGTGTGTGTGTGTGTGTGTGTGTGTGTGTGTGTGTGTCTGAACACCAGGTGTGTGTGTGTGTCTGAACACCAGGTGTGTGTGTGTGTCTGAACACCAGGTGTGTGTGTGTGTGTGTGTGTGTATGAACACCAGGTGTGTGTGTGTGTGTCTGAACACCAGGTGTGTGTGTGTGTGTGTGTGTGTGTGTGTGTGTGTGTGTGTGTGTGTGTGTGTGTGTGTGTGTGTCTGAACACCAGGTGTGTGTGTGTGTGTGTGTGTGTGTGTGTGTGTGTGTGTGTGTGTGTGTGTGTGTGTGTGTGTGTGTGTGTGTCTGAACACCAGGTGTGTGTGTGTGTGTATGTGTGAGTGTGTGTGTGTGTCTGAACACCAGGTGTTAGTGTGTGTGTGTGTCTGAACACCAGGTGTGTGTGTGTGTGTGTGTCTGAACACCATGTGTGTGTGTGTGTGTGTGTGTGTGTGTGTGTGTGTGTGTGTGTGTGTGTCTGAACACCAGGTGTGTGTGTGTGTGTGTGTGTGTGTGTGTGTGTGTGTGTGTCTGAACACCAGGTGTGTGTGTGTGTGTGTGTGTGTGTGTGTGTGTGTGTGTGTGTGTGTGTGTGTGTGTGTGTGTGTGTGTGTGTGTGTGTGTGTGTGTGTGTGTGTGTGTGTGTGTGTGTGTGTGTGTGTGTGTGTGTGTGTGTGTCTGAACACCAGGTGTGTGTGTGTGTGTGTCTGAACACCAGGTGTGTGTGTGTGTGTGTGTGTGTGTGTGTGTGTGTGTGTGTGTGTGTGTGTGTGTCTGAACACCAGGTGTGTGTGTGTGTGTGTGTGTGTCTGAACACCAGGTGTGTGTGTGTGTGTGTGTGTGTGTGTGTGTGTGTGTGTGTGTGTGTGGACTGGTAATCCCTACGGTATGGGGACAAAATGTCCCCACAAAGATGGCAATATCCAAATTTTTGTCCTTGTGGGGACATTTTTTTGGTCCCCATGAGGAAAACATCTTATAAATCGCACTAAGTGATGTTTTTTGAAAAAGTAAAAATGCAGAATGTCTCCTGTGATGGGTAGGTTTAGGGGCAGGGGCAGTGTAGGGGGATAGAAAATACGGTTTGTACAGTATAAAATGCATTACGCCTATGGAATGTCCCCATAAAACATGGAAACACAACATGTGTGTGTGTGTGTGTGTGTGTGTGTGTGTGTGTGTCTGAACACCAGGTGTGTTCAGGAGCATTGCTGGAGGAGCTGAAAACCACTGACCATTGACCAACACACACCTGCTCTAAAGTCAATAGCACAGTATTTATGTGTTATTTAAAGGGTGTGTTAGTAATATGAGTCTATAGGTGGTGCACAACACACATACACTCTGATTATTACACACACACACACACACACACACACACACACACACACACACACACACGCCAACTATAAAAAATAAAAGGGTTCTCTCTGGAGAAGCGTTCAGTCTTTCCTCTCTCATGTGAATAGTGAATCTGCTCATGGTGTGAGCACAACTGGCTTTTAAAGGGAATGGGAGATGAGACTCTGATTGGTTTATTGCACATTACGCCCAAAACACACCCATGAGTTGGTGTTTTATTTTATATTTGATTATTCAATTTCTGTTGTAGTCTGTTATCTGAATACGTCTAGAATTGTCTATAAAGTAACAAAAATTGTATATGCTAAAATACATTATAGACTTAAATGAACACTCCACCGTTTTTAGAAATAGGGCTTATTCAACTTCTTTCCTACGTTTAGATATGTGGGCAAATGCATTTTTGTCTCAGTGCATGCATTGTTTTAGTTTGGCAGGGTCGCCGCTAGCTTAGCTTAGCTTAGCATAGTGAATGGAATCCTATGTTGCCAGCTAGCATGTCCTGAGGAAAAGTGATAAAAAAACCAAAACCTAATTACTTCTTGTGGCCTGCGTATTCACAACGAATACAAATAGCAATGCAGATTAAGACTAGGCGATTTCCTAGACAGATATTAACTTGGGACTATATTATGGGGAAGCACAGGCGAAGCACTGCTACTTGGGTGCAGAGATATCACACAACACATGAAATCCCCACGACTTCCGTCAACATACATTTCATGTGTTGTGTGATATCTCTGCGTCCAAGTAGCAGTGCTTCGCCTGTGCTTCCCCATAATATAGACCCAAGTTAATATCTGCCTAGGAAATCGCTTAGTCTTAATATGCATCGCTATTTGTACTCGTTGTGGGTTTTTGTTTTTGGTGCTAAACTAAAACAATGCATGCACTGAGACAATGCATTTGCCCACATATCTAAATGTAGGAAAGAAGTTGAATAAGCCTTATTTCTAAAAACGCTGGAGTGTTCCTTTAAAGCACTGTTTGTTTCATTAGATATTGTATTTGTCCTATTGTTTGTAATTTGCCTTGTTGTTTTTATTGTATTACTTACTGTACTTATGGTTTCAATCATTTTGAGGTCTTTTTACTTACTTTAGTCAGCCTAGTATTCTGTTGAAATTGGTGTCAAGAATTGCAAATTTTCACTGGTATCTAAAATCTAGATGTCATTGCAACCTTATTTCCAGCTAATACAGACTTGATTTATTTCGCTATCCTTAAATGAAATGAATCACTGAATCATAAATGAATCAAATAAGGTTTTGGTCATGTGGCCCAATCATAATCGAGTTAATAAAATTGGCGATTATGATTTTTGCCATAACTGAGCAGCCCTAATTGGGTTTGTGTGAGAAACATTCCTAGATCAAGATGCATTTACTTGAGAAGAACATTTAAGTGAGTTCATTTTCTGATATTTGTTTTTTGACATAAACTCACTTTATTTTGATAAATATTTCAGAAAACAAGACTTCATATCTTAAGTCAATGTACTTTTAAATTGTAGAAGTAAATATGTCTTGATTTAAAGATGTTTAGATATTTCTACTGGAAAACAAGGCAATAATACTGAGGAAGAACACCCTTAAGGTTTTTTAGTAAACAAAGAACTGTAAATATTTACTCACAATCAAGATTCATTTATTTGAGAAGCAAAATGACATGTATTCTTGTTGAGTGAGTTTTTGATCAAATATCTCCCAGTGGGGTCAGAAAAGTAATGTTGTTTTCCCTTTTAAGTGTATTTTTCTGACCCTTGTTTTAAACATCTCTTCGTTGTTAATATCTGTGCTGGAAAAGTAAGACCATATTTTGCAGTGTAAGTGCTCTCCTTGTTCATTTTAAATCAGATATTGCAGATGCACTCTTAAAGCATTAGGCTCTCGTGGTGAATCATGGTTTGCGATGTTGAGATGTGTGTGTGTGTGTGTGTGTGTGTGTGTGTGTGTGTGTGTGTAGGCCGTGTTGTTCAATGTCCATTAGAGATCAGCCCCTCGTCTCAAGGACAGCCGTACCTCTGTACTGTAACAGGGTTAATATGTAACGCTGAGGTGAGAACATGTGCTCATTCATTGTGTTATAGAAGTCTGACCCACTTCATGCTATAATGGACAGGAATTGCAAGTTATTTCACTTTGATTGCTAATGTTACATTTTGTGAGTGGGATGTGCTCGTGCTGTGCAGATGCCAAAGTGCTCTTTGTGTTCCTGTATTTAGTGTTTGGTTAAAAGTCACCATGAAATCAAAACTAACCATTCTTATTTTTTATGTAATATTATAGTACATTTATTATAAATTTTCTATCTGTGCATAAAAAAAATGGTTCCCTCATAATCTTTAATCAAAAACATTAACCTTCGAAATGTCTCTTCTCTTCCTGTCATGTGGGCGGTCGCTATCGCGTCCATCTCGTTTCTGCCTCCAACCATCCAATCAATTCCCCACAGACAAAATCAAGCCCCGCCCTACATTTGTTCTTGTTTGAGAAGCGTTTCACTCGGATATACGGCACACTAGGGAAAAGACTAGCGCAACTTCCTTTTCATGCCGACTTTAACACATCGCTATGAGGTTGCTAGAGTGTTCTGATTGGTTGTACATGAAGCTCAAATCTCATTCTTTACATGTTTGTACAGAATCTCAGTGCTTTATTGCTAGTGTGTTGTTTATTTCAGTTACCAGAAGTTTTTCTATGTAAACAGACGGACGTGTATATCGCGTCTTTTGCAGAGTCTCACACATAAGTCCTGCATTTTTTTAAGACACTGGGCCGTATTTTAACGCATGATCTAAAAGCACTTTTGCTAGTTTAACGATGGGGAAAACGCATCAGGTGCATGGTCCAAAAGGGTTGTCCCTCGCCTCTTAATGAGTCATGGGTGTGTTTTGGGCGTAACGTGCAATAAACCAATCAGAGTCTCATCTCCCATTCCCTTTAAAAGCCAGTTGTGCTCACACCATGAGCGGATTCACCATTCACATGTGAGCGGAAAGACTGAACGCTTCTCCAGAGAGGAACCCTTTTATTTTAATAAAATAAATAGGCTCATATTACTAACACACCCTTTAAATAACACATAAATACTGCACTATTGGCTTTAGAGCAGGTGTGTGTTGGTCAATGGTCAGTGGGTTTCAGCTCCTCCAGCAATGCTCCTGAACACACCTGGTGTTCAGACACACACACACACACACACACACACACACACACACCTGGTGTTCAGACACACACACACACACACACACACACCTGGTGTTCAGACACACACACACACACACACACACACACACACACACACACACACCTGGTGTTCCAGACACACACACACACACACACACACACACCTGGTGTTCAGACACACACACACACACACACACACACCTGGTGTTCAGACACACACACACACACACACACACACACACACACACCTGGTGTTCAGACACACACACACACACACACACACACACCTGGTGTTCAGACACACACACACACACACACACCTGGTGTTCAGACACACAAACACACACACACACACACACACCTGGTGTTCAGACACACACACACACACACACACACACACCTGGTGTTCAGACACACACACACACACACACACCCTGGTGTTCAGACACACACACACACACACACACACACACACACACACACACACACACACACACACACACACACACACACACACACACACACCCTGGTGTTCAGACACACACACACACACACCCTGGTGTTCAGACACACACACACACACACACCCTGGTGTTCAGACACACACACACACACACACACACACACACCCTGGTGTTCAGACACACACACACACACCCTGGTGTTCAGACCAGATGCCCATGGGTGAACAGAGGCGCCAGTGCATTTGATATTTAAACAGCCTGGAACTGCATTAGGGCTGAAACTAGCAGAAAACACTTCCCCTGATGTCATAACAGTGGACCAATCAGAAGAGCCCGGAGGCGGGAGGCATTGCAAGCTTTTGTTTACAGCAGCATTTGACGGCGTCTAGGATGGTGTGAACTCAAACAGATCTCTGTCCTGGCGTACTCTGTGCAGCGACCCGGTTTAAGCGAGGTCAAATGCCATAGCCAGTGTGATTTTTAGGGCTGGTCGAATACCATTTTTGAGCTTTGAATATTCAAGGGGAATATATCCTGATTCAAGATTACATGAATTTAAAACAATGATGTGTATGGATAAATCATTTATAATATAAAAACAAGAATTGTCAGATTTGGTTTCATGGTGACTTTAATACTCTGGGTTAGAAGTTTATCAGATCTCTAACTGTAAATATGAGCAATAGTTATAACTATATCTTAGCAAACTGTTTCTGACTATAACACAGATGGCTCTGAAACTGAAGTGATCCAAGACCACAACACTGCTAGATCCGAGATTACAATTACAGCATTTCCTGCTATAAGTGTTGCTATTTTATCCTTTTCCCTGTGGGAGCTAGTTAAGAGTAAGGAATGCAAATGACTCGGTAGAGTCGCTGAAAACCCTTTATCGTGTCCTTTATCTGCAGTGTTTGATTGTGTGTTGAACGTGAGTTGAACTCTGAGCATTGCTTATGAAAACTTGTTTTAGTGGTGTGAAATTTACCGTACAGTACCACTTGTCAGTGTGTTTGCACACAGACGGGAATGTTGACTCATGTCCTGTTGTTCCGTGTTTTCCAATCAACAATCCTTTTTTTGTGCCTGGGGCTGTAAGCGTGTGGTTTTACAGCATGAAATATCTTGCCCAAGTCATTCATGGTAAACACAATGCCAGAAAAAGCAAACTTCTGATTTCTCCTGGTTTTAATCAGATTTATATTGTCCAGTATCTCCACAACCCTTGGTGCAATTTAAAGAGACTATGTTATACCCTTTTACAAACTCTTGATGTTGTGTTTGGGCTCTACTAGAGCAGCTTGAATGTTGATTATTTTCTCATATTCTCCATTATTGCAGCTCGTCTCTTCCCAGTCTGTCAGTAACGCTCTGTTTAGTTCCTGTCTCTATGAAGCCCCTCCTTCTGAAAAGCACACTGTGCTCTGATTGGTCGGCTGGAGCAGTGTGTTGTGATTGGTCGAGTGTTTGGGAAATGTCCCGCCCCTTACCATAACTGCCAGTTTCAACACACTACTAACTAACTCAACAGGCCCGCCCCTTTATCCTGCATATGAATTATTAAATGAGGAATATTGTGAATGTTGTTGGAGGGACTTTGCAAAGCTTTTTCATTCTCAGGCAGCAACATTACACACCCTAAGGATACTGTATCTCTCAGTCAGTAATCAGTTTAAACCTGTAAGAGTTAAGTGTCCAAGATGAGCGGTTGAGTATTTTTTCATCCGATGATCCCATGCTTTGTTTTATCCACCCATACATGATAACCTGTCTGTCAGGAAATCCCTGCTGAGTCAGTCTGACCGCTTTCTCTCCGTCTTCCAGCAGAGAGCGATACAGACAGCGCCAGTGAGGAAGACTCCAAAGAGGTATGTGCAAAACACATCCAAACGTGCAAAACACATCCAAACTATTTCCCTGTGTGGAGCTCGACAGAATAGAACGCCATTGTTTTCACTTATGTGATAGTGGCCAAAAGAAATAACCAAAGGAGAGTGCTTTAAATGGGCGTGTACAAGCAATTCCCAGAATCCTTTTGTGTACATGTTTGTTTATTGCAACAGCTGAATTGTGGTTAAAGGGGTCCCATAATGCCCATTTACACAATATAAGTCTCAGGTGTCCCCAGAATGTGTCTGTGAAGTCTCAAAATACACCACTGATTATTAATTATAGGATGTTTTGAAAGGTCCTATTTGGGTGGCAGCAGAAACAAGCTGTTTTTGTGTGTGTGTCTCTTTAAATGCAAATGAGCTACGGCTCCCCGCCCACTTTTCAGAATAGGGCGGAGCCTTTACAGCTCATGCTAGTTTGGATAAACGACTACAGCAACTGTAGGTTGGAGAACCTCACGCAGCAAGAGGATTTCCCAAAGATGGATCAATACCAGCTGTTTGACTTCATTTTCAGAACATGCAAGCACCGCACGTTATATTTTGTGAATGTGCTGGTTAGGACGCTTCACAGTGGCTAAAGTTACCATTGTCTCTGGATTCACAGAGATCAGAGCTATGTCATTAGTTTTATTTTTAAGAAGTAATAAAGGTGCACTTCTGAATTGTACAGGCGTTGAGCATTTTTGGGTCAAAAATAACAAGCTCTGGTCTCTGCGAACACAGTAGCTTTAGCCACATTAGCACATTCAGAAAGGCCATTTCTAAACACACACATTATACAATGCGGGATATGAAGAGTTGGATTTGATCCATCATTAAGAAGCAAATCCTGCGTTTACTGACCCTTGTTTGCAAAGCAGTCCAGTATACAGTGATTCACACAAACATATACGAATTTAGCTCATTTCTAGAGGCACATTTGCTTCACAAAGGAAATGAATCCACTGTATTACTGTTTATTAATACAGCCAAAACTCTCGACTACAACAACTCAGCCCAACTGATGCCTTTGTTGTGTGTTCCCGGGGGCGGGGTTTATGTAAGTTTTAGGGTTAGTGATGTGACTAACTCATTGTAGTCCCTCCCAGCCGTTTGTTCCTTAAAAAGTGATTTCTGTAAAAGAAAAGATCTCCCTTTGTTTTGAGCTTTGAGCATCAGAACTTTGCAGGTGTTGTTTGTGCTCAAACAGCAACACTACACACTCACTACAGTTAAACAAGTCACATCATAATCAAGGTAAATCCGAGTGAAACGCTTCTCAAACAAGAACAAATGTAGGGCGGGGCTTGATTTCGTCAGTGGGAATTGATTGGATGGTTGTGGTTTGCTATTGGCTGATCTCATGTGAGTGACAGGTTGCCCCGCCCTCATCATCAGAGAAGAGATGGAGAGGGAGGGGAAGATATTCAAGATAACATGAATTTAAGACAAATATGCACGGATAAATAATTTTTCCATTATAAAATACATGTTGCATTCTCAGCATTGCCACAAGAGGCACTATCATGTAAATGTGATGTTTCTATCTCATCAGTTTGATGGCTCAGACATTTATAGGAAGCTCTATCGCCCTCTGGTACTGCAGTTTGCACGTTAATACACAGCATCACATGCCAAAAATGTGCATTTGCATGAGCATAGAGTACATAAAAGGGTTTGTGCCCTTTGAAGCAAGGTTTCTCAGGCTGTTTGTTAAATGTAACCCGCTGCCAGTGCTTGTTGATCTGTTTGCTCAGGCCGCTTCGACTACTGGAAGTAGCTCGCTCACGTTGGCTTTTTTCACGATCAGCCCTGGTGATGGTCTCTGAGCGATGTCACAGCTGTTTTTGAGTAAACTACTCATTTCCTGAGTATAATGTTTTGTAATTAGTCTTGTACAAGCGTGCCAGATCCATATAAATCAACTGTACCTGCGCAAAAACCCCTTATGTTTTGCAAAAAAAAAAAAAAAAAATATATATATATATATATATATATATATATATATATATATATATATATATATATTGTAAAGTGCAGTTTAACATTCAACATACTTTAAATGTTTTGCATTGCGAATGCATTCAAAAAATAACTATGCAGTTGTTTATCACATACTTATAAACAAATGTTTTTTTAATTATGCAGTGTCATATAATTTAAACAAGGTTTCACAGGTCTTTAAAAAAGGTCTTCAATTTAAAAACCTTTAATTCATTAAGAATTTTTTTTTTTTTTTTACATATTTTAAATATGAGGGAAGAACTAAACATTAAACCTGGTTAAGATATTTATCTGATAAAATTATTTGGCAAACAAAGTCAAACTACAGCTACAGGTTTTATTTTAAAATGCATATATACTAACTGCACAACTTAATCAGTTATTAATGCTTTGTTGTTTCTATCATGTGTTCATAATTTTTTTGTACGACAGCCTGGCCAAAACTTAAATCCCACACAATTTGATATGTTTCATTGCGTTATCATCACAAATAAACAGTCCAAGCACAACTACACAATATGCTTATGTCAATGGACATCACTTTTGGCCTCTACTGCACTTTACCTGTTAGCATTATTTGCTACTTGCACAGTAAAATAAAGGTGGAACTAGAGGAGGGATGTCATAAATGCGCTTAATTGGACACAAGTGCAAGATATGTCATCAATATTTTGGTCTAATTTTAAATGCATACAGTAGATCTGCTGGTAGAATATACACAATAATGCCAAAAGTTTTGGGACGCCTGCCTTTACACATGAACTTTAATGCCATCCCATTCTTAATCCGTAGGGTTTAATATGGAGTTGGCCCACCCTTTGCAGCTCTAACAGCTTCAACTCTTCTGGGAAGGCTTTCCACAAGGTTTAGGAGTGTGTTTATGGGAATTTTTGACACACAAAAACACACTTTTTGTCATCCTGACATCCTGGGAATTTGGCCATATCTAATTATTGTAGGGGACTTGTCCTCTCAATGTCTATGGTGGTTACGGCCCTGCTTCCATGGGATTGGCAGACAGAGAAGCGTGATTGGTCACTCAGAGAACACGTCTCACTGCTCTAGAGTCCAGTGGCGGCGTGCTTTACCCCACTGTATCCCACGCTTTGCATTGCACTTGGTGATGTAAGGATGAGCTGCTCGGCCATGGAAACCCATTCCATGAAGCTCTCTCCGCACTGTTCTTGAGCTCATCTGAAGGCCACAGGAGTTTGGAGGTCTGGAGCGATTGACTCTGCAGAAAGTTGGTGACTTCTGCGCACTGTGACCCTCAGCATGCGCTGACCCCGCTCTGTGATTTTACGTGGCCTATAACTTCATGGCTGAGTTGTGTGTGTGTGTGTGTGTGTGTGTGTTGTTCCCTCCTTCCACTTTGTTATAATCCCACTAACAGTGTGTGTGTGTGTGTGTGTAGTAGTGAGAAATGTCAGGAATGGCCTTATTGCACTGTGTGTGTGTGTGCTGTGAGTTCACTGAGCTCCACTGTGTGTGTGTGTGAAATGTGTGTAGAAGCGTCTGCATGCCTAGTGCTTGATTTATACACCTGTGGCCAGGAAGGGATTGAACACCTGAACTCAGGGATTTGGAGGAGTGTCCCAATACTTTTGGCAATATAGTGTATAGATGTGTTCAAAGCCAGAAAACTATTGATTTTTTAAAATGCCTGGTCTTGTGCTTTAACATTCTATGCCTGAAAGGCTGTGGCTTTTCCTAGTTCCCGTTTGCAAGCGCACAGTATCTGTCCACACATGCGAGTTCCAGTGTGCATCTGGGTAAATCTCACATTGCAGACAGACACGCTCAGCCCCCTGTTTTCGGTTCCTGTACCTCAGAACTCTGATGCAAAATGAGACGAGGGTAAAAAAAGAGAAAGACAGAGAGAGATCAAGCAGTGACGTGAGGCGCCTCGCTGATTCCGGCAAATGTGCTGCGGCTTGCTAGAGGACTTCTGTTGAAATAGAACGATAGAAACTCTGATTCACCCGTGCAGTTACTGAAGAGGACCGGCAGCTGTCACGGGCTGACTGAAATGGCATTTAGGCTCTGAGGGAGGGGGGTTTTGCTTCACCTTCATGGCTTCAGAACTGTGTGTGTGTTTCCCTGATGATCCACTGTGTGTGTGTGTGTGTGTGTGTGTGTGTGTGTGTGTGTGTGTGTGTGTGTGTGTGTGTGTGTGTTTCCCTGATGGTCCACTGTGTGTGTGTGTCTGTGTGTGTGTGTGTGTGTGTGTGTGTGTGTGTGTGTGTGTGTGTTTCCCTCATGATCCACTGTGTGTGTGTGTGTGTGTGTGTGTGTGTTTCCCTGATGATCCACTGTGTGTGTGTGTGTGTGTGTGTGTGTGTGTGTTTCCCTGATGATCCACTGTGTGTGTGTGTTTCCCTGATGATCCACTCCTGTGTGTGTGTGTGTGTGTGTGTGTGTGTGTGTGGTTCCCTAATGATCCACTGGGTTGAGTGTGTGTGTTTGTGTGTGTGTGTGTGTGTGTGGTTCCTTAATGATCCACTGCTGTGAGTGTGTGTGTGTGATTTTTGTGTGTGTGTGTGTGGGGACATTTTTGTGTGTGTGTGTGAGGAAAACATCTTATAAATCACACTAAGTGATGTTTTTGAAAAAGTAAAATGCAGTATGTCTCCTGTGATGGGTAGGTTTAGGGGCAGGGGCAGTGTAGGGGATAGAAAATACGGTTTCTACAGTATAAAATGCATTACGCCTATGGAATGTCCCCATAAAACATGGAAACACAACATGTGTGTGTGTGTGTGTGTGTGTGTGTGTGTGTGTGTGGTTCCCTAATGATCCACTGCTGTGTGTGTGTGTGTGTGTGGTTCCCTAATGATCCACTGGGTTGAGTGTGTGTGTGTGTGTGTGTGTGTGTGTGGTTCCTTAATGATCCACTGCTGTGAGTGTGTGTGTGTGTGTGTGTGTGTGTGTGTGTGTGTGTGTGTGTGGTTCCCTAATGATCCACTGCTGTGTGTGTGTGTGTGTGTGTGTGTGGTTCCCTAATGATCCACTGGGTTGAGTGTGTGTTTGTGTGTGTGTGTGTGTGTGTGTGTGGTTCCCTAATGATCCACTGCTGTGTGTGTGTGTGTGTGTGTGTGTGTGTGTGTGTGTGTGTGTGTGTGTGTGTGTGTGTGTGTGTGTGTGTGTGTGTGTGTGTGTGTGGTTCCCTAATGATCCACTGCTGTGAGTGTGTGAGAGTGTGTGTGAGTGTGTTTGTGTGTGGGCATGTTTTTGTGAAATATCAGGACACAAATGCTGAGTGTGTTGTGTGTGTGTGTGTGTGTGTGTGTGTGTGTGTGTGTGTGTGTGTGTGTGTGTGTGTGTGTGTGTGTGTGTGTGTGTGTGTGGTTCCCTAATGATCTGATGGGTAGGTTTAGGGGCAGTGTGTGTGTGTGTGTGTGTGTGTGTGTGTGTGTGTGTGTGTGTGTGTGTGTGTGTGTGTGGTTCCCTAATGATCCACTGCTGTGAGTGTGTGAGAGTGTGTGTGTGTGTGAGAGTGTGGGCATGTTTTTGTGAAATATCAGGACAATGTGTATAATGACATGGGTATGACATAGGTATTACAAAAGAGGGTGAAATATGAGAACGTTCCCCATGTCCCCACTTTTCAAAATGCTTATAAATCACACAGGATGAGATTTTTCACAGAAAGTAAACTGCAGTCTCCTGTGATGGGTAGGTTTAGGGGCAGTGTGTGTGTGTGTGTGTGTGTGTGTGTGTGTGTGTGTGTGTGTGTGTGTGTGTGTGTGTGTGTGTGTGTGTGTGTGTGTGTGTGTGTGTGTGTGTGTGTGTGATAGGTAGGTTTAGGGGCAGGGGCAGTGTAGGGGATAGAAAATATGGTTTGTACAGTATAAAAACCATTACGCCTATGGAATGTCCCCACATTTCACAAAAACAAACATGTGTGTGTGTGTGTGTATGTGTGCACAAAATAAACATGTGTGTGTGATGGGTAGGTGTGTGTGTGTGTGTGTGGTTCCCTAATGATCCACTGGGTTGAGTGTGTGTGTTTGTGTGTGTGTGTGTGTGTGTGTGTGTGTGTGTGGTTCCCTAATGATCCACTGCTGTGTGTGAGTGTGTGTGTGTGTGTGTGTGTGTGTGTGTGTGTGTGTGTGTGTGTGTGTGTGTGTGTGTGATGGGTAGGTTTAGGGGCAGGGGCAGTTCAATTCAATTCAAATATATTTGTATAGCGCTTTTCACAATACACATTGTTTCAAAGCAGCTTTACAGAAAGTGCATTTTATAAATGTACATTGAAAAATATTAGAAAAAGTTCATCATGTATTATTTTAGGCCGCTATAACAGCGCTGGCGTTGAGTCGTCTCTTCACAGGCGTCGAGTCGTCTCATCACAGGTGTTGGGGCATCTGAAGTCTCCATGAGAGGCTGGATACAAACTGGAGCTGACCAACTATTTACCTCGGGACTAGTGTCCCGAGATAATAACAGAAAAGCAGATGGGAAATAATTAGCATAGCTGCTGTTCAGAATATTAATGCTTTTGATCCGATTTAACTGTAGTATAAAGGTAATTATAATGTGAATGCTTGGCTAAAGAGATGCGTCTTTAATCTAGTTTTAAACCGGGACAGCGAGTCTGAACCTCGAACAATATCAGGAAGACTATTCCAGAGTTTAGGAGCTAAATGTGAAAATGCCCTCCTCCTTTAGTGGACTTAGTGTGTGTGTGTGTGTGTGTGTGTGTGTGTGTGTGTGTGTGTGTGTGTGTGTGTGTGTGTGTGTGTGTGTGTATTAAATACACTGGAGCTAAACCATTTAGGGCTTTATGTGTGTGTGTGTGTGTGTGTGTGTGTGTGTGTGTGTGTGTGTGATAAAATTGGTGTTATATGATCATATTTTCTTGACCTAGTAAGAACTCTAGCAGCTGCGTTTTGGACTAACTGTAGCTTGTTTATTGAGGATGCAGGACAACCAGCTAATAAAGCATTACAGTAATCTAGTCTTGAGGTCATGAATGCATGAACTAACTTTTCTGCATCAGAAATAGATAGCATGTTACGTAGCTTTGTGTGTGTGTGTGTGTGTGTGTGTGTGTGTGTGTGATGGGTAGGTTTAGGGGCAGGGCTAGTGTAGGGGGATAGAAAATGGTTTGTACAGTATAAAAACCATTACGCCTATGGAGAGTCCACACAAAGATAGTAAACCAGACATGTGTGTGTGTGTGTGTGTGTGTGTGTGTGTGTGTGTGTGTGTGTGTGTGTGTGTGTGTGTGTGTGTGTGTGTGTGTGTGTGTGTGTGTGTGTGTGTGTGTGTGTGTGTGTGTGTGTGTGTGGTTCCCTGATGATCCACTGCTGTGTGTGTTTTGTGATGGTTTTTCTTGAGTCCCTTGTGTGTACACCACGCATTAAGAGCCGATTTACCTTGATCTTCAAATGCAATAAGTGTTCACCCCCAGCTCTTAATGCGTGGTGTTTCCTTCTGGGGCGTCAGTGAATGTGTGAACCTCTTATAATAGCTGTGCTTGAGTCTCTCAGATCTCATACAGTCACTGCTGGAGAGGGTTCAGAAACGCAGAAGATGCTGGACCTGGAGGATTGTTAAGTACTTGAAGATCTTTTGTCCTCAGTTTTAGTTTTCGTGATAAGTTTGCCCTCAGGAAGCCAGCAGGTCCTGCAGTCTGATGATAGCCGGTCTGCGTCGTAATTCTGTCAGTAGAAACAATAGGAGCTATAAATAATCATTGATTTGAAGCGCTGGTAGAAAGACCCAGCTGTCAGTCTGAACGCGAGGCGAGTTTCTCCACAGAACAATCAAAGGCATGAAGCTGCGTGTCAGGGAGGAAACGGTGAGCAGAGCGTGTGTGTGCGGCGGGATTATCCTCATCTCAACAGAAGGAAGTGTGTGTTTTCATGACATGGCGTCAGGTTGTAATTCATGAAAATATACTGATATTTCCTGCTGAGAATATTGACAGATTGTAAAGCATCAGCTTTGTGCTCTCGCTCCAGACGCTGACCCTCGGGTTACTGCACAACTCCAGAGATCTTCACTTCAACATGTGCATGTTTAAAGATCTGCAGATTTCAGATTTCATTGTGTTTTATTTTGATTTGAATCAATTATTTATAGATTTTATTTGTACCTATGTTACTTTTATTAATGACCAGCTTTTAGAAACCCCAGTTTGGGAAACCAGGACCTCCGGGGCCAAAGGGAGTTCAGAAAAACAGCGTAAAACAGATCAAATAATACAAATACTACAGAATTAAATATTATAAAAATAGATATTTTTAATTACATTTTTAAATAAATATAATTGATTAAACTACATTTTGATTAAAATAATAAATGCAAATTTATTTTAAAACCATGTAAAGTAAAAACAATTAAAATAATACAAATAAAGTAAATACATAACTAAAAACTTTTGATTAAAGTCAATTAATAAAAGATATTTTAATAAAAACAAATTTAAATATTTATTTATTCATTTAAATACAATATCAAAACAAGTGAATAAAAATGCCCAAAATATACAAATAATTACAATCAATTAAAAAGATTTTTGTTCAAAATAATAAATACAAATAGATTTTAAACATGTAAAAAAAAAAAAATCATAACTAAAAACATTTGAATAAAAACATATTTAAATATGCATTTATTTAAATAAAAGGTATTAAAATAAACAAATAAAATTTCTAAAATAAATTAATAATTATAGGAGATTAAAGTAAACTTTGTTTAAAATAATAAATGCAAATTTATTTTAAAACCATGTAAAAAAACTAAGTAAAATACAAATAAAATAGTTGTAAAGAAAGTAAAGTAAAGTAAGAAAGTAAATTCATAACTAAAAACATTTTATAGTCAATAAATAGATATATATTTTTTTTAATAAATATTTATTTCTTTAAATAAAAAGTATTGAAATAAATAAATAAAATTGCCTAAAATAATCATATAATTATAATAGATTAAGGTAAATTTCGATTAAAATAATAATTATATATATTTATAAATCATAAAAGGAATAATGTAAAGTAATAGAAACTAAATAATCTACCAAACAATATTTTATGAGTACTTAGTATTGACATGGGAGAATATATATATATATATATATATATTCAGTGTCATATATATATATATATGAGGGTTTCTATTTGGGCGTCCGTGGTGTCTAAAAGATAGCAAGCCCCTGTACTGCATAACGAATGAGTGTTTAATAAGAGCATTTGCTGTTTCCTGTAGTGTGACGATCACTGACCCGGCTTTGTTTTGCCCTGCAGCGCATTCAGGCCGCACTGTTTGGACTTGAAGACAAGAAGACGCGGATGCCCCTGCCCGGCATGTCCTCTTTCATTTCCCCCGACAAGCCCAACTTCAAGATAACCACTGTCCGAGACTCCGCCTCCTTCTCTGACGGGACGTCCTGGAACCTCCTAAACGCCCCGTTCCTCGCCCCCCTCACCCCGGACCCTCGGGCCAGCCGGCGGCCCACGAGAACCGCGCCAGCGTCATCATGAAAACCTCAGACGTGTCCAAATCCTCCGTCAAGAGTTGCTGATGATGACACCTGCACCTCGTCCAGGAGAACACTATCATCGCCTTTGATAAAGGACCTACGAGCTCACAGGACAGACATGGACCATCCGAAGGGAGCTGGACCCTATCCTCCCAGACAGGAAGTGACCTGTGAGCTTAAATTCAGGGAGTGTGTCCGGAAGTGATCCATCCATTCTGGATGTGTATATAGGAGGAGTCGTTGCCTAATTGCCTTTAGCCGCCCGAGCACCTTATGGAGAAGCACTGGCCGCCGGTCCCAGTGACTTCAGTCGCTCGCCATCAAGGATAGACGTTTCACGAGCCTGCTCTTGTAAAGCATATGCACATAAACAGCATAATCTTAACTTATCATAAGGCCTTCAGTGCGAGCGAATATATTTTTATACCTTTATGCTACGGCGTTTTACATTATAGGCCCTGTGATGATGATGATGATGATGCAAGAAATCCTGTGTGAATTTGTGGTTTTTATGACAAAGCACTTGTTTTTATGATTTAGTTTTTTTAAAAGACAAATGTAACCTTTATTATTGTGTCTGTTTCTACTGTATGTGAAGATGTATATGTGTATATGTGTCCTGCTTGTCTTGTGCCTGGCTGTGTATCCAAGTCCCAGATCGTGTGTGTGTGTGTGTGTGTGTGTGTGTGTGTGTGTGTGTGTGTGTGTGTGTGTGTGTGTGTGTGTGTGTGTGTGTGTGTGTGTGTGTGTGTGTGTGTGTGTGTGTGTGTGTGTGTGTGTGTGTGTGTGTGTGTGTGTGTGTGTGTGTGTGTCTTTATACATAGGCAAGGGCTTCTGTAATGATTTCCTCAAGATTCTGGTGTATAAAAATCATGTGATCATAAGAATAAATGACAGGCCGCACTGTTTGGGTCAGAGTTGGGTTGTTTGCTCTGTGGTCTGTACTGTGGAAATTGAAGAATCGCTTGGTCTGTTTGTATTTCACATTCGAGTCATTTTTACTCAAAATCTTTCTTTGACTATGTTGGAAAAAAGAGTGTGATCAAATAGATGTTGAGATGTTAAAGTCAGCATGAAACAGAAGTTGCGCTCGTATTGTGCCGTATATCCGAGTGAAACGCTTCTCAAACCAGGTAACCAGGGCGGGGCGGGGCTTGATTTCGTCAGTGGGAATTGATTGGATGGTTGTGGTTTGCCATTGGCTGATCTCATGTGAGTGACAGGTTGCCCCGTGCATTATTAACGCACTAATGATGTGCACAGATAAATAATTTATAATTTAATGCGGTAATATTCCATAAAAGACTAAGAGTGGTCATAATTTAGTATTTAATAACGCAATCGGCTACACCGAATCCCAGGAAAGACCCGCATGTGCACATAAACAATGCACTGGACACATACACACGCAAAAATATGATAAAGATTTGTTAAGAAGAAGAAACCGTGAGTGGCTCTCGTCTGCAGGTTGCTGGAGCCTTATTATATTCTGGTCTACAGAAATGGCGCGTCTGTCCTTCAAAGTCAATCTGTGGGATTTCCCCAGCCTATATTTGAACATGCAGCAAGCAAAACTCATAATGACTTTGAACAGTAACAGCACACCTTTGAGGAATCGAGCCGAACCACTGATGGACCACACATGTTAGTTAAACCAGGTGTAATTTGCCCTCCAGCACAGATGAATGACCGAAGCCTGTTATTTAGCAGCTTTAACACACCGTTCAGCGAGGACACAAAGGTAAGGTTATTGCACAACCTAGTGGAGGAGTACACACACTGTTATTTCTGCTTCACTAGTTCCCAGACACAAGAGGTCAGTACAGATCATCATCACACACTGCAGACCAGGGCAAGGGTGTTCAAGCTGCAGGCTGTAAATATGTGCGTGACCATGAACGGGAACGGATAGAAACATCTTGGATAAAACAGAGGCCTCAGTGTGACGACAGGAGCTCAGGTTATTGTCTCTACATAACAGGAAGCAGCAGTTTTACGCTTTGAAAAGGACTGTCAAGGTTTATTTGAGTTCAAATCCATGCCAGCTACCACTGAAACTTTCAGGAATTTGCATGTTAATAGAAACTTGAATGAATGGAAGTGAAGGAAAACCGATTCGGCTCGTTGTCGTTGTGCATAATGAAGGGCTTGAGATTCCTCACCATGGCAAGACTGCGATTAATCAAGGGGCAATCAGTCTTACTTTTGGTTTCAAATTAGACCAATCTATGTTTTTATGGGACTAAAACAGTTATAAACAATAAGAAAGAAAGAAATGTGATGACTAAGACTTTAGCAGTTTATGCAACCAGCCCCTCCTGTTCTTCTTTTCACAGTGGAGATTCATTTCACTAATTCATTTTGTGTGTGTGTGTGTGTGTGTGTGTGTGTGTGTGTGTGTGTGTGTGTGTGTGTGTGTGTGTGTGTGTGTGTGTAGCTCACATTAGACTGAAGTCATGGACGAGCAGTGTTCTTTATTTACATTATGCATTTTTCTGTGCACATGTGCAGCATTAAACGGTGTAAACATGCATGTCAGATGCCGCTTCTGTCCCACCGTTGCTGTGTAAAGATAGCTTTTGTTGATACATGATTGGGAACGGTATATATTATAATGATTGATTGAAGTAACTGGTTAAATTGAAGTAACAAAACAACAATAGATAGGCCTAGACTTAATAAGGTAATTATATATATATATATATATATATATATATATATATATATATATATATATATATATATATATATATATATATATATATGTATGTATAATTACCTTATTAAGTCTAGTTTAAGTCTAGTGCCCCATAGGTAAAAACTAAATATGGCCCATTAGGTGAAATGTGACAACATGCCCCATTGGTGGGTACAGTAACATGTGTAACATTGTAACATGACCAGATGACAGATTAAAATATTACCTGATATAATAAAAAAAATCCAAAATAAACTAAAATATTTGGTCAATAAAATACAATTATTAACTTTTTAAAATAAAATAATGGCTTTTTTATCATTAGAAATACACTCATTTTTTATTTTGACAACAAACACATCGCTAAATACACTGGAAAAAAGTGTGTTGGATTTACACAATTTAATTGTGTGCATCGGTCCCACATGAATCAATTAAGTTAAACAAACATAATTGCTTCATGTAACTTCAACATCATGAGCACACTTAAAGTGACCCAATTAAGTCGTCTCTAAGTGGATTTTAAATGGTTTCCTGACATGATTCAGGCATTACATTTCATACACTCGTCCACTTCAATATCACTTTAATGTTACACAACTGAATTATTTGACTGTACAAGCTAGTTCTTCTTTCTTTTTCTTTATTTATATAGCACAAGTAACAAAACCAGCGCTGACCACCGTACGCTACATAAGATACACAGAAAAACATGAAAGAAAAACACAATGCAATATAAACCCAACATTAAAAATTAGTTGCCAAACTTTTAGCTAGGAAAAGCATACATTCACATCTTAAGCATTAAAAGCTTCTTCAGCAAACAAATAATGACTTTAGCTGTATCAACCCACAGCCTAAGCAAATGCTCCGCTCTTCTCCACAATGGTGAAATTTAAATTGTTCTAATAATTCCAAAGTTAAACCAAACCCCTTTCTCAAAAATACATTAAATAACAATTTTACCTATAAAATAACAACATTTACTCTCTCTTGATTGAGCCATATGCAAAGCATGCTGGGAACTAACTAGCCCCGCCCAGTTTCAGTTAATGCAACACAAATCATTCATGTAATCTCAACTCAAACGGATTAAGTAAACTTCAACTTGACTTATTTGCTTGATTTATTAAGTGGATTGAACAGAATCAAATTAAGTTAGGACAAAATGTATAGCAATTGAGTTGCTTTAGCTCATTTTAACTAAGCAATTTGAACAAGCAGTACAAATCATTTTTTTCAGCTGTACAGCATAGTTAAAAACATAATAATAATGAATAATTTCTGAACATTGACTCTCAGTCATTATTCACCCTTTTCTCATGGTTTCTCAAAAGAGTTTATGAACGTATAGAATATAATAGCGTAGTTCTAATAGGGGCTCATTGTGATAACGCACCCCACCTGCACCCCACCATGTCTTAAAGAACGATCTCAACTGTTAAATAATAGATATAAGATTACAATAATATCAGATTTGTCTAGTTTTAAATAAACACAAAAAAAACAGAGGTGAAAAATAAACTTAAAGGGGTACTTCAGCGCTGGGAAGATGAATCTGTAATTAAACTGGGTCAGTAATGTAGTAGAAATGTTACATTGTTTTTGAATTTGGTGCCTTCTAGACTGAGAAAACACAGAAAATGTATTTTTGTCTCATGGGGATGAAAGACAACAACTCCCAGAATGCACTGCTTCGCTGCCCTGCTACGAGGCCACTCCCAAACCGGTTATATGTCTTGCCCATAGCAGCACCGCCCCCACCGTTGTTTTGACAGTACATTTTGGTCCAAAAATAACAAAAACTACGACTTTATTCAGCATTGTTTTCTCTTCCGAGTTTGCTTGAATCCGCGTTCATGAGTCCACAGTGACGCTGCTGATGTAAGAGGCAAAGCGTGCGTCTCCCTCAGACTACATGGAAGCCAGATAACGCATCATCAGCGGGATTCAAACAAACACGGAAGAGAAGACAATGCTGAATAAAGTCATAGTTTTTGTTATTTTTGGACCAAAATGTATTGTCGATGCTTCAAAAGAGTCTAACTAACCCACTGATGTCACATGGACTACTTTGATGATGTTTTTCATACCTTACTTCTTACCTTTCTGGACTCGGACTGTAGAGTGTCCATACACTTTCAATTGAAGGACAGAAGGCTCTCGGACTAAATCTAAAATATCTTAAACCATGTTCCGGAGATGAACGGAGGTCCGGAAATTGCTGCGAGTGCGAAGAAGAGCGTATACTGGCGTAACTGAAGAGACTTATGCGCATATTTTATTAATATTAGAATAGAGTTCTAATGCATGACAAAATAAATCACATTTAAAATAATCATTGAAGAAATGTTAAACGTTAGAAAATAGTATTATTATTAAAATAAAATAAAAAATCCCTGGCTCTGACATGATAGGCATGCTGTCAATCTGGGTGGGCAGAATATAAGATGGTAACATTAAATATTTAACTGATGCAATATATAGGCTTACAATACAATATATAGGATAAGACAAATGAAAATGAGAGACTGCCATTTTATTATATTTTTAATGAGTCTACAAATCGATTTTCCATCTTTTTCACATAGAATATCGAACAATATGCAAGAAATAAAAAGTCAGCATGGAGTATCCAGTGGTTCACGCCCCTCGGGACGGAGAGTTTCCCTGAATCAGCAGGATGATGAGTGTGTTCTTCCGTCCGTCAGTTCGGCTCTCAGAAGCGGAGCACCATCATGACTCGAGCCGCGCGGAACACCATCATCCTCGGGTTTATATCCTCCTGTCCCGCTGCTGCCACGCAAACCGCAAACTCCTGGTGTTTCTCATCGATGGCTTCCGCTATGATTACATGGACGATTTACAAAGCCTGGCCGGATTTAGAGAGATCGTGGAAAACGGTGTGAAAGTGGATTACCTGACTCCAGATTTCCCCAGTCTGTCCTACCCAAACTATTACTCTCTCATGACAGGCGAGTCTCACCAACTTTTCATCTTCTTTTCTTTACAAATGCAACCTGAAATAGTTAATTTTCTTCGATAAAGTACCTACTTCACACAAAAAGCCACCATATTTTACAATCTTGCACTGCAGTCTTTCATGTTTCATAGTAGTTTATATAGTATTAGTTTTATATATAGCATTATATAATAGTTTATAGTATTAGTCTTTTTCAACAGGAGGTTTGACCTTAAACTGAGATGTAGTGAAATATGAGAGATTATGGACTCCTGGAGCTCTTAATTATTACCATATGCCCGTGTGAAGCCTTCACTACAAACATAATCACGGCATACCTTTATTAGGCTTAATGCATTCCTTATGTGGGATTTTATGCTCTCTAAACAATGCTCTAAATAAAGTTGGTTGGGTTAAATGTTTACCCAACCTGCCGGGTAGTTTTATTTAACTCAACTATTGTTGAAATGAACCCAAAGTATGTTGGAAATTAACATTTATTAATAAACAAACATTATTAATAAGTGTAATATATAATAATTAAACAAGGAACATTTATTAAATTGCTTCAAAGTTAACTTTTTGATCATTATTGTTGGCTCGAGTATGTGTCTGATTTTTTATTTAGGGTTCATTTTACGCCAGCCATATGGTAATTTTTATACAATAATTGGGTTAAATAAAACTGCCCAGCACATTGGGCAAACATTTAACCCAATCGCTGGGTTTGTCCATTTTCAACCCAACTTGTGTTGTTTTTAACCCAGCGTTTTGTTGAGTGTAGCACACTTATATTCCAGTGTAAGGCACTCTTACTGTAGAACAATAGTGTTCTGTGGGATATGAGATCTGCTCGTTGATTATTGATTGAATGGGGTTATTGATTACAGGGGCCAGTCCTTCCTCTCGCCACCAGCTCGCTCTCACTGAGATTAATATATCACTGACAGAACCTATACAAGCAGATATTTTTACTGTTGTTCTTAGGATTTTTGTCTTGTTTCCAGTCCAAATAAATAAATATATATTCTGAACTACAATATATGAAACTTAAACAATACAATTGAAGAAGAACCAGAGAACACTTTCAGGTACCTCCACAATATTGGTGTTAATCTGGCACCTGGTGCTAATTTCCTTAAATATCTGGCAAAGTCTATTTAACTGGCAGCAAACTTACACATTTAAGATGTCAAGCCGCTGTAAGGCGACTGAAACCCTACGACACCAAGAGGTGACCCTTTCAGCTATTGCAAGAGAAGTTTGTCATTCCAAATCTGAAATTTCTAGAATATTGAAGGTTTACAAAGACAATACTTCATTCAAGTCCCCCAAAAAGGCTGGTCGTCCACATAAGACCAATGCACGAGAGGACAGGACAACGCGGAGACTTTCGATTGGGGATTCGGTTCAACACTGCAGCTGGAATTGTTTGCTAGTTCAGAGCTGAACACGATAAGGATCTGTCCCGGCCTTTAGGAGAATTCGGACTGAAAGCTCACTTTGCACTGAGCAAGCCTCTCATCAGCAGAAAGAATCAAAAGGCTAGACTTACCTTTGCTGAGGAGCATGTTGTGTGGACAGAGAGCCCAAAGTTCACTCATTTATTTGGGTCTGATGGGAGACATTATGTTCGGCGTCAAACTGGGTAAAGATTGAACCCAAAGTGCGTAAAGAAGGTTTGGGTGATGTTTTCTGCAGCAGGAGTTGGGCCTATTATACAGCGCCATGGCAGGCTGAATGCAAATTTTTATCAGAACCTCCTTTGGCAACATGTGGTTATTTCCCTGCAAACATCTCCCAATCAGCCTGCAATTTTCATGCAAGGCAATGCCCCCTGTCACGCTGCAAAACGGGTAAAGCTGTCCCTTGAAGCTGAGAACACTGACATAATGAAATGGCAACATGGCCAGACCAGAGTCCTGATCTAATACGGGTTTCATATTTCATAAGGTGGTGTGTTATTAGTCATTTATTGGTGATTTGTTAAATCTCTCAGGAATATGGTTGGGTATCCTTTCAATTTTAACAATTCCAATTCTGCTTATCAATTCCTAATTTCGATTCTAATAAGGTAAAAACAAAATAGAGATTCACATTTATTCTAAGCTTATTGCTAAACATTTCACTGTAGCTGAATACCATGAGCAAAAATCAACAGGCTAAAGAACACTTACACAAGGAACTTACATGGTTTAATACCAAGCAAAATCAACTCGCATTACTAATATACATTTCAAGCATTATTAAAGACTAGTAAACACTCAGTATTAAAGAATATAAAAATGAGCAACTGCACAAATAAAAACAACTGAACAAATATACACTGTCAGAAAAAAAGGTACATTGCTGTCACTGGGGTGGTACCCTAAGGTACAAAACCGAAAAAGTACTAAAATGTACCTTAAAGGTACTAATACGCACTCTTAAAGTACTGATATGTACCTTTTAAGGTACTAATATCTACCATTTAGGGGTGAGTAAGGTACAAAGATGTACCTTTTCACTTTTGTACCTTAGGGTACCGCCCCAGTGACAGCACTGTACCTTTTTTTCTGAGAGTGTACGATTGAAATAAACAGCGTATTAAGATACATAAACTAGGGATGTGCGCAGCAACTAAATTCATAACTGTTTAAAGGTGCACTATGTAAAACATTTTCAGTAAAATATCCAAAAAACACCAGGCCAGTGTTATATATTTTGTTCTGTTGAGTTTTTACAATATCCCAAATGTTTCCAACTATTTGTAACTCAATGAACCGGGCAGAGCATGTGAGCGGAGCGGGGCGGGTAGCATAGTGGTAATATTTCCTCAGAGAATCTGTGAAATAGCTAAGCAATAGTGGAGCAATAGGTTATGGAGTTCAAATATTGTTTTAATGAAGTTGCAAGCCTTATACATAAATGCACAGCAGTAAAAATCAAAGTTAAGAACGCGCAGGGAGAAGAAATTGAAAGAGAGTGTAGAGAGATTGTGAGAGTTAGCAAAGATTCATATTGGAATCTAAAGCGGTACATTGCCAGAAAGCCTGAGGATGTAGTGCAGCAAAAGGTGAGCAATACCATTCGATAATAAATTAATAGATAAGGTACGGTAGGTTGTGTTGTACGGAGCCCTGCTCTCATGACATGCAGACAAAAATATGATGACCATTGGACACAAATTAAAATTTTGTTCCCACAAATTAAGAATTCGTTCACTAATTTTTTAAAAAGGCATGAATTAAATTCGTTCCCACAACTTCTTAATTCGTTGTCCCTGGTTAAGTAAATCATGGCCACGTTGAAATTATTTGTTCTCTCATTTTATTAAAACTAGGCAACGGATTATACAATGTGGCCACAGTCTAATTAAATTATTAAAATATGTTGAAGGGTGGGAACGAATTGTTAATTCGTTATGCAATCATCATATCGTACACACAGCACCCCATATTGACAGAAAAACACAGAATTTTTGACATTTTTGCAGATTTATTAAAATAGAAAAACTGAAATATCACATGGTCTAAGTATTCACACCCTTTGCTGTGACACTCATATATTTAACTCAGGTGCTGTCCATTTCTTCTGATCATCCTTGAGATGGTTCTACACCTTCATTTGAGTCCAGCTGTGTTTGATTATACTGATTGGACTTGATTAGGAAAGCCACACACCTGTCTATATAAGACCTTACAGCTCACAGTGCATGTCAGAGCAAATGAGAATCATGAGGTCAAAGGAACTGCCTGAAGAGCTCAGAGACAGAATTGTGGAAAGGCACAGATCTGGCCAAGGTGACAAAAACATTTCTGCTGCACTTAAGGTTCATAAGAGTACAGTGGCCTCCATAATCCTTAAATGGAAGAGGTTTGGTATGACCAGAACCCTTCCTAGTGCTGGCTGTCTGGCCAAACTGAGCTATTGGGGGAGAAGAGCCTTGGTGAGAGAGGTAAAGAAGAACCCAAAGATCACTGTGGCTGAGCTCCAGAGATGCAGTCGGGAGATGGGAGAAAGTTGTGGAAAGCCAACCATCACTGCAGCCTCCCATCAGTCGGGGCTTAATGGCAGAGTGGCCCGACGGAAGCCTCTCCTCAGTGCAAGACCCATGAAAACCTGCATGGAATTTGCTAAAAAACACCTGAAGGACTCCAAGATGGTGAGAAATAAGATTCTCTGGTCTGACGAGAACATTTTGGCCTTAATTCTAAGCGGTATGTGTGGAGAAAACCAGGCACTGCTCATCACCTGTCCAATACAGTCCCAACAGTGAAGCATGGTGGTGGCAGCATCATGCTGTGGGGGTGTTTTTCAGCTGCAGGGACAGGACGACTGGTTGCAATTGAGGGAAAGATGAATGCAGCCAGTACAGGGATATCCTGGACAAAAACCTTCTCCAGAGTGCTCAAGACCTCAGACTGGGCCAAAGGTCTCCCAACAAGACAATGACTCTAAGCACACAGCTAAAATAAGGAAGGAGTGGCTTCACAACAACTCCGTGACTGTTCTTGAATGGCCCAGCAGAGCCCTGAATTAATCCAAATTGAGCATCTCTGGAGAGACCTGAAAATGGCTGTCCACCAATGTTTACCATCCAACCTGACAGAACTGGAGAGGATCTGCAAGGAGGAATGGCAGATGATCCCCAAATCCAGGTGTGAAAAACTTGTTGCATCTTTCCCAAAAAGACTCATGGCTGTATTAGATCATAAATGGTGCTTCTACTAAACACTGAGCAAAGGGTCTAAATACTTAGGACCATGTGATAATTCAGTTTTTCTTTTTTAATAAATCTGCAAAAATGTCAACAATTCTGTTTTTCTCTCAATATGGGGTGCTGTGTGTACATTAATGAAAAAAACTAAACAAATGATTTTAGCAAATGGCCCACTGTAAGTCAGCACGTTAAGGTATTGTTGTTTGTTACCACAGAAACCACTTAAGTGTCCGGGTTTAAATGCGCTTCTCATCATAACATTTGATTTCATACCATATTTGTCCCTCATAATCGGTAGCATAACACGCCTAAGCAAGCTTAATTGTTACTAGTTTGACCTGACAGAATAAAACGGAAAAGTTGTGTAAGCTTTCAAAATCCTCCCTCACCTTGCTCATCTTCCGAGTGGAAATTGTTCTGAAGCCGCTGCACTGGCGAACAAACATTAAACATTAAAATGACAGTAATTTAAATGTAGCCTTTGTAAAAATATAAAGCAAAAAAAATGCAAAAAACTGTGAACAACTAGTATTTTCCAAGCCGACTAGCAGCAGCACTATCATTTAACGTTAATTGGCTAGTCAGCTAGGCTCACACATCCCTAAAAGAAACTGTATTCAAATGTAAAATAACTCTGCTCTTAATAAATCAAATATACATTATAGTTACAAAAGTTATTAAGTCAAGAACATCAAGTTAATTTCTTTGTCTTTTGATTAATGTTAAAGAAATGGCAACAGGAATATTAGGCTGCTGTCACTTTAAGAGCTGCACAGATCCAATAGAGCAGGGGTGGCAAACTCCGGTCCCGGAGAGCCTCAGTCCTGCAGAGTTCAGCTCCAACCCTGATCAAACTCACCTGACTGTAGCTTTCTAGTAATCCTTCAGACCTTGATTAACTTGTTCAGGTGTGTTTCATTAGGGTTAAAGCAAAACTAAGCAGGACTGTGGCTCTCCAGGACCGTTGTTTGCCACCCCTGCAATAGAGGGTATGCATCGGCATCACTTTCCCACTGGAACACGTCCCCTCAGCCAGACTGAGTGGCAGAAGAGCTTCTGCGTGACTGGAGTTAATAGGGGAAAATGTGAGTAAAACAAGCGGTTAACAGTTTAAACTAAAACCTGGACTCGACAGTGTTCTTCACAACTTACCAAAGATCCAGTGATCCATGGATATTGCCATGCAGCCAGGAATCGCCTGATTTCGATACATAAATATTTATCACTGTCAGTAATCACAATTTTGAGAGTGAATCTCGCATTTATATGCGGATGGGCCTATGTATTGAAGCGTGTATATGACTCCAGCGGTGAGTGGATTCTCACTTCTCAACTAAACCATATCTTAGGGCGTGGTGAGCTCGTGCTAGGAGCGTGGTAGTGAGCCGTTGGAAGAACCATCATCCGTCCCAAAGCACCACAACGTCCAATAGGAAAATTCAACTGCAGTAGCCACCGTTCAACCTTAAGAGGGCAGCACTAAGAGAAAAAAGTTGTTCTATGGTTTAGTTAACCTTTAAACACCTGTGATTGGCCATTGTATTCTAGAGATCAACAAACATGTCTGTGATTGGCTACTTTACTCACCGAACACGTTGGAAATTGAATCATTTGACGAGCGCAAATCCAGATACGCACTGGATCTTTTGCCAACTCTTTTTCGCGAATAATATGCGATTATTGCAATCCTAGACCAGCAGTGTTGGGCAGCTTTTTCCTCTAAAAGCAGCGGCAGTGGTGAGAAAATTACCTCCATTATCAAGACCTTTTCCGAAGGGGGCACAGGGATATCCATCCCCTCTGGCGCCGGGCCTGGTTTTGTGTATTTTTGCGGCATTCACGCTGAAAACCAATACTGCCTCTCAGCCTATTTTGCCTCTCAGTGGGGCTAACCACAGTCTCTCCTGCTGACGGTGACGCCACGTGCATACCCTCTATATGCAAATGCGTTTTCTTTCTCAACTGTTTATGTTCACTTAAAGGTGCACTGTGTACATTGTAGCTGCATCTAGTGGTGAGATTGAGAATTGCAACAGTCCTCCACTCACCTCTCCCTTTCGAAGCATAATCGAGCACTATGTAGTATGCGAGGTGGCTTTCTGTGCGCTATTCGTGTTGGATCTGTTTGCAGCACAGAAAAACAACGTGTGAGTCTTCTTACGCTTGAATGGCTTAAAATCACATTAAAATGCACACAAAGGAACTAATAAGAGGAATTAAAATGCATGTGTCTTATTGAATCTGCGGTTCTTGGAACCGGTTCTCGATACCCAACCCTACTCAGGAAACTAGAAAAAAAAAGCAAGCATATTTGATCATGTTGACTCTGTGAATCTCATTCTGAGTGTTGTTGAATCACATGGTGATATGATGTTGTCACATGGTTTTCCCACAGAACTGGGCTACTTTTAAACTAAAGGGATAGTTCTAGCCTGGATGCCAGCTGAATTTAGCCCCGCCCACAACATTTTTTGCTCGGGCAATTCGGTCTGGACTCGAGGAGTTATTATGGCTGAACAGAAACTGTTCAGACCAATGAAATCATCAGGGCGGGCTTTAGACGATGATGGACAGATGATCAACAGTAACGTAATCATCCACGTCATCAAAGGCACTTTGGGTTGAATTTGCTCTAATCCTAAACGGAGAACTTGTTCGTATATGCATTCACCTTCACTATTTCTCTCAGAAACGATGATCGTGTTGGTAAGTACTCTGTGTATCCTTCAATTATTTTATTACAATACTGGCAAATATCGTTTACACTCATCTTTTTCTTGTAACGTTACTTAATCCAGCGCGCATGCAGACAGGGTTGCCACGTTTTTTTGCAATGTCGCGCAAATGCTACTCAAAACTATAGCCCAAAACTCCGGAAAAAATGGCGTTTGGTTGGCAAAATATGTTATTTTGGCAAGGTTGCCTGCTAAAATTCGCATTCCTGGGTTTATATAATCACATAATTGGGGTCGCTTCAACCCGCGGACATGGAGAAAAACACGGACTTGGCAACAGTGCAGTTGAGTTCTGTTGACATTTGACAACTAGCGTTACGCGTCGCTCCGTTGCTCTGATTGGTTGTGGGTCTATCCAACTGAGGTCTTTCCTGGCTCGGTTGAAACACACCCCATAATCAAAGCCCAATGGAGCGGTACCAGACTCATATTCTGACTAGAATTGAGTATGACCACGCCAGGCTAGGATAGTTCACCTTTATTTACAAAATGATTATCTCCGACAACACAACATGCATGCATCATGGTGCTCTCATGAATGAGCGTTAGAGATAAAAATTTTGGAAATAAAATGGTAAATTATGTTTTTTCATGCGTAAACAAAGCACTTGCATCGCTTCATAAAATTGAGTTTAAACCACTGGAGTCACATGGATTGCTTTAATGATGTCTTTACTACCTTTCTGGAGCTTTAAAATGGTAGTTCCATAGCTGTCAATGGAGGAAACCTCTCAGATTTCATCAAAAAGATACTCAAGTTTGGGTGAACTAACCCTTAAAATTGTTATTTGCCTGAAATTCAAACAATGATGCAACTGTGCTAGATGATGCTCCTTTATGAAAACAGATAATGTTTGTGATTACTACTATAGGGATTTGTGTATAACACATACAGTGACTGAATGTAGTGGCATAATTTGAGTTGTGAAATTGGGCTAGTTTTGTTATGCAGACCTGGCAGCCGTGCAGCGCTGAGCTCCAGAACACACGCTTTGACCCGCAGTGTCCACCAATAACAGCAGCTCCCTGCCAACGCTTTAATGCTTTGCTGATGGCAGTTGTTTTGTTTGGGCACATTCCCATCTCCACAAAGCTTCAGAAGATCGTCTGCCTCGAGCTTTCACAAAGAAATCAAACAATGAGAGCAAAGCTGCGACACTGGCACGGACATCAGACCAGATCACAGTGCAATGAATCTGTCTTATGAACAACATTCATTAATGCCATTTAGTTTGAAAGAAATGAATGCTTTTGTTTAGCAAGGATGCATTTATCTAAGAGATCTATTGAACTTTCAGTGCATCAAATAAAAATGTATCATGATTTTGTCACGGTTTGGTGACCCAGGAACAGGCTGAAGACTCAGAAGATCACAAATCAAACATAAATTTTAATCTTAACCTCACAGGAACATGCAGACAGACAACGGAAACACAACCTTACATAACAGTGATTAGACAAAGACTGAGTGAACAAGAGGAACTTAAATAGCACACAGGAACGAGACAATTAATTAAACATAGCTGAACAGAACTTAACGAATGAGGGTAATCTAGGACAGTGGTTCTCAACATTTTTTCAGTGATGTACCCCCTGTGCAATATTGTTTCAGCCAAGTATCCCCTAACCAGCACAAAGCATTTTTTGGTTGAAAAAAAAAAGACTTAAAACTGATTTATTAAACTTTGGAACAGATAAAGTCGTGATTCAAACTAATGTAGTAAAAACAAAAGAATTGCTGCTACGCTTCAACCCACGACTCCATCGTTCATCCAAGTGATTGACAGGGGATGCCAGGCGGCATGTGACAGATTCAATCCATCCTGGTATGAGACTCTGGGTTTTTAGGATAATGAAATTGAAATTAAACAGCCTACTGAATATAAAATTCATTTTATTAACTTATACTTTCCTGAAATATGTATTAAATAATTCTTTTTAAAGGACTTTTGCATGGATGCTACTTTTTAAATATATGTATATTTTAAAATCTCACATACCCCCTGGAGTGCCTTCATGTACCCCCATTTGAGAACCACTGATCTATTCTAGAAAACAGACAAGTGGGAAACCAAGACAAAGGAACATGAGACAGAATCAAAACACAACAGGAAGACCAAATTGACCTGAAGAAAGAGATCACAACTCAAAATATGCCTCTCCTATACCTAAAATACATCTTTTGCAGTCACTGTACGCGGTAGACACAAAATCCCTATACAATGAACAAAATTATGAACACAACACTTTTGTTTTCTGCCCCCATTGTTCATGAGCTGAACTCAAAGAGCTAATAATTTTTCTATGTACACAAAAGGCCTCTTTCTCTCAAATATTTTTCAAAAATCTGTCTAAACCTGTGTTAGTGAGCACTTCTCCTTTGCCGAGATAATCCGTCCAACTCACAGGTGTGGCACATCAAGACAGCATGATTATTGCACAGGTGTGTCTTAGGCTGGCCACAATAAAAGGCCACTCTAAAATGTGCCATTTTTACAGGAATTGTGTACAGATCCTTTCAACACATTATCATGCTGCAACATGAGGCGATGGTTGTGGATGAATGGCACAACAATGGGCCTCAGGATCTCGTCACAGTATATCTGTGTATTCAAAAATGCCATCAATGAAATGCACCTGTGTTCATTGTCCATAACATACGCCTGCCCATACGTTTTTACCATACCCCATACATCATGCATACAGGAACATCATCCATGCGGGAACATGAAGAAGAGGAACTTTAATAGCAGACAGAAACAAGATAACTAACTAAACACAGCTGAACAGATCTAAACTAATGAGGGTAACCTAGGAAACTGACAAGTGGCGGGGAACTAAGACAAAGGAACATTTGACAGAATCAAAACACAACAGGAAGACAGACATGTGACAGATTTCCACAAAAAGATGAAGCAAAACTTTTTTTCAACATTGATAATAATCATAAATGTGACACTGAAGATTGGAGTAATGATGCTAAAAAATTCTGTTTTGATCACAGGAATAAATCACACTTTACTATATATTCACACAGAAAACAGCTGTTTTACACTGTAATAATATTTTACCATTTTTACCGTATTTTTGATCAAATAAATGCAGCCTTGGTGAGCAGAAGAGACTTCATAATTCATATTAAAACTTGAGCTACTTGTTGAATATGTTGAGCATCGTATAATATTTGTGATTGATTAATGAACGTTCGTTGGGCTGTAACTTGCAGGCATGGCCAAAGGTCCTTGCCGCGTTGATGGTTTTATAGCCGGTTCGGTGTTATTAAAGGAGTGTGTTTGTTTGTTTAACCTTTGCATTTCTTAGAAGCGCTGACCCAGCTCTTTGCACTGTGAACATCTGTACAGTCAGCACTTCAGCTTAAAATTACACTTAAACATTGGTTTACTCCTGTGCAGGCATTCAAGGATCATTACCATTAACATCTCAGAACTCATTTAAAATTAAATTAGAAATTAACATCTGCATGGGCACTTGCGTTAAAATTAAAGGTGTTTGCTAAGGCCTTGCTATGTGGTTGCTTGTGTGTTTTGGGTGATGTGGACTCACTTTTAGCATATGTTTATTAGAAAGATCTTCTTAAATAGCTGCATGATTTGAGGAATCATAAAAGTCTTTAGCATAAACAGTGCAGAACAAGTTACACACTGATGTTTAATATTAAAGATAGGGCTGCATGATTAATCAAAATAAAACCAAAATTGCGATAGAGTGCAAAAGTGGCCACTTTTTTATCTGTGCTGGTGATTTGAAGCAAAAATTAATTTGAAACTCAGAAAAAATGCAAAGACTGTGAACTTAACAGCTCTATGAGGGAAATAACTACAATCCCATGAAGTATTGTGAACAGCATAATCAAATAAAAAACGATGGAGAAATTTAAAAATATCTCAAGTTTATTGCAAATATATTTAAGTATTTTGAGAGCGTAGAGAGACTGACATTCGCATTATGTAATAATTTGCAGTGCTTCATGGGAGTGGGTGGAGATAACGAGATCTTGGCACGCTTTGCTTGTTTCGACAGCATCATGGGTAATGTGGTTCCCTTTCAGTGAGTCATGTTTGATGTTACGTCGGCATTATAAGAGAGGTCATTTCCCTAAAACAGCAAGCACTAGTGTGACACTGTGTCTTTTTAAAGATGTCATTCCACCTGTGTGTCTCTGGATGCAGTCGTTACCTGGTGCCGGCTGACAGCCATGATCATTGCCTCACGTGTCTAAGCATCAAGGACTCTGAGGTTGCTTTTGTGGATGAGGCATGTAACCACTGCATGTAGATGTCCATCATGCTGTTGCAGTCGAGACTCGAATACCTTAGACGAGGTGGAGTCCCCCCCGCCTATACCTCAATCTAGTTCCTCTGCCTCAGAACAGGGCTACTTTGGTGAATAGCCAGTGTAACCTGAGGATCACGGTGGGGACTGACCCACCGAGACAGTCTCCATGGGTCCCCCACTCCTCTAGCACACCGCAAGCTGTGGACCAGTCGTTTCATTCAGGGCTTCGTCGGATGATCAGATTTCGATCACTGCATTGGAGCGTGAGCTTAAGTCCTCCGGGAATGAAGACTCGGCTGCGTTGCACCCTTCGGGGAGAAGAATAGCGTTGCAAAAGTCTGACTCAGAGCTGATGGCTATGCTTTCCTGGGCTGCCAAGAGAGTCACTGCATTTTTTAATTTCTCGTCTGTTCATTCGGCCAAGGCTTACAGAGGTGCTAGACAGGCCACCTCCACCCTGCACGCCTTGGCTCTTCTGCCGGTCTATATGCCTTGCCACCCTCATCCCCCTCTCCTATCACGAACAGGCTGCAGCAGGCACTTCGAGAATGCGAGTCCTCCTCACGCGCCCAATGCCCATCCATGGAGCCAGGTAAGTGTTGCATCGCACACTCAGAACCCACTTCGGGATGCTGTGCATTCAGAATCGGGTCCCTGCACTTAATCTCTCTGCCCCATTGCCAAGTTCAGGGGCATTCAATTCACCTCTGTGCTGGATGAGGGTCCCCATTTCTTACAAGCGGAGATTACAGTCCTACTAGTGAAGGACGCGATAGAGCCCCTACTTAATTGTACCCAAGAAAGGCAGTAGGTTATCGCCGATCTTGGACCTGTAAGATTTGAATCTGGCACTTCACAGGTTCCCATTCAAAATGCTAAGGCAGAAATGCATTTTCGGATGCATCCGTCCCAAGATTAGTTTGGAGCAATCGACCTGAAGGAAAGTCACAGAGGCAGCCCTTGTTCCCCTGAGAGAACACAGCGTTTGCATTCTCAACTATATTGACGACTGGCTCATACTGGCCCAGTCACGAGAACAGTTGTGCAAACTCAGGGACATGATGCTTAGACACCTCAGTTGGACTTAACCAAACAGCACGCTCAACCAAACAGCACGCCTCTCAGAGGAACATGCTCAGTCGGTGTTAAACGGCTTGAATTCATGTTCATCGGAGCTATGAAACATGCAATGCAATGCTCTTTAATCATATATACTGTATAGAAAAGTTTTGTCCCAAATATCGCAGTATATACTGTGCACTTATACTCTATGAACTACACACTATGTATGTACACACTGATCAGGCATTACATTATGACCAGCTGAAATGAATAACACTGTTTATTTTTTCATCATGGCACCTGTTAGTGGGTGGGATATATTAGGCAGCAAGTGAACATTTTGTCCTCAAAGTTGATGTGTTAGAAGCAGGAAAAATGGGCAAGCGTAAGGATTTGAGCGAGTTTGACAAGGGCCAAATTGTGATGGCTAGACGACTGGGTCAGAGCATCTCCAAAACTGCAGCTCTTGTGGGGTGTTCCCGGTCTGCAGTGGTCAGGATCTATCAAAAGTGCTCCAAGGAAGGAACAGTGGAGAACCGGCCACAGGGTCATGGGCGGCCCAGGCTCATTGATGCACGAGGGGAGCGAAGGCTGGCCCGTGTGGTCCGATCAAACAGACGAGCTACTGGAGCTCAAACTGCTCAAGAAGTTAATGCTGGTTCTGATAGAAAGGTGTCAGAATACACAGTGCATCGCAGTTTGTTGCGCATGGGGCGGCATAGCCACTGACCAGTCAGGGTGCCCATGCTGACCCCTGTCCATCGCTGACAGCACCAACAGTGGCACATGAGCATCAGAACTGGACCACGGAGCAATGGAAGAATGCGTGTGAGTGGCTTACCTGAGGAACACATGGCCCCAGGATGCACTATGGGAAGAAGGCGAGCCGGCGGAGGCAGTGTGATGCTTTGGGCAATGTTCTGCTGGGAAACCTTGGGTCCTGCCATCCATGTGGACGTTACTTTGACACGTCCCACCTACCTAAGCATTGTTGCAGACCATGTGCACCCTTTCATGGAAACGGTATTCCCTGGTGGCTGTGGCTCTTTCAGCAGGATAATGCTCCTGACTATGTACTCATACACTATGTACTTATACGCTATGTACTTATGCGTTATGTACTTATACACTGTGCACTTTTATACGCTATGTACTTATGCGTTATGTACTTATACATTATGCACTTTTATACACTATGTACTCATACATTATATAATTATACACTATGTACTTATGCACTATGTACTCATACACTATGTACTTATACGCTATGTACTTATGCGTTATGTACTTATGCACTATGTCTTAGAAGTTAAGTACTCATACATTATGTACTTATACACTATGTACTTATGCACTATGTACTCATACACTATGTACTTATACACTATGTACTTATGCACTATGTACTCATACACTATGTACTTATACGCTATGTACTTATGCGTTATGTACTTATGCACTATGTACTTTTATACGCTATGTACTTATACGCTATTTACTTATACGTTAAGTACTCATACATTATGTACTTATACACTATGTACTTATGCACTATGTACTCATACATTATGTACTTATACACTATGTACTTATGCACTATGTACTCATACACTATGTACTTATACGCTATGTACTTATGCAATATGTACTCATACACTATGTACTTATACGCTATGTACTTATGGATGTACTATGCACTATGTACTTTTATACGCTATGTACTCATACATTTTGTACTTATACGCTATGTACTTATGCAATATGTACTCATACACTATGTACTTATACGCTATGTACTTATGCGTTATGTACTTATGCACTATGTACTATACGCTATGTACTCATACATTTTGTACTTATACGCTATGTACTTATGCACTATGTACTCATACATTATGTACTTATACACTATGTACTTATGCACTATGTACTCATACACTATGTACTTATACGCTATGTACTTATGCAATATGTACTCATACACTATGTACTTATACGCTATGTACTTATGCGTTATGTACTTATGCACTATGTACTTTTATACGCTATGTACTTATACGCTATTTACTTATGCGTTAAGTACTCATACATTATGTACTTATACACTATGTACTTATACACTATGTACTCATACATTATGTACTTATGCAATATGTACTCATACACTATGTACTTATACGCTATGTACTTATGCGTTATGTACTTATGCACTATGTACTTTTATACGCTATGTACTTATACGCTATTTACTTATGCGTTAAGTACTCATACATTATGTACTTATACACTATGTACTTATGCACTATGTACTCATACACTATGTACTTATACACTATGTTTTATACTATATGTACTTTATACGCTATTTACTTATCGTTAAGTACTCATACATTATGTACTTATACACTATGTACTTATGCACTATGTACTCATACACTATGTACTTATACGCTATGTACTTATGCACTATGTACTCATACATTATGTACTTATACACTATGTACTTATGCACTATGTACTCATACACTATGTACTTATACGCTATCTACTTATGCAATATGTACTCATACACTATGTACTTATCGCCACTATGTACTTATGCGTTATGTACTTATGCACTATGTGCTTATACACTATGTACTTATACATTTTGCACTTATACACTATGTACTTATGCACCATGTACTCATACACTATGTACTCATACACTATGTACTTATACGCTATGTACTTATGCAATATGTACTCATACACTATGTACTTATACGCCATGTACTTATCGTTATGTACTTATGCACTATGTACTTATACACTATGTACTTATACATTTTGCACTTATACACTATGTACTTATGCACTATGTACTCATACACTATGTACTCATACACTATGTACTTATACGCTATGTACTTATGCACTATGTACTCATACACTATGTACTTATACGCCATGTACTTATGCGTTATGTACTTATGCACTATGTGCTTATACACTATGTACTTATACACTATGTACTTATACATTTTGCACTTATACACTATGTACTTATGCACTATGTACTTATACACTATGTACTTATACACTATGTACTTATACACTATGTACTTATGCACTATGCACTCATACACTATGTACTTATACATTATGCACTTATACACTATATACTTATGCTATGTACTTATGCACTATGTGCTTATACACTATGTACTTATACACTATGTATACATTTTGCACTTATACACTATGTACTTATACACTATGTACTTATACACTATGTACTTATACATTTTGCACTTATACACTATGTACTTATGCACTATGTACTTATACACTATGTACTTATACATTATGCACTTATACACCTTATGCTTATGTACTTATACACTATGTACTTATACAATATGTACTTATGCACTATGTACTCATACACTATGTACTTATGCACTATGTACTTATACGTTATGTACTTATGCACTATGTACTTTTATACGCTATGTACTTATACGCTATTTACTTATCGTTAAGTACTCATACATTATGTACTTATACACTATGTACTTATGCACTATGTACTCATACACTATCTTATACGCTATGTACTTATGCACTATGTACTCATACATTATGTACTTATACACTATGTACTTATGCACTATGTACTCATACACTATGTACTTATACACTATGTACTTATGCACTATGTACTCATACACTATCTTATACGCCATGTACTTATGCGTTATGTACTTATGCACTATGTGCTTATACACTATGTACTTATACACTATGTACTTATACATTTTGCACTTATACACTATGTACTCATACACTATGTACTTATACACTATGTACTTATGCACTATGCACTCATACACTATGTACTTATACATTATGCACTTTTATACACTATGTACTTATACACTATGTACTTATACACTATGTACTTATGCGTTATGTACTCATACACTATGTTCTCAAGCGTGTAGTTTTATAAGGTTATTTGTCATTGAACATCAGAGTCTGATGCCCCCACCCCGCTACGTAATTAAAGCTTGAGTCAGTCGAGTGTGTGAAGTATCCAACACTCCACACTTCGGCTGCTTCTCAAAAGGAAAGCTGCGCCTGAGTAAGGCTGCATATCTCAGCTGCCTTGTCATCAAGCGATATCTCAGTTTGAAGGATGGCTTTGTTTCGTGTCCTTCATTTGGCTTATCTTGAAAGATGCATCAATTGTATCCTTCATGTCCTGCAATCTCCCACAATCCTTTGCACACATTCCAGTTCACAGGATGTAGTCTTCCATTTGAGAAGCACCCTCTGTTTATCACTCTAATTAAGTGCTATTTTAATTAAATGCAATTTTTCTCTTTGGAATTTTCAATGTGAGCGCACTCTTTATACTACAAAGCAGCTTAGAATAGTGCATGTATGTGAATTGGGAGGCACATTGGGAGTATCCATTGGGATCTCAGAGGCAGGTTGATTAAAATCCACCCTTGTGTGCTGTAAACACTCATGAAGTCATTTTGCACTCCTCCTCATTTCCAGGGCGCTACTGTGAGGTGCACCAGATGACTGGGAATTACATGTGGGATAAGGACACCATGAAGGAATTCCTGATCGGAACCAATCCGGACAGCCGTCTCCCCCTGTGGTGGGATGGATCGGAGCCGTTGTGGGTCACCATGCAGAAACTAGGGAAGCGAGTCTACATGTACTACTGGCCAGGTCAGTTTATGTCATGAATAGAGTACAATGTGGGGCCAGGGTTATTATAGTTAACTTGAACTATATATACACCTGATTTGGTGGTGCTGGAGGAAAATGTATCATAACGTTAATGTAATCATAAAATGACTATTATTTTGCATTGTTTTGTTAATAAGTGCAGTTACTAATCATATTACATGTTTGTTTATTGGAAATGTAACAGTGAAGCACTGAGCTTGAATTGATATGCAGATAAAAGTAACTCTTATTAACAGCAGTGATGTGCAAAAACCTCAAGTTTATATGAAAAATCTAAATATCCTATTCTTGTTAAATGTCCCATTGTCCTGCTATAGTCTCACACTGAACTGACCGGCAGCTTCAGTGATTATAAAAGGAGCTCTTTACCTGCTTTCTGTGTCATTCAGTCACAATTTGAAGAAAAGTTTTAGTTTTTCATGAGGTTTAATGACTTCCTGGTTTTGTGGACAAATGTCTAATAAGCCAATAAGTGCTCCTCTGCCACCATCTATGGGTTATAGTGGTAATTTCATGTGGTAATTTTCAAAATAAATGTGCTTGTTTGCCCCAAAGTGGCCTACTCCTTTAAACTTTTAGTTTTACAAATCATCACATTAAAAATAACAAAAAAGTGTGAAGCCCTTGAAAAGTGCTTGAATTTCACTCTCAAAAGGTTGTACGAACCCTGAAAAAAAACCACAAAAAAAACATTTGACTATTTCTCCCACAATCCCATGCAGTGTGACTACAGTAAATCATGGTGAATGTTGGTGATTTGTGGACTGAAACCCCTGATCTTTGCTCATGGCACAATGGTTTCTCCTGGTCTGCACGTCAGCTCTGTTTGGTTTGATATCTGTGGTTTATAACAGAGAGTTCTGCACTGCGCTGGCTGTTATTGGTCCGAGCTGAGAAACGGTCCACGCAGCTCAAATGAGTAGTGCGGGTCTGTTCCACTTTCGTTTAGTTTTTCATTTGATGTTTCTCATATGTAACTTATCAGTTGACACCAGTGCAACCTCTAACAAAATTTTGTCGCACCAGCAGGAAAAAAGGATGCAAAATGCCACCATTTATGTATATATATATATATACAGGGTAATTCAAAACTAATAATTCAACCTAATAATAAAATGTTAGTTACACTAAAATAACACTTGAACCTCATAAAAAATAATATAATTTATTATTTTTTAGAAATGGGCCAGTGAAAGTGATGTGTTTAAACTTCAGGTGGTCAAAGTAAATATTATATGAGCTATTTTAATGTCTGCTT
>CM040932.1:51648198-51668198 GCA_023029165.1 Gobiocypris rarus
AACCAAGAGTGGTATATCACTGAGATACAATTGTAGTTTTAATTTAATTAATATTTTGACTTATAGAGGGTATGCATTGATGTCACTGTCCCAGGACTGAGTGGCAGAAGAGGTAAACTAAAGGTTGGTATATATTGTGTTCCTTACAACTTAACAAAAATCCAGTGGTCCATGGATACTGACATGCTGCCAAGAGTCGTGTTTCCTGATATTTATATGAGACTGATTACACGCCGGGGAAATACATAAAGCAAATTTGAATGAACGCTTTATATAAATACAGTATAGGTAGGTCTAAATCCAATTGATCATGTGATATATATCGTCTAGCCACAAAACTTTTATAGTTTTTGTAAGTGTTTATTAAAAAACATCCAAATATGTAAAATATAAGATGGTAAATACAGTCGTGGTCAAAATTGTTGGCACCCCTGGTAAATATGATCAAATATGGCTGTGAAAAATAATTCTGCATTATTGATCCTTTTGATCTTTTATAAAAAAAAGAGACAAAAATCAAACCTTTCATTGAAGTAAAATAATTGAAAATGGGGGGTAAATCACATAATGAAATAAATGATTTTCTCCAAAACACGTTGGCCACAATTGTTGGCACCCCTAGAATTTTTTATGAGTAAAATATCTCTGAAGTATATTCCCATTAATAATTACATTTTTTGTTACACCAGAGTGACTATGAGCATGACATTGTCCAGCTATGACCTCTTGTTTCACAGAAGTATACATAAGGAAGCACAATGGCCAAATTTCCTTAATCATTCATTAAAATGAGTAAAACCACAGAATATAGTTCTGATATGCAGAAAAAGATTGTTGAGCTTCACAAAATAGAAAGTGACTGTAGGAAAATAGCTACAGCATTGAAAATCCCCATTTCCACCATCAGGGCAATAATGAACAAGTTCCAATCAACTAAAGACGTTTCGAATCTGCCTGGAAGAGGACGCGTCGCACGCTTTGAGTGGCCAAAGACTCTCCAAGGATCACAGCTGGAGAATCACAGAGATTAGTTCAAAGCCTAAAAAAAAAAAATCCAACAACCCCTACTTCACCACATGTTGTTTGGGAGAGATTCAAGAAAAAACCTTCTCGCTCATCCAGAAACAAACTCCAGCATATTCAGTGATCAGAAATGTCTGGAGATTCAGACGGGACCTGGTTCTGTGGTCAGATGAAACTATAAAAAGAGCTTTTTGACAGCAAATCTACCAGAAGGGTTTTGTGCAAACAGGGATAAATAGCACCCCATGTCCACGGCTAAAAATACAGCTGGATCTTTAACGTTGAGGGCCTATTTTTTTGCTGGAGGTCCTGGGCATCTTGTTCAGACACATGGTATCATGGATTCAAGCAAATACCAACAGATAAAAAATCAAAACCTGACCGCCTGCTAGAAATCTTATAATGGGCAGATTTTCCATCAGGACAAAGATCCAAAACAAACATCAAAATCAACACACAAATGTGTCACTGAACACAAAATGAAGCTTCTGTCATGGTCGTCCCATCCCCTGACCTGAACCCTGTAGAGAATGAGAGGGTGAGCTGAAGAGAAGAGGCACCAACATGGATCTGGGAATCTGAAGGATCTGGAGAGATTCAGTATGGAGGAATGGGATCTGATCTCTCGTCAGGTGTTCTCCAAACTCATCAGGCATTAGAGGAGAAGACTCAGAGCTGTTCTCTTGGGAAAAGGAGGTTGCAAAAAGTATTTAATAAATGGGTGCCAACAATTGTGGCCAACGTGTTTTGGAGAAAAGCATTTATTTCATAATGTGATTTACCCCCCATTTTCAATTCTTTTACTTCAATCAAAGGTTAGAATTGAATATAAGATCAAAAGGATAAACAATACAGATTTATTTTATACAGCCATATTTGATCATATTTACCAGAGGTGCCAACAATTTTGACCATGACTATATTTAATTGATGAGGTATGATTTTCAGCATATTGACACAAAATGGTAACTGCAAATCCATGTTTCTGTGAATGGCAGTGATTCATTTGCTTCTCTTTTCTGTAGCTTTTCTCAGATTTCTTGTCAAATCTATTCGTACCATCAATCTCAAAGCTCTTTCCTGGTTTAGATGTGTTTTTGCAGCATTCACGCTGTAAACCAGAGCTGCCGCTCAGTGTTTTTGCCACTCCGGCCGACGGTGACGTCACGTGCATACCCTCTATTGCCTTTTCATTTTCAGTGTGTAATTTTAGCTAAAGTTTTGGTATTTTTGCTGTGTGTTTTTGTAGTTTTAATGGGTTTTCTCTTTAAATATAATTTTAGTAGAAGAATGAAAATAAAGTTGCAACTTGCAGAAATAAAATAAGATAAAATACATTTTAATTTATTTGTTAAAATGTAATTTGTTTCAAGTGACAGTTCGTTTATGGTTTTATTTTGTTAACTATAATAATTCTGGGATGATCCCACTTACTACACTTACCACTAACTGCACCTGATCTGTGTTTAAAACAGTGTTTAAAAAATCTCATGAAAGCTGACAAGAAAATATGTTCATGTCATTTTTCACCCCCAAAATTAATTGTTGCATGCATAACTTTGTCTTTGATCAATTTGTCTACATTATTTCCATGACAATTAAGTGCATTTTCCTCCAACTTATCATTTAATGGAAACATTGTAATACAGTATGTGTGTGTGTGTGTGTGTGTGTGTGTGTGTGTGTGTGTGTGTGTGTGTGTGTGTGTGTGTGTGTGTGTGTGTGTGTGTGTGTGTGTGTGTGTGTGTGTGTGTGTGTGTGTGTGTGTGTGTGTGTGTGTGTGTGTGTGTGTGTGTGTGTGTGTGTGTTTATTATTAACTAATAAATCACACATTGTCTGTAATTAATTGCACATAACATTAATATTTTTCTTTATATCATCATATTAAATATCCAAATTAATGTAGAAACAACATTAAGATGGTATGTGTTAAATATTTGTTTAATGGCTTCTTTTTACTTAGTACTATGATTTTTCTCAGTGAAATGAGTAATTATAACCTTTTAACATTACAGTATAATTGAAAGGGATCATTTCTAACATTTAATAGGCTTAAAAAATATATTTTTTACATTTAAGCAAACGTAAAACAATCCACACATGAAGTCTTTATAATGAATGTCACATTGAGCTGTGCCTTTAGTAAAAGATCAACGCAAGAGGCATAAAATGGGGACCGGGTTCATGATAGTCACTCTTTCTGAGATGTGTTTTCTGTTTGCATGCATTGATCTAGATTTGTGTGTCTGTGTTTCTCAAAGGAAAAAGGAAAGCAGTTGAAAAAGAAGAGAAGCTAAAGGTATGGACTGGGTGGATATTGTTGCATGTGCAGTAATGATGAAGGTTATTCGCTGAATCGAGACAGATGTGTGTGTGTGTGTGTGTGTGTGTGTTAACCGCAGGCAGCGAGACCCTTCCCTGTGCCTTCCGGCTGGGAAAGCAGCAATGGCTCTTCGGCCTGTAAAACCCCAATGACAGTCAAGCAGGAGGAGGATTACTATGGCACAGGTAGGTGAAGAGAATATCCTGCTCCGCCCTGCACGCCTGTGCCCCGGTCATGTGAGGTCATTCAGGCTGAACCTGTTCTCCACAGCACGGCACGAAAGGAGTTAGCACTTGAAACCGTATCTGCTCTGTGAATTGTTTTTATCTGTACTCCCGGTTCACATTGTAAGTGTTCAGACTAAAGATAATCTGATATTCACACTTTTCTCTAATGTTGAACTGACTGATGAATGTCACAAGAACCGACACCAATCCAACCAAATTCGTTTTTTACTTTTAACTCTTTATTTAAAGGGATAGTTCACACAAAATTGAGACCTCTGCCATTGTTTATGCCGCCTCAAGTTCTTCCTGCAAACCTGTTTCTTCTGCTGAACACAAAAGAAGATATTATATGTGTAAGAATATGAAAAATACACCATGGAAGTCGGTGTGTACCAGAAACCATTTGGTTATCTGCGTTCTTCAAAATATCTTCTTTAGTGTTCAGCAGAAGAAAGGTTTGGAGGAACACGAGGGGGCGTGAATGATGACAGAGTTTATTTTTGGGCGAACTATCCGTTTAACTGCTGTGAGTATTGAACGTCATGCTTTAAAACAATGTGATGTGAATAGCTTGATGCATATTTATTATTATTTTATTATTGCAGTATATTTTTATTTTTAATGTTGTCAAATATTTTTTGTATCTATTTTTCCCCAAATATTTGTTATTAATAAAATAATGATCTCATATACTAAAAAAAATACAAAGAATTATTATTGTTATTATTACTATTAATATTATTATGTCAAAATATTTGATAAAAATTATTATTAAATAATAAAAATATCAAAATGTTTGAAAAATATTTTATATGAAAAAATATATTATTATATTAATAATAAAATATCTCAAAATAGTTGAAAAAAGTATTTGATACAAAATAAAACGTATTATTGTTAATAAATAATGATAAAATAAAAGTAATAATAATATCAAAATATTTGATACGAAAATACAAAGAATTATTATTATTATTACATAATAATACAAGTAATATCAAAATATTTTATTTATTGTTATTATTAAAATGGTTTATATTGTTATTAAATAATATCAAAATATTTTATATTAAATTATAATTCATAATAATAATAATAAATGCAAATCAAGCCATTCAAAAGTGTTTGGTTTCAGGGTTTTTAGTTTCTTTGAAAATTTAGCATACATGTATTATTATATTATATTATATTATATTATATTATATTATATTATATTATGTTATGTTATATTATATTATATTATATTATATTATATTATATTATGTTATGTTATATTATATTATATATTATATTATATTATATTATATTATATTATATTATATTATGTTATGTTATATTATATTATATTATATTATATTATATTATATTATATTATATTATATTATATTATATTATATTATGTTATATTATATTATATTATATTATATTATCAGATTCTGTCAAACCAGAGCAAAGGTTATGCTTTTTTAAAGAGAATCAAAACACTTGAATGGCTTGATGTGTATTTGATATTTTATTTCTTAATTATATTAATAACAATAATATTTTTTAATATATTTATTTAATGTATGTTTCAAATATAATTTAAAATGATTAACATATATTGTTTAATTACACATAGGCGTGTTGAATGTGTAATCTCTGGTTATTGTAGGAAGAGCATGATAGTGGTTTGAGGGAATATCAAAGGGTCCCTGAAAACACAACAGCGTTTTGTCCAGTGTTCCTCAGTCACTTGCTGCAAATACCCAGAATGCTTCAGGCCTCTGTTGATTTGCAGTGCCTTCATCACTTCTCAGCTGTTTGGCTTTCTCTCGCACGTCTTAGACTTGAGCTTCCTGTGGCTCTGAGTTTGACCTCTCAGCCCGTGCTCATAACGCAGACACGCTGCAAACGCTGTCCCACGATGCAGTGTTACAGGGCTTTGCATCTGCCTTAGCTTAGTATGAAACTGTATGAATGGCTGGTGTGTAATGCAAAAGGTTGTCGGACTGAGGAGTTTTTTGGGTCAATGTCTGGGTCATATTTCACTCAGGACACTACATTCTGCTTAAAAACATATATTTCCACAACAATTTTCCCACTAAATTCCCGTTCCCATACTAAAATGTCATTAATTTCCATTAATGTAAACTGTCCTATCCAGACCAGTTTTATTTTATTATGATTTCATTAATATTTTAGTTAATATTTTGTAATTGTATTATGTGCTTTTATCAATATTATGATTTTTCTTTAAATATTTCTATTAAGGTTTAATTAATTTAAGTTTTATTTATAGTTAGTTTAAGTATTTTCTTATTTTCAGTTAATAATTTTAGTGCTCCATCTTAAACATATTTCAGTTTATTGCCAAGGCAACACATTTTGTTTTGTAATATTCTAATATTATTATTATTATTATTCAAATAATCTAATATTGATTTTATTTCAGTTAGCAAAAATGTTGTAATAGTTAAGTTAATGATAATAGCCCTTATCTAGACACAATATAATTATCTATTATTTTTTATTAAAGTCAATATGAAATATGTTCAATACAACAAATGACATATATTCATATTTCAGCCCATAATCAAAGGGAACGGACATTACAAACTGCTTAAAAACTAACAAACAAAAACAGATTTTAGGATTATTTAGATTTTTTTTTCCATGACAATTTTCCTCACCAAATTCCCATTCCCATACTAAAATGTAATGAATTTTCATTAATGTAAACAGCCCTATCCAGACCAGTGCTGTTATACCGTAATTATGATTTTATTCATATTTTGAATCAGCTTTTATTTTTATTTTTTTTTGTTCATTTACTTCATGTTAATTTCAGCAAAAAAATTTGCTTTTGTCAATTTTATATATATTTTTTTATTCAATATTATTATTATTATTATTATTATTATTATTAAGGTTTAATTCATTTTATTTTAGCTATAGTTATTAGTTTTAGTATTTACCTATTTCCACTTAATACTTTTAGTGCTTTAAATTCAACATATTTCAGGTTATTGCCAATGATATTCTAATATTATTATTATTGTTATTATTATTATAATAATCTAATATTTATAAAAACATTTAACATAGATGTTTTTAATAGTTTAGTTAACGATAAATTCCCTTATCTTGACCATTATTATTTTTATTAAAATCAACATGAAGTATGTTCAATACAACAAATGACATATTAAAAAATTATATTTAATAAATATATAAAAAGCATGACATATATTAATTATATATATATATATATGAAACCGAACACTTTTGTATGGCTTGATGTGTACTTATTATTATATATGCACATATGCAAATTATTATTATCCCTTTTCTTTTCTTTTTTTCTTTTTTTTTTGAGGTGAAATATGAGCTGAACATGTTCTTGACAGGTTGTTGCAAGATCAGTCCTTTAACACTTGGGATGGGATGGGATCATTCTGTCATGAACCTGTTTATCCAGATCTCCTTGTTGCCGTGTTTGTTTATTCACGTCCACTGTTACTCAAACTCGCACACTATTGGGGTAAAAGGTGAGCTTAGTGTGTGTTTGTTTTGTAAGTCAGCATTGATATGAGGTTTGTGATACACATTGAATTGGCACAGCAACGTAATTCATTTACAAAAAGCCTTTCAGCCAGTTAATTTGTTTTTAACCTTGTTTCCATTGCATCATTTCATCATGGGAAATGGTGTTCAGCTGCATGGACCGGAGGGATTGCGTCCTGAGTGAAAAATGACACAGCACGCCACTTCCCACTTCACTGTTCTCCATATTCACTCTCTCTTCCCTCTTCTTCTTCCTCAGAGGCCGACGGGCGGAGCCCTGCGGACGACCACCTGATCATCAGCGATCTTCCTGACGTGTGTCAGACCATCGAGGTGGTGACGGAAAACGCGAGCAGGCCGTGACCTCCAGCGACCTCTACCCTTACAGATCTCTCCGTCTCCTCGTATGGAGGTTGGTTGGACGCATATACTTGCATCCCTTTAGTATGGAAGCATGTATCCACGGAATATTAAAGGGATAGTTCACTCAAAAATGAAAATGACCCCATGATTTACTCTCCCACAAGCCATCCTAGGTGTATATGAGGAGCTCTTTTTCCAAAAACGCTATAAATCCATTTTAATAGTTTTCATGAAAAGATCATTTTTTTTACCTACACCCATACATTTTTAATATTCGATTTATCCTGTTAAAATGGTCTATTGGCTCAGTCTGAACATGTTAAACAATGATTGTTTAATGAAACAACAATATTGTTGATTATAAATTCAAAGTCATTATTTTTTGTTTCAAAACGCTACAAATCCATCCTTTTTTTATATGTAGTTGGTTTATGTCTGTAAAAGCAACAACAAAAACAACAACGCAACTCATGTCACATTAAGCATATAACATCAGGGGTCAAAACGATTGCGATTACAACTGTAATCGTGGGGTTGGGTGTCATATACTGCCGGTAAGAATCGCGTTCTGGTGGGGAGGGGTGTCGTAGATTGCCGGTAAGAATTGCGTTCCAGAAGGGATTTTGTTCCGGCCGGGAACGCGTTTGCGGGAACTCCGCAGCGATCGAAAGGGCACTTTCACTTTCAAAGGGGCAGCGGATTGAGACGGGACGAGAGGATATATCGCGTTTAGGCTAAAAACAGGCTTGGCGCTTATAGCGGTTTGGAAAAAAACTGCATCTTGCAGTACATTTAAACAAGGAAATATAACGATTTGGCATTTAAGATGGATGGAGCAGAGAATAGGTTCAGTACACAGCTCGATGGCATGACAAACTCATTTTCTTTTAATTTGGCGTTTATCGCGTTTTGGAAAAGAGCTCTTCATATGACATTCTTCTTTCAGACTAACACAATCAAAGTTAGATAAAAAAATGTCTGGGGTCTTCCAAGCTTTATAATGGCAGTGAATAGTTGTATCTAAGTGCATCTATCCATCATAAAAGTGCATCTATCCATCATAAAAGTGCATCTATCCATCATAAAGTGCATCTATCCATCATAAAAGTGCATCTATCCATCATAAAAGTGCATATATTCATCATATAACTGCTCCACACGGCGCCGGGGTTGGGGTGGGGTTAATAAAGGCCTTCTGAAGATGCACTTTTATGATGTATAGATGCACTTTTATGATGGATAGATGCACTTTACGATGGATAGATGCACATTTATGATGGATAGATGCACATTTATGATGGATAGATGCACTTTTATGATGGATGGATGCACTTTTATGATGGATGGATGCACTTGTACGATGGATAGATGCACATTTATGATGGATAGATGCACTTTTATGATGGATAGATGCACTTTTACGATGGATAGATGCACATTTATGATGGATAGATGCACTTTTATGATGATAGATGCACATTTATGATGGATAGATGCACTTTTATGATGGATAGATGCACTTTTACGATGGATAGACGCACTTTTATGATGATAGATGCACTTTTATGATGATAGATGTACTTTTAAGATGATAGATGCACTTTTATGATGATAGATGCACTTTTATGATGGATAGATGCACTTTTACGATGGATAGATGCACTTTTATGATGATAGATGCACTTTTACGATGGATAGATGCACTTTTATGATGATAGATGCACTTTTATGATGATAGATGTACTTTTAAGATGATAGATGCACTTTTATGATGATAGATGCACTTTACGATGGATAGATGCACTTTTATGATGGATAGATGCACTTTTACGATGGATAGATGCACTTTTATGATGATAGATGCACTTTTACGATGGATAGATGCACTTTTATGATGATAGATGCACTTTTACGATGGATAGATGCACTTTTATGATGATAGATGCACTTTTATGATGATAGATGCACTTTTACGATGGATAGATGCACTTTTATGATGGATAGATGCACTTTTACGATGGATAGATGCACTTTTATGATGAATAGATGCAATTTTACGATGGATAGATGCACTTTTATGATGATAGATGCACTTTTACGATGGATAGATGGCCTTTTATGATGGATAGATGCACTTTTATGATGATAGATGCAATTTTATAATAGAAAGATGCACTTTTATGATGGATAGATGCAATTTTACGATGGATAGATGCACTTTTATGATGATAGATGCACTTTTAAGATGATAGATGCACTTTTATGATGGATAGATTTATTTTATGGACTTCAAAACAGAAATAGCCGTTCACTGCCATTATACAGCTGGGAAGAGCCAGGACATATATAATATAACTCAGCTTTTGTTCGTCTGAAAGAAGAATGTCATACACACCTAGGGTAACTTAAGGGAGGGTAAATCAAGGGTTAATTTTTTTATTTTTGGTTGGGATGCACCGATAAGAACATTTTGGTTGATACCGATAACACGTACAGTACAGTAGCCTATAGTGAACTAGCCGATTCCTTAACTCTAAAAATAAATAAAATGCCTTACAGTGAAACAAAATAAGGCTTTAATAATGCAATCAAGTCATTGGAAAACACATCTAAAAAATACAAATGCATATGCCATGGATAAATAAGAAAGTTATACAATAATAAAAAGATTTGAATTAAACCATATTGTTTATGAACATAATTAATATTAACTGGTTTCGTTTTCAGAAATGTTCATACTGTTTGAACTAAAAGCATTGCTGTTTGATTAGCTTGGTAAACTGAAGAGCTTTGTCAGGGTTACTGACCTTAACCAAATGCATCCTGTGTAAGATATTTATACAACATAAACATAATATTACAACTTATATCTGCACAAAATGACCGAATGCACAAGTGGACTAACTGTTACGTGCTTGTCAGAATGTGTAACTCATGTTGTGGATGCGCTCTTCCCGTAGCAACAGAAACACGGCCACTAAACCCAATGAATTCACAGCGTTAATTATTACAGTACTGTTCACCTGTGTATATGACAGTCCCAATCATAGTTATTAATGTGCATCGCTGTTTGAGCTGAAGCTAAAGATAATCACTAGTAAACTGGAGCGCTTTACTACCACGTTAATTAACGTAACCAAACGCATCCTATATGAGATAAATCAGATAAATATGCACACTGTAATATTGTGAACTTGACTGTGCTGGTCATGAAGGTGTGGATGCGCTCTTCCCATAGCCACACTAAAACTGTGTTCTGCTAGTTTCAGCCCTGACGCAGTTCTCATGTTCACGTCCAGCTCCAGGATGTTTAAATATCAAATGCACTGGCGCATCTGTTCACCCATGAGCATTTGGTCTGAACACCAGGTGTGTGTGTGTGTGTGTCTGAACACCAGGTGTGTGTGTGTGTCTGAACACCAGGTGTGTGTGTGTGTGTGTGTGTGTGTGTGTGTGTGTGTGTGTGTGTGTCTGAACACCAGGTGTGTGTGTGTGTCTGAACACCAGGTGTGTGTGTGTGTCTGAACACCAGGTGTGTGTGTGTGTGTGTGTGTGTGTCTGAACACCAGGTGTGTGTGTGTGTGTCTGAACACCAGGTGTGTGTGTGTGTGTGTGTGTGTGTGTGTGTGTGTGTGTGTGTGTGTGTGTGTGTGTGTGTGTCTGAACACCAGGTGTGTGTGTGTGTGTGTGTGTGTGTGTGTGTGTGTGTGTGTGTGTGTGTGTGTGTGTGTGTGTGTGTCTGAACACCAGGTGTGTGTGTGTGTGTGTATGTGTGAGTGTGTGTGTGTGTCTGAACACCAGGTGTTAGTGTGTGTGTGTGTCTGAACACCAGGTGTGTGTGTGTGTGTGTGTGTCTGAACACCATGTGTGTGTGTGTGTGTGTGTGTGTGTGTGTGTGTGTGTGTGTGTGTGTGTGTGTCTGAACACCAGGTGTGTGTGTGTGTGTGTGTGTGTGTGTGTGTGTGTGTGTCTGAACACCAGGTGTGTGTGTGTGTGTGTGTGTCTGAACACCAGGTGTGTGTGTGTGTGTGTGTGTGTGTGTGTGTGTGTGTGTGTGTGTGTGTGTGTGTGTGTGTGTGTGTGTGTGTGTGTGTGTGTGTGTGTGTGTGTGTGTGTGTCTGAACACCAGGTGTGTGTGTGTGTGTGTCTGAACACCAGGTGTGTGTGTGTGTGTGTGTGTGTGTGTGCGTGTGTGTGTGTGTGTGTGTGTGTCTGAACACCGTGTGTGTGTGTGTGTGTGTGTGTGTCTGAACACCAGGTGTGTGTGTGTGTGTGTGTGTGTGTGTGTGTGTGTGTGTGTGTGTGTGGTTTCTGTGTGTGTGTGTGTGTGTGTGTGTGTGTGTGTGTGTGTGTGGGGACATTTTTTTAGTCCCCATGAGGAAAACATCTTATAAATCGCACTAAGTGATGTTTTTGAAAAAGTAAAATGCAGAATGTCTCCTGTGATGGGTAGGTTTAGGGGCAGGGGCAGTGTAGGGGGATAGAAAATACGGTTTGTACAGTATAAAATGCATTACGCCTATGGAATGTCCCCATAAAACATGGAAACACAACATGTGTGTGTGTGTGTGTGTGTGTGTGTGTGTGTGTGTGTGTGTGTGTGTCTGAACACCAGGTGTGTTCAGGAGCATTGCTGGAGGAGCTGAAAACCACTGACCATTGACCAACACACACCTGCTCTAAAGTCAATAGCACAGTATTTATGTGTTATTTAAAGGGTGTGTTAGTAATATGAGTCTATAGGTGGTGCACAACACACATACACTCTGATTATTACACACACACACACACACACACACACACACACACACACAACTATAAAAAATAAAAGGGTTCTCTCTGGAGAAGCGTTCAGTCTTTCCTCTCTCATGTGAATAGTGAATCTGCTCATGGTGTGAGCACAACTGGCTTTTAAAGGGAATGGGAGATGAGACTCTGATTGGTTTATTGCACATTACGCCCAAAACACACCCATGAGTTGGTGTTTTATTTTATATTTGATTATTCAATTTCTGTTGTAGTCTGTTATCTGAATACGTCTAGAATTGTCTATAAAGTAACAAAAATTGTATATGCTAAAATACATTATAGACTTAAATGAACACTCCACCGTTTTTAGAAATAGGGCTTATTCAACTTCTTTCCTACGTTTAGATATGTGGGCAAATGCATTTTTGTCTCAGTGCATGCATTGTTTTAGTTTGGCAGGGTCGCGCTAGCTTAGCTTAGCTTAGCATAGTGAATGGAATCCTATGTTGCCAGCTAGCATGTCCTGAGGAAAAGTGATAAAAAAACCAAAACCTAATTACTTCTTGTGGCCTGCGTATTCACAACGAATACAAATAGCAATGCAGATTAAGACTAGCGATTTCTAGACAGATATTAACTTGGGACTATATTATGGGGAAGCACAGGCGAAGCACTGCTACTTGGACGCAGAGATATCACGCAACACATGAAATCCCCACGACTTCCGTCAACATACATTTCATGTGTTGTGTGATATCTCTGCGTCCAAGTAGCAGTGCTTCGCCTGTGCTTCCCCATAATATAGTCCCAAATCAATATCTGCCTAGGAAATCGCTTAGTCTTAATATGCATCGCTATTTGTACTGTGGGTTTTTGTTTTTGGTGCTAAACTAAAACAATGCATGCACTGAGACAATGCATTTGCCCACATATCTAAATGTAGGAAAGAAGTTGAATAAGCCCTATTTCTAAAAACGCTGGAGTGTTCCTTTAAAGCAGTTTGTTTCATTAGATATTGTATTTGTCCTATTGTTTGTAATTTGCCTTGTTGTTTTTATTGTATTACTTACTGTACTTATGGTTTCAATCATTTTGAGGTCTTTTTACTTACTTTAGTCAGCCTAGTATTCTGTTGAAATTGGTGTCAAGAATTGCAAATTTTCACTGGTATCTAAAATCTAGATGTCATTGCAACCTTATTTCCAGCTAATACAGACTTGATTTATTTCGCTATCCTTAAATGAAATGAATCACTGAATCATAAATGAATCAAATAAGGTTTTGGTCATGTGGTCCACTCATAATCGAGTTAATAATATTGGCGATTATGATTTTTGCCGTAACTGAGCAGCCCTAATTGGGTTTGTGTGAGAAACATTCCTAGATCAAGATGCATTTACTTGAGAAGAACATTTAAGTTCATTTTCTGATATTTGTTTTTTGACATAAACTCACTTTATTTTGATAAATATTACAGAAAACAAGACTTCATATCTTAAGTCAATGTACTTTTAAATTGTAGAAGTAAATATGTCTTGATTTAAAGATGTTTAGATATTTCTACTGGAAAACAAGGCAATAATACTGAGGAAGAACACTCTTAAGGTTTTTTAGTAAACAAAGAACTGTAAATATTTACTCACAATCAAGATTCATTTATTTGAGAAGCAAAATGACATGTATTCTTGTTGAGTGAGTTTTTGATCAAATATCTCCCAGTGGGGTCAGAAAAGTAATGTTGTTTTCCCTTTTAAGTGTATTTTTCTGACCCTTGTTTTAAACATCTCTTCGTTGTTAATATCTGTGCTGGAAAAGTAAGACCATATTTTGCAGTGTAAGTGCTCTCCTTGTTCATTTTAAATCAGATATTGCGAGATGCACTCTTAAAGCATTAGGCTCTCGTGGTGAATCATGGTTTGCGGTGTTGAGATGTGTGTGTGTGTGTGTGTGTAGGCCGTGTTGTTCAATGTCCATTAGAGATCAGCCCCTCGTCTCAAGGACAGCCGTACCTCTGTACTGTAACAGGGTTAATATGTAACGCTAAGGTGAGAACATGTGCTCGTCATTCATTGTGTTATAGAAGTCTGACCCACTTCATGCTATAATGGACAGGAATTGCAAGTTATTTCACTTTGATTGCTAATGTTACATTTTGTGAGTGGGATGTGCTCGTGCTGTGCAGATGCCAAAGTGCTCTTTGTGTTCCTGTATTTAGTGTTTGGTTAAAAGTCACCATGAAATCAAAACTAACCATTCTTATTTTTTATGTAATATTATAGTAAATTTATTATAAATTTTCTATCTGTGCATAAAAAAAATGGTTCCCTCATAATCTTTAATCAAAAACATTAACCTTCGAAATGTCTCTTCTCTTCCTGTCATGTGGGCGGTCGCTATCGCGGTCTATCTCGTTTCTGCCTCCAACCATCCAATCAATTCCCCACAGACAAAATCAAGCCCCGCCCTACATTTGTTCTTGTTTGAGAAGCGTTTCACTCGGATATACGGCACACTAGGGAAAAGACTAGCGCAACTTCCTTTTCATGCCGACTTTAACACATTGCTATGAGGTTGCTAGAGTGTTCTGATTGGTTGTACATGAAGCTCAAATCTCATTCTTTACATGTTTGTACAGAATCTCAGTGCTTTATTGCTAGTGTGTTGTTTATTTCAGTTACCAGAAGTTTTTCTATGTAAACAGACGGACGTGTATATCGTGTCTTTTGCAGAGTCTCACACATAAGACACTGGGCCGTATTTTAACGCATGGTCTAAAAGCACTTTTGCTAGTTTAACGATGGGGAAAGCGATCAGGTGCATGGTCCAAAAGGGTTGTCCCTCGCCTCTCAATGAGTCATGGGTGTGTTTTGGGCGTAATGTGCAATAAACCAATCAGAGTCTCATCTCCCATTCCCTTTAAAAGCCAGTTGTGCTCACACCATGAGCGGATTCACGATTCACATGTGAGCGGAAAGACTGAACGCTTCTCCAGAGAGGAACCCTTTTATTTTAATAAAATAAATAGACTCATATTACTAACACACCCTTTAAATAACACATAAATACTGCACTATTGGCTTTAGATCAGGTGTGTGTTGGTCAATGGTCAGTGGGTTTCAGCTCCTCCAGCAATGCTCCTGAACACACCTGGTGTTCAGACACACACACACACACACACACACACACACACACACCTGGTGTTCAGACACACACACACACACACACACACACACACCTGGTGTTCAGACACACACACACACACACACACACACACACACACACACACACACACACACCTGGTGTTCAGACACACAAACACACACACACACACACACACCTGGTGTTCAGACACACACACACACACACACACACACACACACCTGGTGTTCAGACACACACACACACACACACACACACACACCTGGTGTTCAGACACACACACACACACACACACACACACACACTGGTGTTCAGACACACACACACACACACACACCTGGTGTTCAGACACACAAACACACACACACACACACACACCTGGTGTTCAGACACACACACACACACACACACACACACACCTGGTGTTCAGACACACACACACACACACACATGGTGTTCAGACACACACACACACACACACACACACACACCTGGTGTTCAGACACACACACACACACACACACACACACACACACACACACACACACACACACCTGGTGTTCAGACACACACACACACACACACACACACACACACACACACACACACACACACACACACACACACACACCCCTGGTGTTCAGACCAGATGCCCATGGGTGAACAGATGCACCAGTGCATTTGATATTTAAACAGCCTGGAACTGCATTAGGGCTGAAACTAGCAGAAAACACTTCCCCTGATGTCATAACAGTGGACCAATCAGAAGAGCCCGGAGGCGGGGAGACATTGCGAGCTTTTGTTTACAGCAGCATTTGACGGCGTCTAGGATGGTGTGAACTCAAACAGATCTCTGTCCTGGCGTACTCTGTGCAGCGACCCGGTTTAAGCGAGGTCAAATGCCATAGCCAGTGTGATTTTTAGGGCTGGTCCGAATACCATTTTTTGAGCTTTGAATATTCAAGGGGAATATATCCTGATTCAAGATTACATGAATTTAAAACAATGATGTGTATGGATAAATCATTTATAATATAAAAAAACAAGAATTGTCAGATTTGGTTTCATGGTGACTTTAATACTCTGGGTTAGAAGTTTATCAGATCTCTAACTGTAAATATGAGCAATAGTTATAACTATATCTTAGCAAACTGTTTCTGACTATAACACAGATGGCTCTGAAACTGAAGTGATCCAAGACCACAACACTGCTAGATCCGAGATTACAATTACAGCATTTCCTGCTATAAGTGTTGCTATTTTATCCTTTTCCCTGTGGGAGCTAGTTAAGAGTAAGGAATGCAAATGACTCGGTAGAGTCGCTGAAAACCCTTTATCGTGTCCTTTATCTGCAGTGTTTGATTGTGTGTTGAACGTGAGTTGAACTCTGAGCATTGCTTATGAAAACTTGTTTTAGTGGTGTGAAATTTACCGTACAGTACCACTTGTCAGTGTGTTTGCACACAGACGGGAATGTTGACTCATGTCCTGTTGTTCCGTGTTTTCCAATCAACAATCCTTTTTTTGTGCCTGGGGCTGTAAGCGTGTGGTTTTACAGCATGAAATATCTTGCCCAAGTCATTCATGGTAAACACAATGCCAGAAAAAGCAAACTTCTGATTTCTCCTGGTTTTAATCAGATTTATATTGTCCAGTATCTCCACAACCCTTGGTGCAATTTAAAGAGACTATGTTATACCCTTTTACAAACTCTTGATGTTGTTTTTGGGCTCTACTAGAGCAGCTTGAATGTTGATTATTTCCTCATATTCTCCATTGTTGCAGCTCGTCTCTTCCCAGTCTGTCAGTAACGCTCTGTTTAGTTCCTGTCTCTATGAAGCCCCTCCTTCTGAAAAGCACACTGTGCTCTGATTGGTCGGCTGGAGCAGTGTGTTGTGATTGGTCGAGTGTTTGGGAAATGTCCCGCCCCTTACCATAACTGCCAGTTTCAACACACTACTAACTAACTCAACAGGCCCGCCCCTTTATCCTGCATATGAATTATTAAATGAGGAATATTGTGAATGTTGTTGGAGGGACTTTGCAAAGCTTTTTCATTCTCAGGCAGCAACATTACACACCCTAAGGATACTGTATCTCTCAGTCAGTAATCAGTTTAAACCTGTAAGAGTTAAGTGTCCAAGATGAGCGGTTGAGTATTTTTTTCATCCGATGATCCCATGCTTTGTTTTATCCACCCATACATGATAACCTGTCTGTCAGGAAATCCCTGCTGAGTCAGTCTGACCGCTTTCTTTCTCTCCGTCTTCCAGCAGAGAGCGATACAGACAGCGCCAGTGAGGAAGACTCCAAAGAGGTATGTGCAAAACACATCCAAACGTGCAAAACACATCCAAACTATTTCCCTGTGTGGAGCTTGACAGAATAGAACGCCATTGTTTTCACTTATGTGATAGTGGCCAAAAGAAATAACCAAAGGAGAGTGCTTTAAATGGGCGTGTACAAGCAATTCCCAGAATCCTTTTGTGTACATGTTTGTTTATTGCAACAGCTGAATTGTGGTTAAAGGGGTCCCATAATGCCCATTTACACAAGATAAGTCTCAGGTGTCCCCAGAATGTGTCTCAAAATACACCACTGATTATTAATTATAGGATGTTTTGAAAGGTCCTATTTGGGTGGCAGCAGAAACAAGCTGTTTTTGTGTGTGTGTCTCTTTAAATGCAAATGAGCTACGGCTCCCCGCCCACTTTTCAGAATAGGGCGGAGCCTTTACAGCTCGTGCTAGTTTGGATAAACGACTACAGCAACTGTAGGTTGGAGAACCTCACGCAGCGAGAGGATTTCCCAAAGATGGATCAATACCAGCTGTTTGACTTCATTTTCAGAACATGCAAGCACCGCACGTTATATTTTGTGAATGTGCTGGTTAGGACGCTTCACAGTGGCTAAAGTTACCATTGTCTCTGGATTCACAGAGATCAGAGCTATGTCATTAGTTTTATTTTTAAGAAGTAATAAAGGTGCACTTCTGAATTGTACAGGCATTGAGCATTTTTGGGTTAAAAATAACAAGCTCTGGTCTCTGCGAACACAGTAGCTTTAGCCACATAAGCACATTCAGAAAGGCCATTTCTAAACACACACATTATACAATGCGGGATATGAAGTTGGATCACGAAGAGTTGGATTTGATCCATCTTTGAGAAGCAAATCCTGCGTTTACTGACCCTTGTTTGCAAAGCAGTCCAGTGTACAGTGATTCACACAAACATATACGAATTTAGCTCATTTCTAGAGGCACATTTGCTTCACAAAGGAAATTAATCCACTGTATCCTCAGTGCCTCAGGTGCCGGGAGTTTATTAATACAGCCAAAACTCTCGACTACAACAACTCAGCCCAACTGATGCCTTTGTTGTGTGTTCCCGGGGGCGGGGTTTATGTAAGTTTTAGGGTTAGTGATGTGACTAACTCATTGTAGTCCCTCCCAGCCGTTTGTTCCTTAAAAAGTGATTTCTGTAAAAGAAAAGATCTCCCTTTGCTTTGAGCTTTGAGCATCAGAACTTTGCAGGTGTTGTTTGTGCTCAAACAGCAACACTACACACTCACTACAGTTAAACAAGTCACATCATAATCAAGGTAAATCCGAGTGAAACGCTTCTCAAACAAGAACAAATGTAGGGCGGGGCTTGATTTCGTCAGTGGGAATTGATTGGATGGTTGTGGTTTGCTATTGGCTGATCTCATGTGAGTGACAGGTTGCCCCGCCCTCATCATCAGAGAAGAGATGGAGAGGAAGGGGAAGATATTCAAGATAACATGAATTTAAGACAAATATGCACGGATAAATAATTTTTCCATTATAAAATACATGTTGCATTCTCAGCATTGCCACAAGAGGCACTATCATGTAAATGTGATGTTTCTATCTCATCAGTTTGATGGCTCAGACATTTATAGGAAGCTCTATCGCCCTCTGGTACTGCAGTTTGCACGTTAATACACAGCATCACATGCCAAAAATGTGCATTTGCATGAGCATAGAGTACATAAAAGGGTTTGTGCCCTTTGAAGCAAGGTTTCTCAGGCTGTTTGTTAAATGTAACCCGCTGCCAGTGCTTGTTGATCTGTTTGCTCAGGCCGCTTCGACTACTGGAAGTAGCTCGCTCACGTTGGCTTTTTTCACGATCAGCCCTGGTGATGGTCTCTGAGCGATGTCACAGCTGTTTTTGAGTAAACTACTCATTTCCTGAGTATAATGTTTTGTAATTAGTCTTGTACAAGCGTGCAGATCCATATAAATCAACTGTAACTGTACTCAAGAAACCCCTATGTTTTGGCAAAAAAAAAAAATATATATATATATATATATATATATATATATATATATATATATATATATTGTAAAAGTGCAGTTTAACATTCAACATACTTTAAATGTTTTGCATTGCGAATGCATTCAAAAAATAACTATGCGCAGTTGTTTATCACATACTTATAAACAAATGTTTTTTTAATTATGCGCAGTGTCATATACTTTAAACAAGGTTTCCACGGGTCTTTAAAAAAGGTCTTCAATTTAAAAAACCTTTAATTCATTAAGAATTTTTTTTTTTACATATTTTAAATATGAGGGAAGAACTAA
>CM040932.1:51673198-51713198 GCA_023029165.1 Gobiocypris rarus
GTGTGTGTGTGTGTGTGTGTGTGTGTGTGTGTGTGTGTGTGTGTGTGTGTGTGTGTGTGTGTGGTTCCCTGATGATCCACTGCTGTGTGTGTTTTGTGATGGTTTTTCTTGAGTCCCTTGTCTGTACACCACGCATTAAGAGCCGATTTACCTTGATCTTCAAATGCAATAAGTGTTCACCCCCAGCTCTTAATGCGTGGTGTTTCCTTCTGGGGCGTCAGTGAATGTGTGAACCTCTTATAATAGCTGTGCTTGAGTCTCTCAGATCTCATACAGTCACTGCTGGAGAGGGTTCAGATACGCAGAAGATGCTGGACCTGGAGGATTGTTAAGTTCTACTTGAAGATCTTTTGTCCTCAGTTTTAGTTTTCGTGATAAGTTTGCCCTCAGGAAGCCAGCAGGTCCTGCAGTCTGATGATAGCCGGTCTGCGTCGTAATTCTGTCAGTAGAAACAATAGGAGCTATAAATAATCATTGATTTGAAGCGCTGGTAGAAAGACCCAGCTGTCAGTCTGAACACGAGGCGAGTTTCTCCACAGAACAATCAAAGGCATGAAGCTGCGTGTCAGGGAGGAAACGGTGAGCAGAGCGTGTGTGTGCGGCGGGGATTATCCTCATCTCAACAGAAGGAAGTGTGTGTTTTCATGACATGGCGTCAGGTTGTAATTCATGAAAATATACTGATATTTCCTGCTGAGAATATTGACAGATTGTAAAGCATCAGCTTTGTGCTCTCGCTCCAGACGCTGACCCTCGGGTTACTGCACAACTCCAGAGATCTTCACTTCAACATGTGCATGTTTAAAGATCTGCAGATTTCAGATTTCATTGTGTTTTATTTTGATTTGAATCAATTATTTATAGATTTTATTTGTACCTATGTTACTTTTATTAATGACCAGCTTTTTAGAAACCCCAGTTTGGGAAACCAGGACCTCCGGGGGCCAAAGGGGAGTTCAGAGAAAAACAGCGTAAAAACAGATCAAATAATACAAATACTACAGAATTAAATATTATAAAAATAGATATTTTTAATTACATTTTTAAATAAATATAATTGGTTAAACTACATTTTGATTAAAATAATAAATGCAAATTTATTTTAAAACCATGTAAAGTAAAAACAATTAAAATAATACAAATAAAGTAAATACATAACTAAAAACTTTTGATTAAAGTCAATTAATAAAAAGATATTTTAATAAAAACAAATTTAAATATTTATTTATTCATTTAAATACAATATCAAAACAAGTGAATAAAAATGCCCAAAATATATAAATAATTACAATCAATTAAAAGATTTTTGTTCAAAATAATAAATACAAATAGATTTTAAACATGTAAAAAAAAAAAAAAATCATAACTAAAAACATTTGAATAAAAACATATTTAAATATGCATTTATTTAAATAAATAATATTAAAATAAACAAATAAAATTTCTAAAATAAATTAATAATTATAGGAGATTAAAGTAAACTTTGTTTAAAATAATAAATGCAAATTTATTTTAAAACCATGTAAAAAAACTTAGTAAAATACAAATAAAATAGTTGTAAAGAAAGTAAAGTAAAGTAAGAAAGTAAATTCATAACTAAAAACATTTTATAGTCAATAAATAGATATATATTTTTTAAATAAATATTTATTTCTTTAAATAAAAAGTATTGAAATAAATAAATAAAATTGCCTAAAATAATCATATAATTATAATAGATTAAGCTAAATTTCGATTAAAATAATAATTATATATATTTATAAATCATAAAAGGAATAATGTAAAGTAATAGAAACTAAATAATCTTCCAAACAATATTTTATGAGTACATTTTTCGTAGTATTGACATGGGAGAATATATATATATATATATATAAATATATATTCAGTGTCATATATATATATATGAGGGTTTCTATTTGGGTCCGTGGTGTCTAAAAGATAGCAACCCCCCTGTACTGCATAACGAATGAGTGTTTAATAAGAGCATTTGCTGTTTCCTGTAGTGTGACGATCACTGACCCGGCTTTGTTTTGCCCTGCAGCGCATTCAGGCCGCACTGTTTGGACTTGAAGACAAGAAGACGCGGATGCCCCTGCCCGGCATGTCCTCTTTCATTTCCCCCGACAAGCCCAACTTCAAGATAACCACTGTCCGAGACTCCGCCTCCTTCTCTGACGGGACGTCCTGGAACCTCCTAAACGCCCCGTTCCCCTCGTCCCCCTCACCCGGACCCTCGGGCCGGCGGCCCACGAGAACCGCGCCAGCGTCATCATGAAAACCTCAGACGTGTCCAAATCCTCCGTCAAGAGTTGCTGATGATGACACCTGCACCTCGTCCAGGAGAACACTATCATCGCCTTTGATAAAGGACCTACGAGCTCACAGGACAGACATGGACCATCCGAAGGGAGCTGGACCCTATCCTCCCAGACAGGAAGTGACCTGTGAGCTTAAATTCAGGGAGTGTGTCCGGAAGTGATCCGCAAGCCATTCTGGATGTGTATATAGGAGGAGTCGTTGCCTAATTGCCTTTAGCCGAGCACCTTATGGAGAAGCACTGGCCGCCGGTCCCAGTGACTTCAGTCGCTCGCCATCAAGGATAGACGTTTCACGAGCCTGCTCTTGTAAAAGCATATGCACATAAACAGCATAATCTTAACTTATCATAAGGCCTTCAGTGCGAGCGAATATATTTTTATACCTTTATGCTACGGCGTTTTACATTATAGGCCCTGTGATGATGATGATGATGATGAGGCAAGAAATCCTGTGTGAATTTGTGGTTTTTATGACAAAGCACTTGTTTTTATGATTTAGTTTTTTTAAAAGACAAATGTAACCTTTATTATTGTGTCTGTTTCTACTGTATGTGAAGATGTATATGTGTATATGTGTCCTGCTTGTCTTGTGCCTACGGCTGTGTATCCAAGTCCCAGATCGTGTGTGTGTGTGTGTGTGTGTGTGTGTGTGTGTGTGTGTGTGTGTGTGTGTGTGTGTGTGTGTGTGTGTGTGTGTGTGTGTGTGTGTGTGTGTGTGTGTGTGTGTGTGTGTGTGTGTGTGTGTGTGTGTGTGTGTGTGTGTGTGTCTTTATACATAGGCAAGGGCTTCTGTAATGATTTCCTCAAGATTCTGGTGTATAAAAATCATGTGATCATAAGAATAAATGACAGGCTGGACTGTTTGGGTCAGAGTTGGGTTGTTTGCTCTGTGGTCTGTACTGTGGAAATTGAAGAATCGCTTGGTCTGTTTGTATTTCACATTCGAGTCATTTTTACTCAAAATCTTTCTTTGACTATGTTGGAAAAAGAGTGATCAAATAGATGTTGAGATGTTAAAGTCAGCATGAAACAGAAGTTGCGCTCGTATTGTGCGTATATCCGAGTGAAACGCTTCTCAAACCAGGTAACCAGGGCGGGCGGGGCTTGATTTCGTCAGTGGGAATTGATTGGATGGTTGTGGTTTGCCATTGGCTGATCTCATGTGAGTGACAGGTTGCCCCGTGCATTATTAACGCACTAATGATGTGCACAGATAAATAATTTATAATTTAATGCGGTAATATTCCATAAAAGACTAAGAGTGGTCATAATTTAGTATTTAATAACGCAATCGGCTACACCGAATCCCAGGAAAGACCCGCATGTGCACATAAACAATGCACTGGACACATACACACGCAAAAATATGATAAAGATTTGTTAAGAAGAAGAAACCGTGAGTGGCTCTCGTCTGCAGGTTGCTGGAGTTTGGGCCTTATTATATTCTGGTCTACAGAAATGGCGCGTCTGTCCTTCAAAGTCAATCTGTGGGATTTCCCCAGCCTATATTTGAACATGCAGCAAGCAAAACTCATAATGACTTTGAACAGTAACAGCACACCTTTGAGGAATCGAGCCGAACCACTGATGGACCACACATGTTAGTTAAACCAGGTGTAATTTGCCCTCCAGCACAGATGAATGACCGAAGCCTGTTATTTAGCAGCTTTAACACACCGTTCAGCGAGGACACAAAGGTAAGGTTATTGCACAACCTAGTGGAGGAGTACACACACTGTTATTTCTGCTTCACTAGTTCCCAGACACAAGAGGTCAGTACAGATCATCATCACACACTGCAGACCAGGGCAAGGGTGTTCAAGCTGCAGGCTGTAAATATGTGCGTGACCATGAACGGGAACGGATAGAAACATCATGGATAAAACAGAGGCCTCAGTGTGACGACAGGGAGCTCAGGTTATTGTCTCTACATAACAGGAAGCAGCAGTTTTACGCTTTGAAAAGGACTGTCAAGGTTTATTTGAGTTCAAATCCATGCCAGCTACCACTGAAACTTTCAGGAATTTGCATGTTAATAGAAACTTGAATGAATGGAAGTGAAGGAAAACCGATTCGGCTCGTTGTCGTTGTGCATAATGAAGGGCTTGAGATTCCTCACCATGGCAAGACTGCGATTAGTCAAGGGGCAATCAGTCTTACTTTTGGTTTCAAATTAGACCAATCTATGTTTTTATGGGACTAAAACAGTTATAAACAATAAGAAAGAAAGAAATGTGATGACTAAGACTTTAGCAGTTTATGCAACCAGCCCCTCCTGTTCTTCTTTTCACAGTGGAGATTCATTTCACTAATTCATTTTGTGTGTGTGTGTGTGTGTGTGTGTGTGTGTGTGTGTGTGTGTGTGTGTGTGTGTAGCTCACATTAGACTGAAGTCATGGACGAGCAGTGTTCTTTATTTACATTATGCATTTTTCTGTGCACATGTGCAGCATTAAACGGTGTAAACATGCATGTCAGATGCCTTCTGTCCCACCGTTGCTGTGTAAAGATAGCTTTTGTTGATACATGATTGGGAACGGTATATATTATAATGATTGATTGAAGTAACTGGTTAAATTGAAGTAACAAAACAACAATAGATAGGCCTAGACTTAATAAGGTAATTATATATATATATATATATATATATATATATATATATATATATATATATATATATATATATATATATATATATATATGTATGTATAATTACCTTATTAAGTCTAGTTTATATATAAAATGCCCCATTGGTAAAAACTAAATATGGCCCATTAGGTGAAATGTGACAACATGCCCCATTGGTGGGGTACAGTAACATGTGTGGGGAACATTGTAACATGACCAGATGACAGATTAAAATATAACCTGATATAATAAAAAGAAATCCAAAATAAACTAAAATATTTGGTCAATAAAATACAATTATTAACTTTTTAAAATAAAATAATGGCTTTTTTATCATTAGAAATACACTCATTTTTTATTTTGACAACAAACACATCGCTAAATACACTGGAAAAAAGTGTGTTGGATTTACACAATTTAATTGTGTGCATCGGTCCCACATGAATCAATTAAGTTAAACCAACATAATTGCTTCATGTAACTTCAACGTCATAGAATGAGCACATTTTAAGTGACCCAATTAAGTCGTCTCTAAGTGGATTTTAAATGGTTTCCTGACATGATTCAGGCATTACATTTCATACACTCGTCCACTTCAATATCACTTTAATGTTACACAACTGAATTATTTGACTGTACAAGCTAGTTCTTCTTTCTTTTTCTTTATTTATATAGCACAAGTAACAAAACCAGCGCTGACCACCGTACGCTACATAAGATACACAGAAAAACATGAAAGAAAAACACAATGCAATATAAACCCAACATTAAAAATTAGTTGCCAAACTTTCAGCTAGGAAAAGCATACATTCACATCTTAAGTATTAAAAGCTTCTTCAGCAAACAAATAATGACTTTAGCTGTATCAACCCACAGCCTAAGCAAATGCTCCACTCCCACGCTCTTCTCCACAATGGTGAAATTTAAATTGTTCTAATAATTGCAAAGTTAAACCAAATCAAGTCTCCCCCAATACATTAAATAACAATTTTACCTATAAAATAACAACATTTACTCTCTCTTGATTGAGCCATATGCAAAGCATGCTGGGAACTAACTAGCCCCGCTCAGTTTCAGTTAATGCAACACAAATCATTCATGTAATCATGTAAACGGATTAAGTAAACTTTAACTTGACTTATTTTCTTGATTTATTAAGTGGATTGAACAGAATCAAATTAAGTTAGGACAAAATGTATAGCAATTGAGTTGCTTTAGCTAATTTTAACAAAGCAATTTGAACAAGCAGTACAAATCATTTTTTTTCAGCTGTACAGCATAGTTAAAAACATAATAATAATGAATAATTTCTGAACATTGACTCTGTCATTATTCACCCTTTTCTCATGGTTTCTCAAAAGAGTTCATGAACGTATAGAATATAATAGCGTAGTTCTAATAGGGGCTCATTGTGATAACGCACCCCACCTGCACCCCACCATGTCTTAAAGAACGATCTCAACTGTTAAATAATAGATATAAGATTACAATAATATCAGATTTGTCTAGTTTTAAATAAACACAAAAAAACAGAGATGAAACTTAACTTAAAGGGGTACTTCAGCGCTGGGAAGATGAATCTGTAATTAAACTGGGTCAGTAATGTAGTAGAAATGTTACATTGTTTTTGAATTTGGTGCCTTCTAGACTGAGAAAACACAGAAAATTTATTTTTGTCTCATGGGGATGAAAGACAACAATTCCCAGAATGCACTGCTTCACTGCCCTGCTACCCAAGCCGGTTATATGTCTTGCCCATAGCAGCACCGCCCCCACCGTTGTTTTGACAATACATTTTGGTCCAAAAATAACAAAAACTACGACTTTATTCAGCATTGTCTTCTCTTCCGAGTTTGCTTGAATCCGCGTTCATGAGTCCACAGTGGCGCTGCTGATGTAAGAGGCAAAGCGTCGTCTCCTCAGAACTACATGGAAGCCAGATAGCATCATCAGCGGGATTCAAACAAACACGGAAGAGAAGACAATGCTGAATAAAGTCATAGTTTTGTTATTTTTGGACCAAAAATGTATTGTCGACTCTTCAAAAGAGTCTAACTAACCCACTGATGTCACATGGACTACTTTGATGATGTTTTTCATACCTTACTTCTTACCTTTCTGGACTCGGACTGTAGAGTGTCCATACACTTTCAATTGAAGGACAGAAGGCTCTCGGACTAAATCTAAAATATCTTAAACCATGTTCCGGAGATGAACGGCGGTCCGGAAATTGCTGCGAGTGCGAAGAAGAGCGTATACTGGCGTAACTGAAGAGACTTATGCGCATATTTTATTAATATTAGAATAGAGTTCTAATGCATGACAAAATAAATCACATTTAAAATAATCATTGAAGAAATGTTAAACGTTAGAAAATAGTATTATTATTAAAATAAAATAAAAAATCCCTGGCTCTGACATGATAGGCATGCTGTCAATCTGGGTGGGCAGAATATAAGATGGTAACATTAAATATTTAACTGATGCAATATATAGGCTTACAATACAATATATAGGATAAGACAAATGAAAATGAGAGACTGCCATTTTATTATATTTTTTAATGAGTCTACAAATCGATTTTCCATCTTTTTCACATAGAATATCGAACAATATGCAAGAAATAAAAAGTCAGCATGGAGTATCCAGTGGTTCACGCCCCTCGGGACGGAGAGTTTCCCTGAATCAGCAGGATGATGAGTGTGTTCTTCCGTCCGTCAGTTCGGCTCTCAGAAGCGGAGCACCATCATGACTCGAGCCGCGCGGAACACCATCATCCTCGGGTTTATCCTCCTCCTGTCCCGCTGCTGCCACGCAAACCGCAAACTCCTGGTGTTTCTCATCGATGGCTTCCGCTATGATTACATGGACGATTTACAAAGCCTGGCCGGATTTAGAGAGATCGTGGAAAACGGTGTGAAAGTGGATTACCTGACTCCAGATTTCCCCAGTCTGTCCTACCCAAACTATTACTCTCTCATGACAGGCGAGTCTCACCAACTTTTCATCTTCTTTTCTTTACAAATGCAACCTGAAATAGTTAATTTTCTTCGATAAAGTACCTACTTCACACAAAAAGCCACCATATTTTACAATCTTGCACTGCAGTCTTTCATGTTTCATAGTAGTTTATATAGTATTAGTTTTATATATAGCATTATATAATAGTTTATAGTATTAGTCTTTTCAACAGGAGGTTTGACCTTAAACTGAGATGTAGTGAAATATGAGAGATTATGGACTCCTGGAGCTCTTAATTATTACCATATGCCCATGTGAAGCCTTCACTACAAACATAATCACGGCATACCTTTATTAGGCTTAATGCATTCCTTATGTGGGATTTTATGCTCTCTAAACAATGCTCTAAATAAAGTTGGTTGGGTTAAATGTTTACCCAACCTGCCGGGTAGTTTTATTTAACTCAACTATTGTTGAAATGAACCCAAAGTATGTTGAAATTAACATTTATTAATAAACAAACATTATTAATAAGTGTAATATATAATAATTAAACAAGGAACATTTATTAAATTGCTTCAAAGTTAACTTTTTGATCATTATTGTTGGCTCGAGTATGTGTCTGATTTTTTATTTAGGGTTCATTTTACGCCAGCCATATGGTAATTTTTATACAATAATTGGGTTAAATAAAACTGCCCAGCACATTGGGCAAACATTTAACCCAATCGCTGGGTTTGTCCATTTTCAACCCAACTTGTGTTGTTTTTAACCCAGCGTTTTGTTGAGTGTAGCACACTTATATTCCAGTGTAAGGCACTCTTACTGTAGAACAATAGTGTTCTGTGGGATATGAGATCTGCTCGTTGATTATTGATTGAATGGGGTTATTGATTACAGGGGCCAGTCCTTCCTCTCGCCACCAGCTCGCTCTCACTGAGATTAATATATCACTGACAGAACCTATACAAGCAGATATTTTTACTGTTGTTCTTAGGATTTTTGTCTTGTTTCCAGTCCAAATAAATAAATATATATTCTGAACTACAATATATGAAACTTAAACAATACAATTGAAGAAGAACCAGAGAACACTTTCAGGTACCTCCACAATATTGGTGTTAATCTGGCACCTGGTGCTAATTTCCTTAAATATCTGGCAAAGTCTATTTAACTGGCAGCAAACTTACACATTTAAGATGTCAAGCCGCTGTAAGGCGACTGAAACCCTACGACACCAAGAGGTGACCCTTTCAGCTATTGCAAGAGAAGTTTGTCATTCCAAATCTGAAATTTCTAGAATATTGAAGGTTTACAAAGACAATACTTCATTCAAGTCCCCCAAAAAGGCTGGTCGTCCACATAAGACCAATGCACGAGAGGACAGGACAACGCGGAGACTTTCGATTGGGGATTCGGTTCAACACTGCAGCTGGAATTGTTTGCTAGTTCAGAGCTGAACACGATAAGGATCTGTCCCGGCCTTTAGGAGAATTCGGACTGAAAGCTCACTCTGCACTGAGCAAGCCTCTCATCAGCAGAAAGAATCAAAAGGCTAGACTTACCTTTGCTGAGGAGCATGTTGTGTGGACAGAGAGCCCAAAGTTCACTCATTTATTTGGGTCTGATGGGAGACATTATGTTCGTCAAACTGGGTAAAGATTGAACCCAAAGTGCGTAAAGAAGGTTTGGGTGATGTTTTCTGCAGCAGGAGTTGGGCCTATTATACAGCGCCATGGCAGGCTGAATGCAAATTTTTATCAGAACCTCCTTTGGCAACATGTGGTTATTTCCCTGCAAACATCTCCCAATCAGCCTGCAATTTTCATGCAAGGCAATGCCCCCTGTCACGCTGCAAAACGGGTAAAGCTGTCCCTTGAAGCTGAGAACACTGACATAATGAAATGGCAACATGGCCAGACCAGAGTCCTGATCTAATACGGGTTTCATATTTCATAAGGTGGTGTGTTAACTTATTAGTCATTTATTGGTGATTTGTTAAATCTCTCAGGAATATGGTTGGGTATCCTTTCAATTTTAACAATCCCAATTCTGCTTATCAATTCCTAATTTCGATTCTAATAAGGTAAAAACAAAATAGAGATTCACATTTATTCTAAGCTTATTGCTAAACATTTCACTGTAGCTGAATACCATGAGCAAAAATCAACAGGCTAAAGAACACTTACACAAGGAACTTACATGGTTTAATACCAAGCAAAATCAACTCGCATTACTAATATACATTTCAAGCATTATTAAAGACTAGTAAACACTCAGTATTAAAGAATATAAAAATGAGCAACTGCACAAATAAAAACAACTGAACAAATATACACTGTCAGAAAAAAAGGTACATTGCTGTCACTGGGGTGGTACCCTAAGGTACAAAACCGAAAAAGTACTAATATGTACCTTTAAGGTACTATCACTCTTAAAGTACTGATATGTACCTTTTAAGGTACTAATATCTACCATTTATGGGTGAGTAAGGTACAAAGATGTACCTTTTCACTTTTGTACCTTAGGGTACCGCCCCAGTGACAGCACTGTACCTTTTTCTGAGTGTACGATTGAAATAAACAGCGTATTAAGATACATAAACTAGGGATGTGCGCAGCAACTAAATTCATAACTGTTTAAAGGTGCACTATGTAAAAAATTTTCAGTAAAATATCCAAAAAACACCAGGCCAATGTTATATATTTTGTTCTGTTGAGTTTTTACAATATCCCAAATGTTTCCAACTATTTGTAACTCATGAAATTGCTATTTTAACCAATGAACCGGGCAGAGCATGTGAGCGGAGCGGGGCGGGTAGCATAGTGGTAATATTTCCTCAGAGAATCTGTGAAATAGCTAAGCAATAGTGGAGCAATAGGTTATGGAGTTCAAATATTGTTTTAATGAAGTTGCAAGCCTTATACATAAATGCACAGCAGTAAAAATCAAAGTTAAGAACGCGCAGGGACAAGATATTGAAAGAGAGTGTAGAGAGATTGTGAGAGTTAGCAAAGATTCATATTGGAATCTAAAGCGGTACATTGCCAGAAAGCCTGAGGATGTAGTGCAACAAAAGGTGAGCAATACCATTCGATAATAAATTAATAGATAAGGTACGGTAGGTTGTGTTGTACGGAGCCCTGCTCTCATGACATGCAGACAAAAATATGATGACCATTGAACACAAATTAAAATTTTGTTCCCACAAATTAAGAATTCGTTCACTAATTTTTTAAAAAGGCATGAATTAAATTCGTTCCAACAACTTCTTAATTCGTTGTCCCTGGTTAAGTAAATCATGGCCACGTTGAAATTATTTGTTCTCTCATTTTATTAAAACTAGGCAACGGATTATACAATGTGGCCACAGTCTAATTAAATTATTAAAATATGTTGAAGGGTGGGAACGAATTGTTAATTCGTTATGCAATCATCATATCGTACACACAGCACCCCATATTGACAGAAAAACACAGAATTTTTGACATTTTTGCAGATTTATTAAAAAAGAAAAACTGAAATATCACATGGTCCTAAGTATTCACACCCTTTGCTGTGACACTCATATATTTAACTGTGGTGCTGTCCATTTCTTCTGATCATCCTTGAGATGGTTCTACACCTTCATTTGAGTCCAGCTGTGTTTGATTATACTGATTGGACTTGATTAGGAAAGCCACACACCTGTCTATATAAGACCGTACAGCTCACAGTGTATGTCAGAGCAAATGAGAATCATGAGGTCAAAGGAACTGCCTGAAGAGCTCAGAGACAGAATTGTGGAAAGGCACAGATCTGGCCAAGGTGACAAAAACATTTCTGCTGCACTTAAGGTTCATAAGAGTACAGTGGCCTCCATAATCCTTAAATGGAAGAGGTTTGGTATGACCAGAACCCTTCCTAGTGCTGGCTGTCTGGCCAAACTGAGCTATTGGGGAGAAGAGCCTTGGTGAGAGAGGTAAAGAAGAACCCAAAGATCACTGTGGCTGAGCTCCAGAGATGCAGTCGGGAGATGGGAGAAAGTTGTAGAAAGTCAACCATCACTGCAGCCTCCCATCAGTCGGGGCTTAATGGCAGAGTGGCCCGACGGAAGCCTCTCCTCAGTGCAAGACACATGAAAGCCTGCATGGAGTTTGCTAAAAAACACCTGAAGGACTCCAAGATGGTGAGAAATAAGATTCTCTGGTCTGACGAGAACATTTTGGCCTTAATTCTAAGCGGTATGTGTGGAGAAAACCAGGCACTGCTCATCACCTGTCCAATACAGTCCCAGCAGTGAAGCATGGTGGTGGCAGCATCATGCTGTGGGGGTGTTTTTCAGCTGCAGGGACAGGACGACTGGTTGCAATCGAGGGAAAGATGAATGCAGCCAGTACAGGGATATCCTGGACAAAACCTTCTCCAGAGTGCTCAAGACCTCAGACTGGGCCTAAGGTCTCCCAACAAGACAATGACTCTAAGCACACAGCTAAAATAAGGAAGGAGTGGCTTCACAACAACTCTGTGACTGTTCTTGAATGGCCCAGCAGAGCCCTGAATTAATCCAAATTGAGCATCTCTGGAGAGACCTGAAAATGGCTGTCCACCAATGTTTACCATCCAACCTGACAGAACTGGAGAGGATCTGCAAGGAGGAATGGCAGATGATCCCCAAATCCAGGTGTGAAAAACTTGTTGCATCTTTCCCAAAAGACTCATGGCTGTATTAGATCATAAATGGTGCTTCTACTAAACACTGAGCAAAGGGTCTAAATACTTAGGACCATGTGATAATTCAGTTTTTCTTTTTTAATAAATCTGCAAAAATGTCAACAATTCTGTTTTTCTCTCAATATGGGGTGCTGTGTGTACATTAATGAAAAAAACTAAACAAATGATTTTAGCAAATGGCCCACTGTAAGTCAGCACGTTAAGGTATTGTTGTTTGTTACCACAGAAACCACTTAAGTGTCCGGGTTTAAATGCGCTTCTCATCATAACATTTGATTTCATACCATATTTGTCCCTCATAATCGGTAGCATAACACGCCTAAGCAAGCTTAATTGTTACTAGTTTGACCTGACAGAATAAAACGGAAAAGTTGTGTAAGCTTTCAAAATCCTCCCTCACCTTGCTCATCTTCCGAGTGGAAATTGTTCTGAAGCCGCTGCACTGGCGAACAAACATTAAACATTAAAATGACAGTAATTTAAATGTAGCCTTTGTAAAAATATAAAGCAAAAAAAAATGCAAAAAACTGTGAACAACTAGTATTTTCCAAGCCGACTAGCAGCAGCACTATCATTTAACGTTAATTGGCTAGTCAGCTAGGCTCACACATCCCTAAAAGAAACTGTATTCAAATGTAAAATAACTCTGCTCTTTATAAATCAAATATACATTATAGTTACAAAAGTTATTAAGTCAAGAACATCAAGTTAATTTCTTTGTCTTTTGATTAATGTTAAAGAAATGGCAACAGGAATATTAGGCTGCTGTCACTTTAAGAGCTGCACAGATCCAATAGAGTAGGGGTGGCAAACTCCGGTCCCGGAGAGCCCTAGTCCTGCAGAGTTCAGCTCCAACCCTGATCAAACTCACCTGACTGTAGCTTTCTAGTAATCCTTCAGACCTTGATTAACTTGTTCAGGTGTGTTTCATTAGGGTTAAAGCAAAACTAAGCAGGACTGTGGCTCTCCAGGACCGTTGTTTGCCACCCCTGCAATAGAGGGTATGCATCGGCATCACTTTCCCACTGGAACACGTCCCCTCAGCCAGACTGAGTGGCAGAAGAGCTTCTGCGTGACTGGAGTTAATAGGGGAAAATGTGAGTAAAACAAGCGGTTAACAGTTTAAACTAAAACCTGGACTCGACAGTGTTCTTCACAACTTACCAAAGATCCAGTGATCCATGGATATTGCCATGCAGCCAGGAATCGCCTGATTTCGATACATAAATATTTATCACTGTCAGTAATCACAATTTTGAGAGTGAATCTCGCATTTATATGCGGATGGGCCTATGTATTGAAGCGTGTATATGACTCCAGCGGTGAGTGGATTCTCACTTCTCAACTAAACCATATCTTAGGGCGTGGTGAGCTCGTGCTAGGAGCGTGGTAGTGAGCCGTTGGAAGAACCATCATCCGTCCCAAAGCACCACAACGTCCAATAGGAAAATTCAACTGCAGTAGCCACCGTTCAACCTTAAGAGGGCAGCACTAAGAGAAAAAAGTTGTTCTATGGTTTAGTTAACCTTTAAACACCTGTGATTGGCCATTGTATTCTAGAGATCAACAAACATGTCTGTGATTGGCTACTTTACTCACCGAACACGTTGGAAATTGAATCATTTGACGAGCGCAAATCCAGATACGCACTGGATCTTTTGCCAACTCTTTTTCGCGAATAATATGCGATTATTGCAATCCTAGACCAGCAGTGTTGGGCAGCTTTTTCCTCTAAAAGCAGCGGCAGTGGTGAGAAAATTACCTCCATTATCAAGACCTTTTTCCGAAGGGGGGGGGCACAGGGATATCCATCCCCTCTGGCGCCGGGCCTGGTTTTGTGTATTTTTGCGGCATTCACGCTGAAAACCAATACTGCCTCTCAGCCTATTTTGCCTCTCAGTGGGGCTAACCACAGTCTCTCCTGCTGACGGTGACGCCACGTGCATACCCTCTATATGCAAATGCGTTTTCTTTCTCAACTGTTTATGTTCACTTAAAGGTGCACTGTGTACATTTTAGCTGCATCTAGTGGTGAGATTGAGAATTGCAACAGTCCTCCACTCACCTCTCCCTTTCGAAGCATAATCGAGCACTATGTAGTATGCGAGGTGGCTTTCTGTGCGCTATTCGTGTTGGATCTGTTTGCAGCACAGAAAAACAACGTGTGAGTCTTCTTATGCTTGAATGGCTTAAAATCACATTCAAATGCACACAAAGGAACTGATAAGAGGAATTAAAATGCATGTGTCTTATTGAATCTGCGGTTCTTGGAACCGGTTCTCGATACCCAACCCTACTCAGGAAACTAGAAAAAAAAAGCAAGCATATTTGATCATGTTGACTCTGTGAATCTCATTCTGAGTGTTGTTGAATCACATGGTGATATGGTGTTGTCACATGGTTTTCCCACAGAACTGGGCTACTTTTAAACTAAAGGGATAGTTCTAGCCTGGATGCCAGCTGAATTTAGCCCCGCCCACAACATTTTTTGCTCGGGCAATTCGGGTCTGGAATCGATCCATAGAGGAGTTATGGCTGAACAGAAACTGTTCAGACCAATGAAATCATCAGGGCGGGCTTTAGACAATGATGGACAGATGATCAACAGTAACGTAATCATCCACGTCATCAAAGGCGCTTTGGGTTGAATTTGCTCTTATCCTAAACGGAGAACTTGTTCGTATATGCATTCACCTTCACTATTTCTCTCAGAAACGATGATCGTGTTGGGAAGTACTCTGTGCATCCTTAAATTATTTTATGACAATACTGGCAAATATCGTTTACACTCATCTTTTCTTCTAACGTTATTTAATCCAGCGCATGCAGACAGGGTTGCCACGTTTTTTTACAATGTCGCGCAAATGCTACTCAAAACTATAGCCCAAAACAATAACAAAAACAACATTAACTGAACAAAAACAAAAAAATGGCGTTTGGTTGGCAAAATATGTTATTTTGGCAAGGTTGCCTCACTAAAATTCACATTCCTGGGTTTATATAATCACATAATTGGGGTTGCTTCAACCTGCGGACATGGAGAAAAACACAGACTTGGCAACAGTGCAGTTGAGTTCTGCTGACATTTGACAACTAGCGTTACGCGTCGCTCCGTTGCTCTGATTGGTTGTGGGTCTATCCAATCGAGGTCTTTCCTGGCTCGGTTGAAACGCCCCATAATCAAACTCAAATACCAGACTCATATTCTGACTAGAATCGAGTATAGCCACGCCAGACTAGGATAGTTCACCTTTATTTACAAAATGATTATCTCCGACTCACGTCAACACAACATGCATGCATCATGGTGCTCTCATAAATGAGCGTTGGAGATAAAAATTTTGGAAATAAAATGGTAAATTATGTTTTTTCATGCGTAAACAAAGCACTTGCATCACTTCATAAAATTGAGTTTAAACCACTGGAGTCACATGGATTGCTTTAATGATGTCTTTACTACCTTTCTGGAGCTTTAAAATGGTAGTTCCATAGCTGTCAATGGAGGAAACCTCTCAGATTTCATCAAAAAGATACTCAAGTTTGGGTGAACTAACCCTTAAAATTGTTATTTGCCTGAAATTCAAACAATGATGCAACTGTGCTAGATGATGCTCCTTTATGAAAACAGATAATGTTTGTGATTACTACTATAGGGATTTGTGTATAACACATACAGTGACTGAATGTAGTGGCATAATTTGAGTTGTGAAATTGGGCTAGTTTTGTTATGCAGACCTGGCAGCCGTGCAGCGCTGAGCTCCAGAACACACGCTTTGACCCGCAGTGTCCACCAATAACAGCAGCTCCCTGCCAACGCTTTAATGCTTTGCTGATGGCAGTTGTTTTGTTTGGGCACATTCCCATCTCCACAAAGCTTCAGAAGATCGTCTGCCTCGAGCTTTCACAAAGAAATCAAACAATGAGAGCAAAGCTGCGACACTGGCACGGACATCAGACCAGATCACAGTGCAATGAATCTGTCTTATGAACAACATTCATTAATGCCATTTAGTTTGAAAGAAATGAATGCTTTTGTTTAGCAAGGATGCATTTATCTAAGAGATCTATTGAACTTTCAGTGCATCAAATAAAAATGTATCATGATTTTGTCATGGTTTGGTGACCCAGGAACAGGCTGAAGACTCAGAAGATCACACATCAAACATAAATTTTAATCTTAACCTCACAGGAACATGCAGACAGGCAACGGAAACACAACCTTACATAACAGTGATTAGACAAAGACTGAGTGAACAAGAGGAACTTAAATAGCACACAGGAACGAGACAATTAATTAAACATAGCTGAACAGAACTTAACGAATGAGGGTAATCTAGGACAGTGGTTCTCAACATTTTTTCAGTGATGTACCCCCTGTGCAATATTGTTTCAGCCAAGTACCCCCTAACCAGCACAAAGCATTTTTTGGTTGAAAAAAAAAAGACTTAAAACTGATTTATTAAACTTTGGAACAGATAAAGTCGTGATTCAAACTAATGTAGTAAAAACAAAAGAATTGCTGCTACGCTTCAACCACGACTCCATCGTTGATCCAAGTGATTGACAGGGGATGCCAGGCGGCATGTGACAGATTGGGTCAATCCATCCTGGTATGAGACTCTGGGTTTTTAGGATAATGAAATTGAAATTAAACAGCCTACTGAATATAAAATTCATTTTATTAACTTATACTTTCCTGAAATATGTATTAAATAATTCTTTTTAAAGGACTTTTGCATGGATGCTACTTTTTAAATATATGTATATTTTAAAATCTCACATACCCCCTGGAGTGCCTTCATGTACCCCCATTTGAGAACCACTGATCTATTCTAGGAAACAGACAAGTGGCGGGAAACCAAGACAAAGGAACATGAGACAGAATCAAAACACAACAGGAAGACCAAATTGACCTGAAGAAAGAGATCACAACTCAAAATATGCCTCTCCTATACCTAAAATACATCTTTTGCAGTCACTGTACGCGGTAGACACAAAATCCCTATACAATGAACAAAATTATGAACACTTTTGTTTTCTGCCCCCATTGTTCATGAGCTGAACTCAAAGAGCTAATAATTTTTCTATGTACACAAAAGGCCTCTTTCTCTCAAATATTTTTCAAAAATCTGTCTAAACCTGTGTTAGTGAGCACTTCTCCTTTGCCGAGATAATCCGTCCAACTCACAGGTGTGGCACATCAAGATGCTGATTAGACATCATGATTATTTCACAGGTGTGCCTTAGGCTGGCCAAAAATAAAAGGCCACTCTAAAATGTGCCATTTACAGGAATTGTGTACAGATCCTTTCAACACATTATCATGCTGCAACATGAGGCGATGGTTGTGGATGAATGGCACAACAATGGGCCTTAGGATCTCGTCACAGTATATCTGTGTATTCAAAAATGCCATCAATGAAATGCACCTGTGTTCATTGTCCATAACATACGCCTGCCCATACGTTTTTACCATACCCCATACATCATGCATACAGGAACATCATGCATGCGGGAACATGAACAAGAGGAACTTTAATAGCAGACAGAAACAAGATAACTAACTAGACACAGCTGAACAGATCTAAACTAATGAGGGTAACCTAGGAAACAGACAAGTGGCGGGGAACTAAGACAAAGCAACATTTGACAGAATCAAAACACAACAGGAAGACAGACATGTGACAGATTTCCACAAAAATATGAAGCAAAACTTTTTTTCAACATGGATAATAATCATAAATGTGACACTGAAGACTGGAGTAATGATGCTAAAAAAATTCTGTTTTGATCACAGGAATAAATCACACTTTACTATATATTCACACAGAAAACAGCTGTTTTACCCTGTAATAATATTTTACCATTTTTACTGTATTTTTGATCAAATAAATGCAGCCTTGGTGAGCAGAAGAGACTTCATAATTCATATTAAAACTTGAACTACTTGTTGAATATGTTGAGCATCGTATAATATTTGTGATTGGCATGGCCAAAGGTCCTTGCGCGTTGATGGTTTTATAGCCGGTTCGGTGTTATTAAAGGAGTGTGTTTGTTTGTTTAACCTTTGCATTTCTTAGAAGCGCTGACCCAGCTCTTTGCACTGTGAACATCTGTACAGTCAGCACTTCAGCTTAAAATTACACTTAAACATTGGTTTACTCCTGTGCAGGCAGTCAAGGATCATTACCATTAACATCTCAGAACTCATTTAAAATTAAATTAGAAATTAACATCTGCATGGGCACTTGCATTAAAATTAAAGGTGTTTGCTAAGGCCTTGCTATGTGGTTGCTTGTGTGTTTTGGGTGATGTGGACTCGCTTTTAGCATATGTTTATTAGAAAGATCTTCTTAAATAGCTGCATGATTTGAGGAATCATAAAAGTCTTTAGCATAAACAGTGCAGAACAAGTTACACACTGATGTTTAATATTAAAGATAGGGCTGCATGATTAATCAAAATAAAACCAAAATTGCTATAGAGTGCAAAAGTGGCCACTTTTTGATCTGCGCTGGTGATTTGAAGCAAAAATGAATTTGAAACTCAGAAAAAATGCAAAGACTGTGAACTTAACAGCTCTATGAGGGAAAGAACTACAATCCCATGAAGTATTGTGAACAGCATAATCAAATAAAAAACGATGGAGGAATTAAAAAATATCTCAAGTTTATTGCAAATATATTTAAGTATTTTGAGAGCGTAGAGAGACTGACATTCGCATTATGTAATTTGCAGTGCTTCATGGGAGTGGGTGGAGATAACGAGATCTTGGCACGCTTTGCTTGTTTCGACAGCATCATGGGTAATGTGGTTCCCTTTCAGTGAGTCATGTTTGATGTTACGTCGGCATTATAAGAGAGGTCATTTCCCTAAAACAGCAAGCACTAGTGTGACACTGTGTCTTTTTAAAGATGTCATTCCACCTGTGTGTCTCTGGATGCAGTCGTTACCTGGTGCTGGCTGACAGCCATGATCATTGCCTCACGTGTCTAAGCATCAAGGACTCCGAGGTTGCGTTTGTGGATGAGGCATGTACCCACTGCATGTAGATGTCCATCATGCTGTTGCAGTCGAGACTCGAATACCTTAGACGAGGTGGAGTCCCCCCCGCCTATACCCCAATCTAGTTCCTCTGCCTCAGAACAGGGCTACTTTGGTGAATAGCCAGTGTAACCTGAGGATCACGGTGGGGACTGACCCGCCGAGACAGTCTCCATGGGTCCCCCACTCCTCTAGCACACCGCAAGCTGTGGACCAGTCGTTTCATTCAGGGCTTCGTCGGATGATCAGATTTCGATCACTGCATTGGAGCGTGAGCTTAAGTCCTCCGGGAATGAAGACTCGGCTGCGTTGCACCCTTCGGGGAGAAGAATAGCGTTGCAAAAGTCTGACTCAGAGCTGATGGCTATGCTTTCCTGGGCTGCCAAGAGAGTCACTGCATTTTTTAAGTTCTCGTCTGTTCATTCGGCCAAGGCTTACAGAGGTGCTAGACAGGCCACCTCCACCCTGCACGCCTTGGCTCTTCTGCCGGTCTATATGCCTTGCCACCCTCATCCCCCTCTCCTATCACGAACAGGCTGCAGCAGGCACCGAGAATGCGAGTCCTCCTCACGCGCCCAATGCCCATCCATGGAGCCAGGTAAGTGTTGCATCGCACACTCAGAACCCACTTCGGGATGCTGTGCATTCAGAATCGGGTCCCTGCACTTAATCTCTCTGCCCCATTGCCAAGTTCAGGGGCATTCAATTCACCTCTGTGCTGGATGAGGGTCCCCATTTCTTACAAGCGGAGATTACAGTCCTACTAGTGAAGGACGCGATAGAGCCCCTACTTAATTGTGCCCAAGAAAGGCAGTAGGTTATCGCCGATCTTGGACCTGTAAGATTTGAATCTGGCACTTCACAGGTTCCCATTCAAAATGCTAAGGCAGAAATGCATTTTCGGATGCATCCGTCCCAAGATTAGTTTGGAGCAATCGACCTGAAGGAAAGTCACAGAGGCAGCCCTTGTTCCCCTGAGAGAACACAGCGTTCGCATTCTCAACTATATTGACGACTGGCTCATACTGGCCCAGTCACGAGAACAGTTGTGCAAACACAGGGACATGATGCTTAGACACCTCAGTTGGACTTGCTCAACCAAACAGCACGCCTCTCAGAGGAACATGCTCAGTCGGTGTTAAACGGCTTGAATTCATGTTCATCGGAGCTATGAAACATGCAATGCAATGCTCTTTAATCATATATACTGTATAGAAAAGTTTTGTCCCAAATATCGCAGTATATACTGTGCACTTATACTCTATGAACTACACACTATGTATGTACACACTGATCAGGCATTACATTATGACCAGCTGAAATGAATAACACTGTTTATTTTTTCATCATGGCACCTGTTAGTGGGTGGGATATATTAGGCAGCAAGTGAACATTTTGTCCTCAAAGTTGATGTGTTAGAAGCAGGAAAAATGGGCAAGCGTAAGGATTTGAGCGAGTTTGACAAGGGCCAAATTGTGATGGCTAGACGACTGGGTCAGAGCATCTCCAAAACTGCAGCTCCTGTGGGGTGTTCCCGGTCTGCAGTGGTCAGGATCTATCAAAAGTGCTCCAAGGAAGGAACAGTGGAGAACCGGCCACAGGGTCATGGGCGGCCCAGGCTCATTGATGCACGAGGGGAGCGAAGGCTGGCCCGTGTGGTCCGAACAGACGAGCTACTGGAGCTCAAATTGCTCAAGAAGTTAATGCTGGTTCTGATAGAAAGGTGTCAGAATACACAGTGCATCGCAGTTTGTTGCGTATGGGGTGGCATAGCCACTGACCAGTCAGGGTGCCCATGCTGACCCCTGTCCATCGCTGACAGCACCAATAGTGGCACATGAGCATCAGAACTGGACCACGGAGCAATGGAAGAATGCGTGTGAGTGGCTTACCTGAGGAACACATGGCCCCAGGATGCACTAGCGGAGGCAGTGTGATGCTTTGGGCAATGTTCTGCTGGGAAACCTTGGGTCCTGCCATCCATGTGGATGTTACTTTGACACGTCCCACCTACCTAAGCATTGTTGCAGACCATGTTCACCCTTTCATGGAAACGGTATTCCCTGTTCACTGTGGCTCTTTCAGCAGGATAATGCGCCTGACTATGTGCTTATACACTATGTACTTATACGCTATGTACTTATGCGTTATGTACTTATACACTGTGCACTTTTATACACTATGTACTTATGCACTATGTACTCATACACTATGTACTTATGCACTATGTACTCATACACTATGTACTTATACGCTATGTACTTATGCGTTATGTACTTATGCTCTATGTACTTTTATACGCTATGTACTTATGCGTTATGTACTTATACATTATGCACTTTTATACACTATGTACTCATACATTATATAATTATACACTATGTACTTATGCACTATGTACTCATACACTATGTACTTATACGCTATGTACTTATGCGTTATGTACTTATGCTCTATGTACTTTTATACGCTATGTACTTATGCGTTATGTACTTATGCACTATGTGCTTATACACTATGTACTTATGCACTATGTACTTTTATACGCTATGTACTTATACGCTATTTACTTATGCGTTAAGTACTCATACATTATGTACTTATACACTATGTACTTATGCACTATGTACTCATACACTATGTACTTATACGCCATGTACTTATGCACTATGTACTCATACACTATGTACTTATACGCTATGTACTTATGCACTATGTACTCATACATTATGTACTTATACACTATGTACTTATGCACTATGTACTCATACACTATGTACTTATACGCTATGTACTTATGCACTATGTACTCATACACTATGTACTCATACGCCATGTACTTATGCGTTATGTACTTATGCACTATGTGCTTATACACTATGTACTTATACATTTTGCACTTATACACTATGTACTTATGCACTATGTACTTATACATTTTGCACTTATACACTATGTACTCATACATTATGTACTTATACACTATGTACTTATGCACTATGTACTCATACACTATGTACTTATACGCCATGTACTTATGCGTTATGTACTTATGCACTATGTACTTATACATTTTGCACTTATACACTATGTACTTATGCACTATGTACTTATACATTTTGCACTTATACACTATGTACTCATACATTATGTACTTATACACTATGTACTTATGCACTATGTACTTATACACTATGTACTTATGCGTTATGTACTTATACACTATGTACTCATACACTATGTACTTATACATTTTGCACTTATACACTATGTACTCAAACATTATGTACTTATACACTATGTACTTATGCACTATGTACTCATACACTATGTACTTATACGCTATGTACTTATGCGTTATGTAATTATGCACTATGTGCTTATACACTATGTACTCATACACTATGTACTTATACATTTTGCACTTATACACTATGTACTCATACATTATGTACTTATACACTATGTACTCATACACTATGTACTTATACATTTTGCACTTATACACTATGTACTTATGCACTATGTACTCATACACTATGTACTTATACACTATGTACTTATGCTATGTACTTATGCGTTATGTACTTATACATTATGCACTTTTATACACTATGTACTTATGCGTTATGTACTTATACACTATGCACTTATACATTTTGCACTTATACACTATGTACTTATGCACTATGTACTCATACACTATGTACTCATACACTATGTACTTATACATTTTGCACTTATACACTATGTACTTATGCACTATGTACTCATACACTATGTACTTATACACTATGTATTTATGCGTTATGTACTCATACACTATGTACTTTTATACACTATGTACTTATGCGTTATGTACTTATACACTATGTACTTATGCACTATGCACTCATACACTATGTACTTATACATTATGCACTTTTATACACTATGTACTTATGCGTTATGTACTTATACACTATGTACTTATGCGTTATGTACTCATACACTATGTACTCAAGCGTGTTGTTTTATAAGGTTATTTGTCATTGAACATCAGAGTCTGATGCCCCCACCCCGCTACGTAATTAAAGCTTGAGTCAGTCGAGTGTGAGAAGTATCCAACACTCCACACTTCGGCTGCTTCTCAAAAGGAAAGCTGCGCCTGAGTAAGGCTGCATATCTCAGCTGCCTTGTCATCAAGCGATATCTCAGTTTGAAGGATGGCTTTGTTTCGTGTCCTTCATTTGGCTTATCTTGAAAGATGCATCAATTGTATCCTTCATGTCCTGCAATCTCCCACAATCCTTTGCACACATTCCAGTTCACAGGATGTAGTCTTCCATTTGAGAAGCACCCTCTGTTTATCACTCTAATTAAGTGCTATTTTAATTAAATGCAATTTTTCTCTTTGGAATTTTCAATGTGAGCGCACTCTTTATACTACAAAGCAGCTTAGAATAGTGCATGTATGTGAATTGGGAGGCACATTGGGAGTATCCATTGGGATCTCAGAGGCAGGTTGATTAAAATCCACCCTTGTGTGCTGTAAACACTCATGAAGTCATTTTGCACTCCTCCTCATTTCCAGGGCGCTACTGTGAGGTGCACCAGATGACTGGGAATTACATGTGGGATAAGGACACCATGAAGGAATTCCTGATCGGAACCAATCCGACAGCCGTCTCCCCCTGTGGTGGGATGGATCGGAGCCGTTGTGGGTCACCATGCAGAAACTAGGGAAGCGAGTCTACATGTACTACTGGCCAGGTCAGTTTATGTCATGAATAGAGTACAATGTGGGGCCAGGGTTATTATAGTTAACTTGAACTATATATACACCTGATTTGGTGGTGCTGGAGGAAAATGTATCATAACGTTAATGTAATCATAAAATGACTATTATTTTGCATTGTTTTGTTAATAAGTGCAGTTACTAATCATATTACATGTTTGTTTATTGGAAATGTAACAGTGAAGCACTGAGCTTGAATTGATATGCAGATAAAAGTAACTCTTATTAACAGCAGTGATGTGCAAAAACCTCAAGTTTATATGAAAAATCTAAATATCCTATTCTTGTTAAATGTCCCATTGTCCTGCTATAGTCTCACACTGAACTGACCGGCAGCTTCAGTGATTATAAAAGGAGCTCTTTACCTGCTTTCTGTGTCATTCAGTCACAATTTGAAGAAAAGTTTTAGTTTTTCATGAGGTTTAATGACTTCCTGGTTTTGTGGACAAATGTCTAATAAGCCAATAAGTGCTCCTCTGCCACCATCTATGGGTTATAGTGGTAATTTCATGTGGTAATTTTCAAAATAAATGTGCTTGTTTGCCCCAAAGTGGCCTACTCCTTTAAACTTTTAGTTTTACAAATCATCACATTAAAAATAACAAAAAAGTGTGAAGCCCTTGAAAAGTGCTTGAATTTCACTCTCAAAAGGTTGTACGAACCCTGAAAAAAACCCACAAAAAAACATTTGACTATTTCTCCCACAATCCCATGCAGTGTGACTACAGTAAATCATGGTGAATGTTGGTGATTTGTGGACTGAAACCCCTGATCTTTGCTCATGGCACAATGGTTTCTCCTGGTCTGCACGTCAGCTCTGTTTGATTTGATATCTGTGGTTTATAACAGAGAGTTCTGCACTGCGCTGGCTGTTATTGGTCCGAGCTGAGAAACGGTCCACGCAGCTCAAATGAGTAGTGCGGGTCTGTTCCACTTTCGTTTAGTTTTTCATTTGATGTTTCTCATATGTAACTTATCAGTTGACACCAGTGCAACCTCTAACAAAATTTTGTCGCACCAGCAGGAAAAAAGGATGCAAAATGCCACCATTTATGTATATATATATATATATATACAGGGTAATTCAAAACTAATAATTCAACCTAATAATAAAATGTTAGTTACACTAAAATAACACTTGAACCTCATAAAAAATAATATAATTTATTATTTTTTAGAAATGGGCCAGTGAAAGTGAAGTGTTTAAACTTCAGGTGGTCAAAGTAAATATTATATGAGCTATTTTAATGTCTGCTTATTTGATATGTTTTTGATGTCAGTTAAATGCCCTGATTTAGTGTGATTTTGACTTTGGGACCAAATGCTGGTTTGTAGTTATTTATACATTGTTAATTGCACAGCAACTGCCATGCTGAAGAAAGGGTCCTAATGATGTCACTTCCTATACATCACAAGGGTTTAATTTTTTAATAGGGGTGAAATGAGGTAAATCTAGATACTAGTCTCACCAACGCTGCCTTTATTTGATCATAACTCCAGTAAAGCAGTGTAATATTGCTCCAGTGTAGATCAGCTGTTTTATTCATGAATACTGTTTAGTGCAGTGTGATTTATTCCTGTGATCAAAGCTGAATTTATCATCATTACTCCAGTCTTCAGTGTCACATGACCCTTCACTGATCATTCTCATATGAGGATCTGATGCTGCTGCATCAAAATAAGTTTGCAACATTTTCAGTGGAAGTGTTCAAGCTTTCAAAAGCTCTCTCTCTTTGATCTGTCTCATATCAACACGTCACGTGCTCTAAAATGTGTTTGTGTCCGCTCAGGCTGTGAAGTGACGATTCATGGAGTCAGACCGACCTTCTGTGAGGAATACGTGTACAATCCTTCAGAGAAGAACCTGACCGACTCCATGGAGAGCGCGCTCAATATGTTGAAGTAAGAGCACAAGCCTCCTCAGAAACCATAAAAAAACCCAAACAATCTTCATCTCTCTTTAGTGTGTAATGTTGCAGTTTGCTCATGAAAGCGTCCCTCCAGCGGGAGTTCTTCTCTATATCAGTGTCAGTGTTTCTGAACTCCTGAAACGCCTCCATTGTAGTCTTGAGTTTTCTTCCGGGAACAAACACGTCACAATATTCCTCATTATAATAATTCATACACAGGATAAAGGGGCGGGGCCTGTTGAGTTGTTAGTAGTGTGTTGAAACTGGCGGTTATGGTAAGGGGCGGGACATTTCCCAAACACTCGACCAATCACAACACACTGCTCCAGCCGACCAATCAGAGCACAGTGTGCTTTTCAGAAGGAGGGTGTCACACCCGGCTCACAGCTGTGACATTAACGAGAGGCAACATGGACCAGCAATTAATGCAAAGACTCATTTATTTAATAAAACAACATCAAAACCAAATATATAAACAATCAGCAATCAGTATCTATGTTAGTCAGTAGTGCAAGCATGCCTGGAAGCGTAATGTAAGCGTGAGATCTGAATGGATGCAACCAAAGTAAGATAACAAACAAAAAACAACGAAAGTTCAGCCGCTCCGTCAAGTGCAGTCACATCGTAGCTTCCCCTCGCAACATTACGCTGCGGTTCTTATAAGACAGCAAACGAGCCTCAGGTGGGAAACCACACCCCCACTAAACAGCGTACCTGCAAACAAAACCACACAACACACTGGAGGCAACCGGCCCAGCAATAACTGGGCCCATAACAAGGGGCTTCATAGAGACAGGAACTAAACAGAGCGTTACTGACAGACTGGGAAGAGACGAGCTGCAACAATGGAGAAAATGAGGAAATATTCAACACACAACCTGCTCTAGTAGAGCCCAAACACAATCCATAATAAGTGCGTTTGTGATGATTTGATGATTTGGTTTGAATGTTTCAAACAGGAGCAATAAAGCGGACATGGCTGGTATTTATTATGAGAAGATTGATGTGGAAGGGCATCACTTTGGGCCGCGCTCTCCAGAAATACAGCGTGCCATTCGCTCACTGGACCAGGCCTTCCAGACCCTCAACCAGAAAATCAAGGTATTTTTACATAACAGAAAGAAAGAGCAGTATTTGCTGCCTGGCCATCTGAAACACGTGTTTGTTTGTCAGGAGAAGAATATGAGAGATGATATAAACGTGGTGCTGTTCTCTGATCACGGCATGACGGAGCTCAAGTGGATGGAGAAGGTCATTGAACTGGATCGTTACATTGACATGTCGCACGTCATTAAGATGATGGACAGGGGGCCGGTGGTCAGTCTGTGGCCCAAACAGGACAGGTTTGAGGAGGTGAGCTCTACGTGCTTTCCGTGAGGCTCATGTTTTACTCAGGACAATAAGGCCAAAAACAGCCCGTGTTTATTTTCCATCCGCCATTTTAACACTTGCTGTGTTCAACCTGCCGTCACATTTAAACTTAGACTTTTTCAGAATGTAAATTATTGGATGCTTAAACATTGATAAACTATAAATACTAGAGATACTCAGTGCAACAGTGCATCACATTTCAGCCCAAATAAGAGATTATATTTCGTAAAACGAACGTAAAGCCTAGTGTTATGACCGTTAAGATGTCTTTTGCATTTTGACATTTTCACAGACACAGTTCTCACTACTATACTGTGAATAAATAAATACATAGTGAAATATGCATGGTGGTATTTGTCGAACTGCATTTCATTTCCTACATTAAAATGATATTTAATATACATTATTAAAATATAATTATTATTATTATTATATTACAAAACTCACAAATCTCGTTCTCATTACTACTATACTTTACTTATAAATTTAAATATATAACAATTATTATATTATATGAATTATCATATATTATATTATATGAATTATCATATATTAATTCTATGAATTATCATATATTATATTAGTTATATTATATGTGTGTGTGTGTGTGTGTGTGTGTGTGTTTATTTTATATTATATAGATCTCTCACAAAAAACACATTCTCATTACTACAGTGTGAAAAATAATATAATATTTAAATTGCAAAATTTAATATAATATTAAACCACCATTCAGAATAATGTGAAATGCAATAACTCAGTTGTTTAATTTCTTGTTGTGTGTGTGTGTGTTCTGGTGTTTAGTGTGAACGGCTTAACCTGACTGTGTGTGTGTGTGTGTGTGTGTGTGTGTGTGTGTGTGTGTGTGTGTGTGTGTGTGTGTGTGTTCATTCAGATATATCAAAACCTGAGCACAGTGGACAACATGAATGTGTATCAGAAACAAGAGATCCCAGACCGCTTCCACTACAGGAACGGCAGGTTCGTCTCGACGCTGACGCTCGTGGCCGAGCCCGGATGGTTCATCACTGAGGTTAGCGAGGTTATTCTGCACACAATCGGTCCTTGTGCCTGTTTATGGGGTTGTTTTATGATTATAACATTCCAACCAAATCTAGATGTAGATATCCGTGCTGTAATATCTCTTAATTATACTTGCATTGCAAATATGCTGAGTCTGCTGGTGCTTATCTGCGCTATTCACACATACAGTATCATTGAGCAACTCTCACCATCTGTCCCAGCAGGAGGGGGAATTTTCCTCACGTCCACTTGTGATTCGTTTAATATGTTGCTTTGTACATTCCCAATACGAGCGCTGACAGGAATCACTTCAGTCATGATTCAGTCGTGCATATAAAGCCCCATTTTGTCCAGAAACAACAGTCTTCCTCTTGTGTGCTTGCCTGATATAACAGATTATCTCACTGATCCGTCACTGGGTCACTACAAAAACATCACCGCCCCTCTGTGACCCTGGGCTGGATAAGAGATAAAACACAAAGACATCGGTCTAATCCCAGACTTCTGCCTGTCTTTACAGAATAAAGCCAAACTGCCCTTCTGGAAGAACGGCACGGTGGAGGCGGAGGGCTGGCAGCACGGCTGGCACGGATACGACAACGAGTTTGTGGACATGCGGGGATTTCTTTTGGCACAGGGACCAGGTGAAGTTCAGCACACACACGTTTACTCTGTGTAATAATATCAGTAATAATACATACATAATAATTCATGTATTTTATTCAAATATACAAAATGTGAAATATTTCAAATAAAATATAAAACAATTGTGCTGTCAAATTGATTAATCGCATCAGGCATAACATTATGACCAGTGAAGTGAATAACACTGATTATCTCTTCATCACGGCTCCTGTTAGTGGGTGGGATATATTAGGCAGCAAGTGAACATTTTGTCCTCAAAGTTGATGTGTTAGAAGCAGGAAAAATGGGCAAGCGTAAGGATTTGAGCGAGTTTGACAAGGGCCAAATTGTGATGACTAGAAGACTGGGTCAGAGCATCTCCAAAACTGCAGCTCTTGTGGGGTGTTCCCGGTCTGCAGTGGTCAGGATCTATCAAAAGTGCTCCAAGGAAGGAACAGTGGAGAACCGGACACAGGGTCATGGCCCAGGCTCATTGATGCACGAGGAGTGAAGGCTGGCGGTGTGATCAAACAGACGAGATACTGGAGCTCAAACTGCTCAAGAAGTTAATGCTGGTTCTGATAGAAAGGTGTCAGAATACACAGTGCATCGCAGTTTGACATTGTGTATGGGGCGGCAAAAGGGGAACCAACACAATATTAGGAAGGTGGTCATAATTTTATGCCTATTGGTGTAATATATATTATATATATATATATATATATATATATATATATATATATATATATATATATATATATATATATATATATATATACACACACATATATAAACACAAACTTTTATATTAGATGCGATTAATAAATGTGACAGCACTGATAAAAAATATACATTTTATTTAAAATAAAACGTTTTTACTTTTTTATTATTCACTACCTTTTTTTTTGTAAGAAATTCAGCAAGGATGCATCAAATTTATCAAAAGTGACAAGTAAAGACATTTATCATGTTACAAAATATTATATTTCAGTTCAATTTGGTGCTTCCTATTCATTAATAATTCAGAAAAATAAAATGTATAACAGTTTCTACTACAATCCCCAACAATAACAATCAACACTGATAATAATCATAACTGTGTCTTGAGCATCAGATCCTCATATGAGAGTGATTAGTGAAGGGTCATGTGACACTGAAGACTGGAGTAATGATGATAAATTCAGCTTTGATCACAGGAATAAATCACACTGCGCCTTAGCGCAGGGTTACACCTTGCTAAAAATCCATCGATATATTTTTATGTATATGAAAAAAAACAAACACATTTAAACCATTAGATAAGTAGTAAGTGTGACATTATAAATACAACATACTGTTTCCAAACTTAAATTGACTATATTTAAAGGGGTCCTTGACTATGATGTGACTTGTTTAAAGTCCCTGTAAAGTCAAAGTTAAACATGTGTTCTGAGTTTCTCACACCACAGATAAATGTGTTACTAACCAACTAGCCAAATTTGAATCATTAAAAAAAATCTGCTAAGTACATAAAATAACTTATCGAAATCTTGAAGAAATAAGCAGCATTCTCTGGTCTCAACGCTGGGGCGTGTCCGTTGATCCGGCTTCCGCCTCCTGCTCCTGCTGACACGCTCCGTCACCGGATAGAACCGGATCAGAGGGAAGAGACAGGAAGCACTCGCATGTTTTATGCCTTAGCGCAGGGGTTTTCAAACTATGTTGCCAAGGACCCCCCAATATGATGAACCTTTTATGAGGGAGGGACACCCCTTGCTAAAATCCATCTATATATTTTTATGTATATGAAAAAAACAAACACATTGTAAAGACACTGCAGAGGCAGGTGTTGGTGTGACATTATAAACTCCATCAAGGTAGCTGTTTCCAAACTTAAAATTACTATATTTAAAGGGTCCTTGACTATGATGTGACTTGTTTAAAGTTTTGTAGGCTGTTTTGTAAACATGTGTTCTGTAGTTTCTCACACCACAGATAAATGTGTTACTAACCAACTAGCCAAATTTGAATCATTAAAAAAAATCTGCTAAGTACATAAAATAACTTATCGAAATCTTGAAGAAATAAGCAGCATTCTCTGCTCTCAAACGCTCCAGGCGTGTCATCGAGCCTCGCTTTAACCACGCCCAAAACATCCGGAACACAGCAATGGTGAAAACACTATTTAAGACAACAACTGAATTCAGGACTCACGCAGTTCACAGTCTTTGTAATGTGCAACAATACATTTCTAACATTTATAATGTGTTTAGAAACAAATCTCAGAATTGCCTTTACAGGGACTTCTGCAGCGGATTATCAACTGAATCCAATAAACAGTTGTGTTTGGTCTTTTGAAAACTATCAGATGTAAAGTCTGAAAAACAGAGGCAACAAGAAAGTGTTGGTGGTGATCGTGCATGAAAATCCATCAACTAAAGGCATGTTCACAAAATTAATCCACACACACTTGAGAGCTCTTTTTTCTGTTTGTATGTAGTTTTGTGTTGTAGGCTGTAGTAACTAACGGAACTGACTAGTAGTGTTGCTGCAAAGTTACGACGCTCAAAGTTCAAAGCAAAGGGAGATCTTTTCTTTTACAGAAATCACTTTATAAGGAACAAACGGCTGGGAGGGACTATAATGAGTTAGTGACATCACTAATCCTCACATTTACATAAGCCCCGCCCCCGGGAACACACAACAAAGGGGTGAGATTATCATGACAGAATATGCTAATCAATGACTTGAAGATGGTTAACTCATAAACTCATCCTCTATCCATTCAGAAACGTCCCGTCTCATTCTACATGTTGTCTCTTCTTCTTGAGTCTCTCCGTCATTGTCCGACTCCGGTTTGATCATAAAAGGCTGAACAGTTTCTGTCATGTTCAGTGTGTGTCTGCGTGAGGTGATCAGAGCTGCTAACATGAGCTCTTGAAGCTCCGCCCTCTTCCTGAAAGGGGGCGGGAGCGATCAGCTCATTTGCATTTAAAGGGACACACTCACCCTCAAAAAGTGACAATTTTAACAAGCTATAAAAATGATCTGTGAGGTATTTTGAGCTAAAACTTCACACACTCTGGGGACTTCACAGACTTATGTTTCATCTTGTAAAAAGGGGCAATCAACCACCCCTTTAATGTTGGCTGTATAAACCTAAAGAAGACATTTTCAATAAGACATGATTTGTAAAAGCAATTTTTTACAATAAATGTATGTAAGCATCGTACATACTGCGTTAAGAATACTGCCTTACAAGCCCAGTGAGTGAGACAGAGGGACTATAGTGAGAAAAACTCACTAGATGGATACAAAGCAAACATATACAATTCTGGAAAGTACATATACGGCAAGAAATAAGAGAAATTAGAAATTAAACGATTTAGAAAATGAAACGTTCGGTAAGCTTTATCCATTTTTGCTTTGTCTTTTTAGTCTCTGAACATTTCTCCTGGGCGTCCCGGATCCCAGTTTGAAAACCCCTGCCTTAGCGTGTGCCACGGGCTCAGATACATGCCAAGAAAAACAGTTTTTGCTGCACTTGAGTTGAAGAAATGATGTTGGTGTTGGATGAACCAATTTGCACATTTTCACTGAAATTTGACCTGATTTGTCAAAGATTTATATTCTAGTAAATACGATCTTTTATTATGTAATTGCCTTCATGGTCTCCAACTGTTGTTATTGCCAAACACATAGGGCAGATTTATTTTATTTTCTGAATATTGTCTCCTCTTTGTCAAGATATGTGCTGTTTTGAATGTAAGGCATTGTACTGTTATTATTTGTTTAATTTCTATAACCATAGATTATCCATCTTGCTTTAGTACAGGGTTTGTACTAAATGAAATAATAAAATATTTTCTCAAGACTTAAAGTTTTTGTTATTTTGTTGTCACTACATTTGTTCCTTTTCACATTCTACTCAGTATAAGTTGTTTTTATTGTAATTTACACGGGGACTCTTATTCTGTATTCTGTGCTTTTACAGCAGAAAACTGTTAAACTCTCTCGCCACCCGCTGGACTTCCTGCGAACTGCAACGAGATCAGGTTTTAATGTTATTTATTTCACATAATATAATATTCAACTTTATTTCCATCTCATTCCTACTTTATGTATTTATTTATAAAATACTTTTAATGATGAGTTTCTCTTGAAGTTTTAGTTTAACAGATCATTGTAGATCATGATAAAATATATATTTTTGAAGACTTGACTTTAAACTTTTTAACTTTAATAACAAATAACGATATAGCATCCACTAGCGCTCGTTAAAGTAGGATTGATTCTGATTGGCTGTCATTGTTTGTATAGTAAAAAATCGTTCTGAAAGTTGTAACGCTTCGAGAGAGAGAGAGAGAGAGAGAGAGAGAGAGAGAGAGAGAGAGAGAGAGAGAGAGAGAGAATAGCTGGACCGAATGGAGGCAATTAAGAGCAAGCAAACTCACGTAGTTTATTATTAGCTCCGTTCCCCATGCACACTTCAGGTGTAATTTTGTCCCATTCTTCCTGCAAACAAGTCTTAAGGTGGGCAACAGTACGGGGTCTTCGTTGTCGATTTTGCGCTTCAAAACAGGTTGGGACTGCAGGCAGGCCAGTCAAGTACCCGTACCCTCTTCCTCCGCAGCCAGGACTTTGTAATGTGTGCAGAATGTGGTTTTGCATTGTCTTGTTGAAATATGCATGGTCGTCCCTGGAAAAGATGTCTTCTTGAAGGCAGCATATTATGCTCCAAAATCTCTATGTACTTTTCAGCATTAATGGTGCCTTCACAGAAGTGCAAGTTACCTTTGCCAAGGGCACTGACACAACCCCATACCATGACAGACCCTGGCTTTTGGACTTGTTGCTGGTAACAGTCTGGATGATCCTTTTTCTTTGGTCCAGAGCACACAGCGTCCATTCCTCCCAAAAAATACCTGAAATACTGATTCATCTGACCACAGTACACGTTTCCACTGTGTGATGGTCCATCCCAGATGCCTCCGAGCCCAGAGAAGTCGACGGCGCTTCTGAACACTGTTAACATAGGGCTTCCTTTTGGCACAGTACAGTTTTAACTGGCATTTGTGGATGTAACTACGTATTGTGGTACTTGACAAAGGTTTGCCAAAGTTGTCCTGAGCCCATGTGGTGATATCGCATAGATGAATGACGATTCTTGATGCAGTGCCGCCTGAGGGATCGGAGATCACGGTTGTTCAGCTTAGGCTTGCGCCCTTGTCCTTTAGCACTGAAATTTCTCCAGATTCCTTGAATCTTTTAATTATGTTATGCACTGTTGAATGTGAAATATCAAAATCTCTTCCTGTCTTTCTTTGAGGAACATTGTTTTTAAACATTTCAATAATTTTCTCACGTATTTGTTGGCAAGCTGGCGATCCTCGGCCCATCTTTTCTCCTAAAGGATTAGACCTTTCTTGGATGCTGCTTTTGTACCAAATCATAATTACAATCACCTGTTGACGTCACCTGTTTCAAATCACATCATTATTTAACCATTTTACCTCATTACTAGCCCTAAATTGCTCCTGTCCCAACTTTTTTTGAAATGTGTTGCTGGTCTGAATGACAGGAAAGGATGCATATTTACAAATGACATGAAGTTGACCAGACAAAACATGAAATATGCTGTGTTCATATTGTCTGCAATGAAATACAAGTCAAAGTAAATTTAGAAATCACTTCTTTTTTTTAAATTTGCGTTTTCCATACTGTCCCAACTTTTTCTGATTTGGGGTTGTATGTTTATGGTACTTGACAGAATGTTTTTTAAATGAGCCTTTATTTATTTAGCTATTTATCTCATGCAGAGTACAGTAGACTTGTTTTCTTTTCAGTTGACCAGATATAATGTCAAGAATATGTGAAGAATAATGTCAAGATGGACAGTAGGTGGGGCAAAAGACCATTTATTAGCAAACATATTTAAAATCAACCTGGTTGTTGCAAAAACGCTATAGTATGACGTGATTTGAGTATGCAAATAATAATTAACAGCATAATATTTAATATTGGGTTTGTTTTAGTTGCATCATGTAATTATGCATAATTTACTTAATTACTACAAAAGTATGCATTATTTTAATAAACACTTGTACAAAAAAGGTACCACAGTCTCTTTTCAGATTTGCAGAATTATATTGTAAGTACTTAAAAATATATATATATATTTTAAAGATTTTATTATATTACTTGTCATTTGTATATTTTGTATCGTTGCTATTATTATTTACTGAATTTACATGCATGGCAGGTGTCTGCACGCGCGAGAAAAAACAACCAATCAGGTACACAACGCATTTTATTAAGATTGCAGTTTTACAGTTTTTCTTGGTTGCTTAAACACTATAACTAGGCTTTTGAACTACAATTTCAAAACCATAACTCTGGACAAACATTTATAAAAAAGAGGGAGAGGGAAAGGAGAAGGTGGAGGGAGTGGAGGAGGAGGTGGAGAGAGAGGAGAAGGTGGAGGGAGCAGAGGAGGAGATGGAGGGAGAGGAGAAGGTGGAAGTGGAGGGAGGAGGCGGAGGGAAAGGAGAAGGTGGAGGGAGCAGAGGAGGAGGTGGAGGGAGAGGAGAAGGTGGAGGTGGAGGGAGGAAGGCTGAGGGAGAGGTGGAGGTGGAGGAGGAGAGGGAGGAGGAGGCGGAGGAGGGGAGGAGAAGGTGGAGGGAGAGGAGAAGGTGGAGAGAGAGGAGAAGGTGGAGGGAGAGGAGAAGGTGGAGAAAGAGGAGAAGATGGAGGAGAGGAGAAGGTGGAGGAGAGGAGAAGGTGGAGGGAGAGGAGAAGGTGGAGAAAGGGGAGAAGGTGGAGGAGGGAGGAGGAGGTGGAGGGAGAGGAGAAGGTGGAGGGAGAGGAGAAGGTGGAGAGCGGAGGAGGAGGAGGTGGAGGGAGAGGAGAAGGTGGAGGGAGAGGAGAAGGTGGAGGAGAGGAGAAGGTGGAGAAAGGGAGAAGGTGGAGGGAGCGGAGGAGGAGGTGGAGGGAGAGGAGAAGGTGGAGGGAGAGGAGAAGGTGGAGAAAGAGGAGAAGGAGGAGGGGAGCGGAGGAGGAGGTGGAGGAGAGGAGAAGGTGGAGGGAGAGGAGAAGGGGAGAAAGAGGAGAAGGTGGAGGAGGAGAAGGTGGAGGGAGAGGAGAAGGTGGAGAAAGAGGAGAAGGGGGGAGGGAGAGGAGAAGGTGGAGGGAGCGGAGGAGGAGGTGGAGGGAAAGGAGAAGGGGAGGGAGAGGAGAAGGGGAGGGAGAGGAGAAGGGGGAGAAAGAGGAGAAGGGGAGGGAGAGGAGAAGGTGGAGGGAGCGGAGGAGGAGGTGGAGGAAAGGAGAAGGGGAGGGAGAGGAGAAGGTGGAGGGAGAGGAGAAGGTGGAGGAGCGGAGGAGGAGGTGGAGGGAGAGGAGAAGGTGGAGGGAGAGGAGAAGGTGGAGAAAGAGGAGAAGGGGAGGGAGAGGAGAAGGTGGAGGGAGCGGAGGAGGAGGTGGAGGGAGAGGAGAAGGTGGAGGAGAGGAGAAGGGGAGAAAGAGGAGAAGGGGAGGGAGAGGAGAAGGTGGAGGGAGAGGAGAAGGGGAGAAAGAGGAGAAGGGGAGGGAGAGGAGAAGGTGGAGGGAGCAGAGGAGGAGTTGGAGAAAGAGGAGAAGGTGGAGGGAGAGGAGAAGGTGGAGAAAGAGGAGAAGGTGGAGGAGTGGAGGAGGAGGTGGAGGGAGAGGAGAAGGTGGAGGGATAGGAGAAGGTGGAGAAAGAGGAGAAGGGGGAGGAGAGGAGAAGGTGGAGAAAGAGGAGAAGGTGGAGGGAGTGGAGGAGGAGGTGGAGGGAGAGGAGAAGGTGGAGGGAGAGGAGAAGGGGAGGGAGAGGAGAAGGTGGAGGGAGCGGAGGAGGAGGTGGAGGAGAGGAGAAGGTGGAGGGAGAGGAGAAGGGGAGGGAGAGAGGAGAAGGTGGAGGGAGAGGAGAAGGTGGAGGGAGAAGAGAGGGGAGGAGGAGGTGGAGGGAGAGGTGGAGGAGGGGAGGGAGAGGAGAAGGTGGAGGGAGAGGAGAAGGTGGAGGGAGAGGAGGAGGTGGAGGGAGAGGAGAAGGGGAGGAAGAGGAGAAGGGGAGGGAGAGGAGAAGGTGGAGGAGAGGAGAAGGGGAGGAGAGAGGAGGAGAAGGGGAGGGAGAGGAGAAGGTGGAGGGAGAGGAGAAGGTGGAGGGAGTGGAGGAGGAGGTGGAGGAGAGGAGAAGGTGGAAGTGGAGGGAGGAGGAGGTGGAGGGAGAGGAGAAGGTGGAGGGAGAGGAGAAGGTGGAGGGAGAGGAGAAGGGGGAGGGAGAGGAGAAGGAGGGAGAGGAGAAGGTGGAGGGAGGAGAAGGGAGGGAGAGGAGAAGGTGGAGGGAGTGGAGGAGGAGGTGGAGGGAGAGGAGAAGGTGGAGGGAGAGGAGAAGGGGGAGGAGCATAACTGGCCACCGGGCTATAGTAGATGTCCCTGGTCAGCGTGGCGGTAATGTCGGTCTGCGCAGCCAACGAGGGGTACTCCACCGCCGTGCCATGCTAGGACCCTATTGCTATGCTCCTCCTTGCTTTCCTTGACGTTCTAAGAGAGCATATGTTCCAGCTGGACCTCAGGGAACCAGCACAGCCAGAGCAGCCTCACTACGTAGCTGTTTGGGATAACGTCATCTTCCATTGTGCTGCGCTTGTTTGTGACTGGTTTACCAATAACCCAAGGTTTTCAAACGTCTTCCTGCATACCCTTTCTAAACTCGATAGAGGAGTTTTTTTGGCATGGTGGTGGAAAGAACCGTATGTCCGAGTTCACCTCCTCCAGTCCATGGAAGAAGCCTGCCATGACATAACAGTAGATGCGTGCCGGGATGGATCAGGCATGCACAAGGATTTTACCCTCGCTACCTGGATATAGGGCCAATATAGCCTGTGATGTGGACGAGATTCTGGCCTGACCCAGACCAAAAACGGGACTCTGAGGCGGATTTTTTGTGTGTGTAGTACATGAATGAATAACAGTGTGCAAATGTATACATTGGTTGTGTCATTTGTGTTCATTGTTGATCATGTCAAAAGTTTTTGTTGTTGTTTTTGTTTTGTTACCAGAAACATAACTTTCCAGTTTTGGAAATGTTGTTTTGAATTTATTGCACCAGTGTGTAAGACTATGTAGTGTAGTGTGTGTTTTTCTGAGGGCTTGTGTGTGTTGTCTGAGGGCAAAGTTTGTTTTTTCAGCAAGAGTGAATGGTTTTGAGTGTAGAGCTTCATTTTGACCTGAAAATAGATTTTTGGGGGAATCGGGGGAGATGTTATAGATTTGTGTTTACTGTTTTGAGAAGATGAGGCATAGTTTCAAGAAATGCGTTTACGCAATCAAGAAAAACTGTACTTGTTTGGATTCATTATGTGTGATTTATGGCCTACTCGAGGCTCCATAGTTGCTCTTATATTGCTATCCTACTACGGCAAAGACTTGTCTCATGAATATTAATCAGATAATGCTGACGTTGCTTGGTAACCTTCCGCTAGCTTCTAGTCAAGTATTTAATTATTATTCATAAGGCAAGTCTTACCCGCTCATTCGCCCACTGACTACCCGCCTACGCACCAACGGCCAATCATTCTGCGTTATTGCGCTGACGTCACGTCGCCTAATTAATATTCACACACGACTCCTTTTCCATAGTAGATCGCGCAAATTCGCCCGCCACTCGAGGGGCAGCTGGGGATCTAAGCAGAACTGAGATTGCGTGTCAGCGCGATGGATTGACAATAAGTTTACATTTTTGTCACACTTTGGATCGATAGTGTAGATTTTTCGGAGTGTGTACACCTTTATTTCACGTTTGAGGCTTTGGAGTTAAAGCCGTCGCGCGATGCCTCTCCGTTGTTTGTATTCACGTCATCGGAGCTAAACCCGCCTCGAGATGTTTTGATATATTTGGCGTATGTGGACATCAGGTTGGTTTTCTCTCACTTGACGGCCTGTGTGTGTGCACTTGATGGAGACATTTGTGGAGGATTTGAATTAGCAGCCATTTAAGCTGTCCTAGAGCGCGCTCGGTGATCTGCTCATCATCTCAGCTGCTCTGCTGTCACTCAAACTGCTCACATGTGATGTGCATTTATCGTGTTAAGTGCGAGAATTATTCTTGTGTGAGTTTAATGCACACACACTGTGATGAGTGAAGCCTGTGCTGTGAGCTCGAGCATGCAGCCTGTCGTGAGGACATGTCATTTCCAGCATCATCCTCACCCTCATCATGCATCCTGATGGCCGAAGCAGAAGCAGCATCAGGTCGGATGTCCTCATGCCCAGCAGCGCCGTCTACCCGTCTCTGGTCGTCGGCATCGCGGCGGCGGTGCTGCTCTTCCAGCTCGGCTCCGGAGGACTCACTCTCACCTCGTTTTTCCTCAAACTCTTTATTTATGTGTCCTTCGCCCTGCTCTGTTTCCTGCTGGGGAGTTTCGGGCTGCTGGTGAGGAAGAGCCCCGTGAAGATCAGCAGCTTTGACACCGCTAAGAGACAGTCATCGAAGCTCAAGGATTTATTCAGTAGGTTAATGGTAAGGCTGATGATGTCACATCACAACATCTACACACAAACAACAATCCACACACTCACTGTGACTGTCTGATAGATAGATAGATAGATAGATAGATAGATAGATAGATAGA
>CM040932.1:51715698-51838198 GCA_023029165.1 Gobiocypris rarus
ACTCCAAAAAGCCTAACTCATAATTTTTTTTAAATATCGCTAAAGACAGTCTGTAATGAAAAAAGAGCAAATAATACAATTACGAGCAACAGCACAAATAAATACACCAGAACCAGAGTTTCCGCTAGAAAAAAATGGTGCCGATCAAAGTGACCGCAGAGGTTTCGTTTCGGACATTTTGATGATATGCCGGTCAAAAATCGTCTCTTAATTAGTCAAGTTGAGGAAAACTGAAAGCAGTTTATGAAACTTAAAAAAAATGACAATCAGGCCGTATATGCAACATGTTTATTAGCCTAACTTTCAAACAGTGCACAGCAGAACATTTTTTCGTACCATCAACTTACCATCAACTACCTCACATCTTAGCCATGGAACTTGTCACCCATTCCTACCGATACGCCCCTACACTTCGGCTTTTTCTCCGGTGGTGGCGGAGCTGTCTGGCTCTGGACATCTGAGTGTGTGTGTGTGTGTGTGTGTGTGTGTGTGTGTGTGTGTGTGTGTGTGTGTGTGTGTGTGTGTGTGTGTGTGTGTGTGTGTGTGTGTGTGTGTGTGTGTGTTATAGCAGTTAGGCGTGCGCTTTATTTGAAATGCAACATGCGATGTTGTTTAAAAACTTTCAAACGGTAGATTCAGATTGTGTTAGGGGGGCGGGGCCGGGATTATTTTAATCTGACAATTTGACCGAAAAGATTTAATTTTGTCGGACATTTAATTTTTTTCCCGGCCAATGTCCGGTAATTACCGGACAACGGAAACCCTGACCAGAACAAACAAACAATTGAAAAACAGTTCTCTGCAGGTTTTTATAGATCTGAACTAGATTTTCAGGTAGGCTACAGATATAGTGATGTAAAATATCACTGCATAGTCTTCACTGTATAAATATAGATTAACCCTTATTAAAGTTATTTAGTCAAGAGCAGTAAGTCTTTTGTCATCTCGTCTTTTATGAGAACCATGCTTCCTGAATATTTTCCGGATTTCCCTGTTTTCACTGTTATACGCTAGGGGGCACGCATCTCCTGAACAAATACAGAATCTCCTGATCAAAACACAGGAGAAGAAGAAACAGAAACGAGCTCTGTCATATAAGCAGATGCATATGCAAAATAATGCGATCATCAGCAATAAACAGCATCTAAATCAAAACGGCTGTGTTATCGGATGAAATGTCGACCCAGGACGGGCTATAGGACTGAAGCTTTGAGGTGTTTAACAGTCCATCTGTGTTTTGATCATCGTTCTGAATCCGATCTGGATGTAACGTTAGTCTGGATGTAAGGCGATTTTTCTCAGCTTTTTTCATGAAACGTTCCCACATTCAAGTGTTGATAAAAAAAAAAAAAACTGAATGCATGACGCTAGAATTTCACCGGCATATATCATGTTTACATTCATTTAAAAGACATAACCGACTATGTTTGCGATGCTAATCGACAAGACAGGCATTTTGACATAATTGTGTGTGAATATTCGCACACTGTGAGACGCGTGGGTACGCTTAAGCTAGTGTTGCTGCGCATTAGACACTTTCACGTCTTATGTTAGAGTCGATTAATTGCGATTAATCGATTTGACAGCACTATTATATGTGCGTGTGTGTGTGTGTATATATATATAAGCAATTACATTAAATTATATTACACAAAACATTAAAATAGTTCATTAAAATATTTATTTAAATGATATTGAAACTGGTAACGAGAACATTTGTCATAACGCATGATTAAAACTGATTTTATAGATACATCATGGCAAAAAACTATGGAAGCTGTTTCTGCCACTGAATAAACTTTTTATCTCACAATTCTAAAAAATTTCTTACAATTGTGAGTTTACATAAATGTGATATAATGCGTTATAAAGTCAAAATTGCAAGATGTAGTTATAAATTCAGAATTGCGTGATAGAAATGTGCAAATCTCACTTTTTCTCGCAATTCTTGCTACTTTTTTCAGAATTTCGAGTTTATCACATGATTATGTAAAGATAAAATAATTACATTAAAAAAATATATGTCTTTTATTACCGCCATGGGTAAAAACATAGACTATGTAAAAATATAGATGTAGTGTCCGTGACGTCAAGCATAAAGTAATAAAGTAGGGTCGCATAATCAACCGTCACTCCCGGAAAACAGAAAATGGGCAAAGAGGCGGACGTGGGCGGAGCTGAGGTGACGTGATGACTAACAGACAGCAGACAAACGGCAATCCACCCGCCAGTCAAAGTGGCCACGCCCTTAATTATGCAGAACTTTAAGGCTTTATATAATGCAAACGAATGAGTTATTAAATATCCTCCCTCACAGTTGTCATGAGGGCAAAATTAGCCGTATAGTCCACAACCACAATTTGTCCCAGGCTGTAAACATGTTTTATTCTGCTGTAAAGTTGGGCATTTTAACATGAGCTCAATGAGATTCTGCTCCCTTCTGGAGCCGGTCCCTAGTGGCCAGTCGATGAACTGCAGTTTCAGTCACTTCAGTACTGGCTTCAGTCTGGGGGAGGTTGCCGCTGGGTAAAAATGATAATGTCCTGGAAAATGTTTACTGAGAGAGTGGGAACCCTGAGGTGATTGGTGACGAACATGAATCAGAGCAACAGCTCACTGTGTGACGGAGCCGATAGAAGGCCATTATATGCTCCTAAAATTCAAGACATCAGGCAAAAATGCCACCGTATGAGTTTTTGTCTCATATTTAGGCTTTATCATGATATAGTTAAGAAAGATCACACGAGTAATGAGCGCAATATCTCACCAGTGCTGTCTGGTTTAGTTGCCAGTAATCAAAACATGAACCCAAATATTGAAATATAAAGATGCAACGCTAAATATTACACGACTTATTGGCAAATACATAGAAAACCCCATTATTTACAAATCTTTATGATCTGGTTCTTCTGGGTTGCGTCCCTTTTTTGATTGTGTTGTTGATTGTTATAATAGAACTGAATGAAGATGAGTGAAATAGTTTTGTACTGTATATTCCACATCAGATCAGTGCAGGACAGGGGTGACCCTGTGCCTCAGCCGGTCTGTTAATTGAGTGATGTATTGTCTTCCTGCTCCGTAGGGCCGGTTCTGTGTTCCCCTGCTGGACTCAGCCCAGACCAGGAGGGTCGTGGTGTCTCTCAATGTGGATAAAGCCCTTAAAGAAGGTGAGTGAGCAGGCCTGCAGTCGTCACACGTGGAGGCTCTAGTGGACTAAAGCCATTATATTCTTATTTGTGAATCTGGTGAAATCAGCCTCAGTGCTGTGTCTCATAACTAGTCCTGGGGTGGGGGTGGGGTGGGGGTGGAGTGGGGTGGGGGTCTAATGCTGTTTCCTGCATTCTGACTCATTTACACTGTTAAAGAGATGCTAAACATGGCCAGACATTGAGTTGGAGTATTGCTATGCCAAAAACACTCCTTCAGGATTCAAACAAGTTTTAGAATTTTTTTTCGAGTATGGCCCTGTGTGACGTCATAAAGGGATGAAAATGTATGGGCACTTCTCTTGGACACACACACACACACACACACACACACACACACACATGTTGTGTTTCCATGTTTTGTGGGACATTCCATAGGCGTAATGCATTTTATACTGTACAAACCGTATTTTCTATCCCCTACACTGCCCCTGCCCTAAACCTACCCATCACAGGAGACATGCTGCATTTTTACTTTTTCAAAAACATCACTTAGTGTGATTTATAAGATGTTTTCCTCATGGGGACCAAAAAATGTCCCCACAAGGACAAAAATTTGGATATTGCCATCTTTGTGGGGACATTTTGTCCCCATACCGTAGGATTACCAGTCCACACACACACACACATACACACACACACACACACACACATGTTTGTTTTTGTGAAATGTGGGGACATTTCATAGGCGTAATGCATTTTATACTGTACAAACCGTATTTTGATCCCCTACACTGCCCTTGCCCCTAAACCTACCCATCACACACACACACACACACACACACACACACATGTTTGTTTTGTGAAATGTGGGGACATTCCATAGGCGTGAATGCATTTTATACTGTACAAACCGTATTTTCTATCCCCTACACTGCCCCTGCCCCTAAACCTACCCATCACACTCACACACACACACACACACACACACACACACATGTTTGTTTTTGTGAAATGTGGGGACATTCCATAGGCGTAATGCATTTTATACTGTACAAACCGTATTTTCTATCCCCCTACACCGCCCCTGCCCCTAAACCTACCCATCACATACACACACACACACACACACACACACACACACACACACACACACACACACACACTGGCCCTGCCCCTAAACCTACTCATTACAGGAGACTGCACTTACTTTCTGTGAAAAAAACCTCATCCTGTGTACACATTTGTGTCCTGATATTTCACAAAAACATGCCACACACACACACACACACACACACACACACACACACACACACACACACACACATCAACCAGAGCAAGAGCAAGAGCCGTCCATTAACAAGCTTCGCTGGGTTACGGGAGCCGTCGGCGGTGCTGCCAATTTGTTTTTAGAGCACAAAATCAACAACGTCACTAAAGTGTGTTTCTGCTGTGAGGGAAAGATCGCCTTGTTCAGCTTCCCAAATAACCCAGCATTTAGGAAACAGTGAAGGCAGTTTGTGTTTCCGGAGTTCTGCAAGTGTGTGTGTTTGTTCCCGGTCATGAGTGGAAACCGCAGGTGGTGAGTAAAACTGCATCAAATGTGTGTGTGTTGTTGGTCATCGTGTAAGAGCATATAATGTGAACAACACTAACGTATAGTGAATCAAGAGTTATCCAGGGATAATGCCATGGTGTGTGTGTGTGTGTGTGTGTGTGTGTGTGTGTGTGAGAGAGAGAGAGAGAGAGAGAGAGAGTGTGTGCGTGCATATGTGTGTGTGTGTCTTTAGCTCCGCCCACTGCACGCCTCCACGAGCTCGGCTGTTTTCTGAAAGAATCGGTACAGCGTATCCGTCTTTTATAAATCTGATCAAACTAAAGGCTCTTGGGAGATATGAAGGATCAACACTGCTCTATAGGTACTCAAGATTACCATGAGACCGGCAGAAACTGTGTGTGTTATGGACCCTTTAATCTGTGAAAGTCGGTTCATTCTGAAGGTGTTTGCCACAAACCTGAGCATCTCACAGATCCGCCGTCTGTAGCTCGGCTCTCTGGAGGGACACGTTTCCTGTTTAAATCCTCGTTCATGGCCATCAGTTATAGGCCAAAGAGGCCGTGAAGCGTGTCAGCCTGTCAGAGAGAGAGGGATGATGGGAGCCGCCGTCAGTCTGAAAAACACAAAAGCGTCTGTCTTTGCTGATGATGAAATCCTCGCCGACTGTAAACTGCAGGACGTCATGGCTCGGATGAAACGGGTGTGAAATTAAAGGGCGTTTCTCTATATACCCAGGTTATTTTGTAAAGGTGCAGATGCTTTAGTGTCATTGTGAGGCTGGCCTGCATTCGGCTGAATATTTTAACATCCCATAATAAAGTGGCTTTTAAAAGAAGTATTGTGTGCAAAAGAAATAATTAAAATACATCTATATAAACGAGATTTGAGAGCTGCTGTGGAGGGGCAGATTTTTATTGTGTAACAAAGCTATTACATAACTGCAGAAGAAAATGTTATATAGTCACTATTTGCTTTCATAGTTCATGAGATATATCTCCTTTTGTGTTTCATGGAGAAAAACAAAAATGGGAGTGAGTAAATGATAACAGGTGTAATTTTGCGGTGAACTGTTCCTTTAAATGGTCTGTTATTGTTTAGAGGGGAATATTGCTCAGCACACATCAGCGTCAGAGCTGTTTATTTTCACCTTTGACCTCTGGCGGTCACAAGACCACCTGACTGACTGATTTGGGGAAATCTCAGAGCTTTAGAGTCCAGGAGCCGATCACAGTTTCAGTCCTCCAGCAGTCTCAAAAGTGAGCCGATTATCAACTTAAAATGCCTCAATGGCACTACAATGAATCAAGTCTCTACATCTGTATTCAAATGCTGCAAGATGTTTCCTGTGTGTGTGTGTGTGTGTGTGTGTGTGTGTGTGTGTGTGTGTGTGTGTGTATGAAAATATATATATATATTAGGGGTTTCACAACTACTGATTTCTGCTAGTCGATTTTTTACCAAAACACTATTCGAATTGCTCGACAACTCGTGGTTTCTGCTACTGTAAATGAAAAGACAGTAGTTCTCATCAGTAAATGTTTATTAATTCATAGTTTTTACATTTTCGTGTAACAGAGTAAAGCCAAATAAATATCTGCACGTGACATTGTGCAGCATTGGCAGTGTATATGTGAACTGGAGCGGTGTAACCCTGAATCCCGCTCCTGAAACTGCTCTTATATTCGTCACTGTAACCCGTAAATCTGTTATGACCGGTCTTCTCCTCCCTGTAGTCGGGCGTTTACAGAATGCTCGTTTGCTTCGTGGTGTGAGTCTCACTAACATTTGCCTTTGTTGTTGGTGTTTTGCTCGTAGGTGCTTGTTCAGAGCTGTCGTACTGCTGTTGTATTTTAAAGTAGTCTTACAGAGTTGGCAAATTACAATATATTTGATTAATTACTTCCTCACATCTGATTTGTGGTGTCTGTGGGTGACGTTCGCTATTTTGAATTAATTTATGGTTAATGCACGCTCGAGTAGTCGAGAGATTAGGACTGCACAATTAATCGCAATTAACCCGAAATCAGTTTCTTTCAGTGTGATTATGAAATCGCAAAGTAGGGATGTCACTAGTACCGGTACTTCGGTATCAAGTCGGGACTGAAATTAAAAAACATTAAACGATACCAGCATTTCTGTAGTACCGGTGGTACCGACTCCCGAGTATATGCGGTCCCCGCAGCTGCGTTCAGTCGCTTCCGTGATTATAAGTGCAGGGCTCCAGACTGAAGCCGAATATATACTAGTGTCTGTGAATATTAAACTGCAAAATACTATTTAAATATTACTCCTGCATGCTCTGCGTCATTATTTTTCTAATAGTTCAATGGCCAGGAGTCAATTATTCTTTACATTAAACATGGTTACAGCCTGGGACAAATAGTGTGTTTTCACGGCACGTCATCAATCCAGAAGTCGGCCATATTGGCGATACTAAACGTAAACAATGCCACTGAACCGAACGGAACGCGCACATTTTTGCTGATTATATCTGCTGAAAATGGTCAATTATTGAATTGTTTTAGGCTGTACTAATCGGTCAGACCGGGAAAACATTTGGAGTTTTATAGATTGCCAAAAATAATAACAAATCAAGGAGAGGAGTGCAAAAAAACTGTCTGAGGAAAGAAGGCGTTTGTGGTTGGCCAAACTGAACCAGGATTTCAAGGGCAAGAATCTTGACAACATTTACGTTTTTTACATTAACTAAGGCTTAATGTTTCTATAACCTTCCTGTTCAATGTGTCAATAGCAAGAGCTTCCAGGGTATTCACTGATGTTATTTCATTGTAAATAGGATAGTTGTGTAGCAACAAACAGTATACAACTGTCATTAGAACAATTTGGCAGTGACAGCAACTTATTAAAAGAGCAATAGAACAGCTGGGTATGGTATGCCACAACTTTTTACTTTATTGTATGATGTACAAATTATGTGAAAATGTACTCTACTAAATAAAACTGTACAACAAAAAATAGTGTGAATTGTTATATTAACACATTACATTTTCAAAAGGAAATAAAATAAATAATTATTAAAATAAAACTTTAAGCCTAATTGAAAAAAAAGTGCCTGAAGTGCTTAAGGGGAAAAAAATACACTTAAGCTGTACATCAGAGATGTAAATAATAACGTGAAGTTGCAGAACGGTACACTGCATAAAACAATTGAAGTTACAAAAAACTTTACTTAAAAAAAACATTTGTAACATTTGAGGTCTTCAGCTGTATATGGGCTTGGCGAAAAAAGAAGTAGTTTACTATGTCCGGATAAGAAATCGAAGGGAGAATTGTCGGGTTACACAGTCCATGACAAAAGAGCTAGCTCATACGGATCTTTACCGCCTATTAACTTAAGTTTCTTAAAATATCGCGCTCTTTCCTGCTTACTGGGTCCTTCTCTATATGATTTCACAGCTTCCACGTGTTTTTCTGTGGTTTAGACATAATAAATTAGTAGAATTAGTCTTCAGTGGTATATTAACCGTGCAATACGCGCTGTTGTTTACATCCTAGTACCTCCAATATGGCCGCTCATCCGGGTAACTGACTAAGCCGTGACGTAGGTGCAAACCCTCTATTGTGGTTGTGGGCTATACGGCTAATTTTGCCCTCATGACAACTGTGAGGGGGGGGGGGATTTTTTAATAACTCATTCGTTTGCATTATATAAAGCCTTAAAGTTCTGCATAATTAAGGGCGTGGCCACTTTGACTGGCGGGTGGATTGCCGTTTGTCTGCTGTCTGTTAGTCACGCGTCACCTCAGCTCCGCCCACGTCCCGCCTCTTTGCCCATTTTCTGTTATCCGGGAGTGACGTGAGATGATGCGCTGCCAAGATGGCACCGGCCAGCTCGACCCTACTTTACGCTTCAGAACTGCTCTGCTGAATCCTATGGGTGACGTCATGGACACTACGACCATATTTTTTCACAGTCTATGACACACACACACAAGCGTGCGCGTAGACATGTGCCGATATTCGGTAATGCAATATATCACGATAATGAATATGCACAATATTGTTATCGTGGGCACTTCGAAATACCGTAAATAATAATTTATTAACAAATAAATGATTTTATAATGCATTAAAGAATACTTTGCCCATCAACCGTATAAAATGCTCAACACCGCTGTATTCTGCGTCAAAGGGTGGGACACGCGCTCAGATGTAAATACGCCTAAGTGCATGAGAGGCACGTGGCTGAACAGTGAAGGAGACGCACACGCTGAATGAAGTGCAGTTCACTCTCTGACAGCAGAGGGCGCTGATGGGACTGCAGAATGCAGCGGTTACCCCGGAAACCCCACAAACAAAGCAATTGCGCTAGTGAAGTTTTTCAAATGCTCCAAACAGCCATTCATTTTTAGTCATTTCAATGTTGTTCATCACAGCACCAAATACTTAAAGACTTAACAGGCTATTTATTTTCAAACTTAAACATTTTTATATTTTAAATTTGGACTACAGCATGGCCTAATGATTAGACATTTTCTGATTATTTGTTATTGTTCAGTAAAACTTTGAGACATAAGGCTTCATTAGTTAACATGTTAATTCATTATTACCAAACAGTTGTATTTCTTAACTAACTTCAAATAAAACTTTCTGTAACAAATGTAGCTATTGCTCAATCTTAGTTAATGCATTAAATAATGAGACCGTATTGTAATGTGTTACCTGTTGTTCTTTATAGCCTAATTCTTTTGCACTTAAAATTTAACTTTTATATATTTTTGGTGCATTGTATTATTGTATTTAAACAATCAGAGTTATTTTTGTTATTACAAAAAGAGTTCTTAAACCTGTTATACTATTACAACACTTTTTTTGCAACTTATTTCAATATTGTGATAATACCGTATACCGTGATAAAAGCTTCAGCAATTAATCGCAACATGAAAAATTGATACCGGCACATGCCTACGTGCGCGTGACACTCGCTGTCTTTTTAACCTCTGCCGTGTCAATATATAAGGACATGAAAGCATAAACCGTCACCGTTTCATATCATGAACACAGACACGCAAAGGTCTCCACGGCAACTCGTCAAAATAAGAGTTCGGTTTAACTTAAAGAAATTGACAGAAATATTATAAGCTACTGTTGTACAGTAGATTTAGCTGCGTCTCTATGTAAGGATAATACACTACTACTACTTATTATTGCCTAGATGGTTGCTTATTTTTCTCTTGATCTTTTATTTATAAACAATGTTTACTTTTTAACAGCATACAGCCTTTAAATGTTTATGTATTATGTACTTGTAATGATTATCATCATTAATAGACTCATTGAATTTTTAGGTGATTGAATACTAGTTCAGGTGAAAAGGGCCCACCCTCAAGTTCTCAGAGGTTTTAAATTGGTGTTGCTAGGGTGTTCTAGGTGGTTGTTAGGGTGTTGCTTAGCGGCTTCTAAGGTTTATAGGGTGCTCTTGGTGCATAGTTCATCTTACATTTGATACAGTGGATTGACGAACATGAATCAGAGCAACAGCTCACTGTGTGACACAGCTGATAGAATTCAGTTATATGTCCCTAAAATTCAAGATATTAGGGCAAAAATGCCCCTGTATGAGGTTTTGTCTCATATTTATAAGCAAGATCACATTAATAATGAGCGTAATATCACACCACCATTTCAATAAATAAGAAATTAATACTGTGTTATATTGTCTGGTTTTGCCAATTAAAATATGACCTATAAATCCAGAGCAACACACAACGCTGTTTTGTCTCTGAATGAATCCGCGGCTTAAGCGAATCAATCAGGTGAACCAATGATTCAATGACTCATTCATGAAGAGAGCCATTTACTTGACTCCTAAATGAATCGCCCATGTGAACGAATCAATGACTCACTCATTTAGACATTTACTGGCAGTTTTAGTTTTATTATTTAGAGTATCATTAGCCCAAAAATACAAATTCTGTTTATTAACATTACATTCATTCACCCTCATGTAGATATTTCGAAAAATGTTTTGTTTTGGTCTGTAAATATATCTATATTTCATTTCAAAAATCACGGCTGTTGTAGTCTAAAAGTTTATATGTGATCAATTCTATGTTGAATCAAATACAATATTTCTTTCTAAAGCTACTTTTTGTAATGTTTAATTTTTGCTCTTCTCATTTAACACAATGATGACTTAAATTATCTTTTGAGGGCAAATTCTCATTTGACACGTCATGAAATTAATTAAATGAATCGCCTGACAGCTGTGATATAATAATATAATATGTATATAATAATATTTAAATACAAATCATATTATTAATAAGAATCATAATATTGATTTAAGTGACTCTCGTGTTGCTGTTTTTCTTTGGCATAGGCTTAACAATCGCTGTCTCTGACAGTGCCGTCATTTCCCTGTCTGTCTTATTATCTGTCTGTGTGTTGGGGTGTGTGGGTGGAATGACATTATAGCACAAACCACTGACTGCATCCATCAGACATGTCTTTCACCTACACACACACACACACACACACACACACACACACACACACACACACACACACACACACACACAGTTTGTTTGTCTGTTATGGTGGGATGGTAAGTTTCCATTGGGAAGTATTCAGCCTTCCAATCTTTTGTTCATATACTGAGCTAATATTTTCTATTTTTACATTGACGAACCTTTCTCTGTTTTTCTGCTGTGATTTAAGACATTTATTTTTTAAAGCTGTTTTGTAGGTGAGTTCAGTTTTTTTCATGTTGTTCATATGCATTTAAAAGCCTTTTTGTGGTCTCTTTCTATACTCCACAGAGCTTCATCTGATGAATTAGATTATGAAAGTGCTGTGAAATGGGCTGAGATTTTAGTGCTGTTAAATCGATCAATCACATCTAACATACGTTTGTAAATACAGTGAGGAAAAAAAGTATTTGAACACCCTGCTATTTTGCTATTTTGGAAATCATGGAGGGGTCTGAAATTGGCATCGTAGGTGCATGTCCACTGTGAGATACATAATCTAAAAAAAAAAATCCAGAAATCACAATATATGATTTTTTAACTATTTATTTGTATGATACAGCTGCAAATAAGTATTGTCATCGTAGGTGCCTGTCTATCAGCTAGAATTCTGACCCTCAAAGACCTGTTAGTCTTCCTTTAAAATGTCCACCTCCACTCCATTTATTATTCTAAATTAGATGCACCTGTTTGAGGTCGTTAGCTGCATAAAGACACCTGTCCACCCCATACAATCAGTAAGAATCCAACTACTAACATGGCCAAGACCAAAGAGCTGTCCAAAGACACTAGAGACAAAATTGTACACCTCCTCAAGGCTGTAAAGGGCTACGGGGAAATTGCCAAGCAGCTTGGTGAAAAAAGATCCACTGTTGGAGCAATCATTAGAAAATGGAAGAAGCTAAACATGACTGTCAATCTCCCTCGGACTGGGGCTCCATGCAAGATCTCACCTCGTGGGGTCTCAATGATCCTAAGAAAGGTGAGAAATCAGCCCAGAACTACATGGGAGGAGCTGGTCAGTGACCTGAAAAGAGCTGGGACCACCGATCCAAGGTTACTGTTAGTAATATACTAAGACGTCATGGTTTAAAATCATGCATGGCAGCACATGAAACCAGCACATGTCCAGGCCTGTCTTAAGTTTGCCAATGACCATTTGGATGATCCAGAGGAGTCATGGGAGACAGTCATGTGGTCAGATGAGACCAAAATAGAACGTTTTGGTCATAATTCCACTAAACGTGTTTGGAGGAAGAAGAATGATGAGTACCATCCCAAGAACACCATCCCTACTTTGAAGCATGGGGGTGGTAGCATCATGCTTTGGGGGTGTTTTACTGCATATGGGACAGGGCGACTGCACTGTATTAAGGAGAGGATGGCCGGGGCCATGTATTGCGAGATTTTAGGGAACAACCTCCTTCCCTCAGTTAGAGCACTGAAGATGGATCGAGGCTGGGTCCTCCAACATGACAATGACCCGAAGCATGCAGCCAGGATAACCAAGGAGTGGCTCTGTAAGAAGCATATCAAGGTTCGTGGCCTAGCCAGTCTCCAGACCTAAACCCAATAGAGAATCTTTGGAGGGAGCTCTAACTCCGTGTTTCTCAGCGACAGGTCATAAACATGACTGATCTAGAGATGATTTGTATGGAGGAGTGGGCCAAAATCCCTCCTGCAGTGTGTGTGCAAACCTGGTGAAAAACTACAGGAAACGTTTGACCTCTGTCATTGCAAACAAATGCTACTGTACCAAATATTAACATTGATTTTCTCAGGTGTTCAAATACTTATTTGCAGCTGTATCATACAAATAAATAGTTAAAAAATCTTACATTGTGATTTCTGGATTTTATTTTTTAGATTATGTATCTCACAGTGGACATGCACCTACGATGACAATTTCAGACCCCTCCATGATTTCCAAGTGGGAGAACTTGCAAAATAGCAGGGTGTTCAAATACTTATTTTCCTCAATGTATAATATGTGTGTTATATAATATTGCGATTAAATCGATTTGACAGCACTATTTTATATACTTTATATATAAATAATGTGTATGTATAATGTTTTTATAAGTGTTTTAAATAATATACGTTTAATATATTTGCAAACAATTAGGGTTTGCATTTGTATTTTTATGAATTTATGTGTAAAAATTACTATTTTTTTATGGTTTTGTTAAGATGATATCAGTATCACAGGAAACGAGACAGAAACGTAATAATGCATGGGCTTCTGTATGTTTTAAAGTCATTATTTGTTCTGTTTGGTACCTTTTGTTATTTGTGAATTAATCAGCAGCGCAATTAAAATTTTATTGTGAGGTACCAAAAGATTCCCACCCCAGCACCTATAAATGTCACCCTCTACCTGTGTTTCCAGCACCTCTGCCTGATCACATGACCAGGAACAGCTGCAGGTGCATGATAGCTAATAACGTTAACATGAATGAGGATTGAGCCTCACTCCGCGGGTGATTCTGAAAGGCTCCTAATGAATCTTGCGGGTGAATGAGATCATAATATTGAGCTTGCTCACACAGTTTGATCCCCTTTGTGCTCGTTACACTGGAGACCCTGTTACTAACACAGAGCTTACGCACAGCATCACCGGCGGGGTCTCCGTCACAGAGGGCCCTTCATACTGACTGTTGGGTCTGTGTTTCACTCCAATACACGTCCAGTGTGCTCATACACTGAAGTACGGGTCTGCAGATATTACATACATTATTGCAGATATTAAAAACATATTTTGCAGCTGTGTACTCTTCATTGAGAAACTGTGAAATCATTAGATTTTTACATTATCTGAAAAAAGGTCTTTGCTGTGATGCTATGGTGTTGATGATTGGGTCACTAGTGATTGCTAGGTGATTTCATACTAGTCCAAATCAAAAGATTCAACCCTCAAGTTCTCAGATGTTTTAAATGTTGCTGTGCAGTTGCTATGATGCTCTAGGTGGTTGCTATTGCGTTGCTAGGTGGTTGTTTCTAAGGCTTATCGGGTGTTCTGCGTGGTTGCTAAGTGATAGTCCAAGTCAAAAGGGCCACAAGCGATTTTTAATGTGTTGCTATGCAGTTGCTAGGGTGTTCTTGGTGGTTTCTACGCAGTTTCTAAGGTTTATAGGGTGTTCTGGGTGGTTGCTAAGTGTCTGCATACTAGTCCAAGTCAAAAGGGCCCACCCTCAAGTTTTAAGAGGTTTTAAATGTGTTGCTATGTAGTTGCTAGGGTGTTCTAAGTGGTTGCTATTGCAACGCGTTGCGTGACAGTTTCTAATGATTCTGGGTTGTTTTAGGCGGTTTCTAAGGTTTATAGGGTTTTCTAGGTGGTTTCTAGGTGACTGCATACTTGTCCAAGTCTAAAGGGCCAGTTTTTACAGGTTTTAAATGTGTTGGTAGGGTGTTCTAAGTGGTTGTTAGGGCATTGCTAGGTGGTTTCTAAGGTTTATAGAGTGTTCTGGGTGGTTGCTAGGTGATAGTCCAAATAAAAAAAACCCATCCTAAAGTTCTCAGAGGTTTTAAACGTTTTGCTATGCAGTTTCTAGGATTGTTTATGTGGTTGCTAGGGTGTTGCTAGGCAGTTTCTAATAATTCTGGCACGTTTTGGTTGGTTTCTAGGTGACTGCATACTTGTCCAAGTCAAAAGGGCCCACAAGTTCTCATAGGTTTTAAATGTGTTGCTAGGGTGTTCTAAGTGGTTGCTAGGGCGTTGCTATGATTGATTCTGCATTGTTCTAGGCAGTTTTTAAGGTTTATAGGGTGTTCTGCGTGGTTGCTAAAGTGATAGTCCAAGTCAAAAGGGCCCACAAGTTCTCAGAGATTTTAAATGTGTTGCTATTCAGTTGCTAGGGTGTTCTAGGTGGTTGCTAGGGTGTTGCTGGGCAGTTTCTAATAATTCTGGCGCGTCCTGGTTGGTTTCTAGCAGACCGACTACTAGTCAAAGTCAAAAGAGTCCACCTTCAAGTTGTGAGAGGTTTGAAGTGTGTTTCTATGGATTTGCTAGGGTGCTCTAGAAGGTTACTAGGGTGTTGCTAGGCATTGTTTACCTTCATACAACACACCGTTGATATCGTCCTCTGATCACGTTTCTCTGCTTTACCAACGCACCTGGACCATTAGCTGCTTACCCACATTACTGACCCAAGATCAGGTATCACAGATGATGTAAATCAGTTTTTCATGATGCACACTTCCTGTAGATCAGCCTGACAAGACAGAGAATGGAAGACATTCCTATGGGCAGTTTTCTATCAAGTGAGCCATGTAAGTTTTTGGCATACCAATCAAAAAGAAGCCTTAACTGATGTTTCCTACCGACACACATGGGAGGTGAAGTTGAGCGCATTGCATTGTGGGAAACAGTAGCTCTGTTGTATACTGCTTATTTAGCCAAATGTGCCGTATTATGTCATACACATTCCACACATTCAGAATGCTATACATAAATAATACACACTGCAGAAATAGCATGCATAACCCATCAGTCTGTGGTGTGTGAAATCAGACTCTCGAGCATGTTCTGGTGATGTATATACGCCTGCATTGCAAACGCCGGTTGTTATCTCCGACTCCCTGCTCTGTTTTTTTGTGTTGTTTTTACGCCCAGATGACAAAATCTCATCAGGACTAACGTCACACGGCTCAAACAAACTGTGAGTGCTTTTGTTTGGCATCCAGTTTGACTGCTATCAGAATCTGATAAACTCAATCAAGAGAGAGAATGAAGGAGGACTGAAGAGGTGCTTTATGTCTGCAGTAGTTTGTTGTTTTGTGGACCATATTGATTCGAGCTTTAAATAATTCAAGACAATGTTTCTCTCATGTTATATTTATGAGTTCAGCTGGTGTTTTTAGCAAAGCCGTGCTTGCCGCAAACAACCTGAATGACTCAACTGTCTCATTATTGATTTATTTATTGGGATTTAGTTCATGGTTGCCTAGTCCATGATCAGCAAAACCACAATATGGAGTCTTATGCTTTCATGTCTTAAAACCTAAAAACTAAAATAACACAGCCACAGAACTTTACTACAGTTTTATTCATATAGTTCAATATTTATTCTATAGTTTTTTAAAATATTGCTATTTGTTAAATTTATTTTATTTTATTTCAGTTTTAGTTTTCCAGTTAATAATTTTAGGGCTTCAACTTAAACTTCACTTTATTGCCTAGTCAACATTTCAGATTTTCGTTCAGTTTAAGTTTTTCAACTAACATTTAAATTGAATTGAAGTTTTGTTTTTTAAAATTTCCCCATAATTTAGCAGTTAATCTGTGAAACACAATTGTCCCAAAATGTGGTCCGTATGGGCCACTGTCTATGCTATGATCCGTTTAACCCATAAAAGTGACAGTAAAGACACATACAATGTTACAAAAGATTCTACTTCAAATAAATATTTTTTCTATTTATCAAATAATCCTGGAAAAATATCACACTTTCCACAAAATATTATGTTTTCAGCATTGACAATAAGAAGTGTTTCTGGTATTTATTTCACGATTTAGGGCTGCCTAAAAGGGATGCTGGGTGTTCTAGGTGGTTGCTAGGCAGTTTCTGAGGAATTGATGGTGTTCTTAGTGGTTGCTAAATTCTGGGAGGTTTTAAGTGTGTTGCTGTGCAGTTGCTAGTGTTCTAGGTGGTTGCTATGGTGTTGCTAGGCAGTTTCTATGGATTTTAGGCTGTTCAGAATGGTTGCTAGGTTACTGAATACTAGTCCAAGTCAAAAAAGCCCATGCTCAAGTTATCAGAGTTTTTAAATGTGTTGCTATGGTGTTACATGTGGTTGCTAGGGCGTTGTTAGGTGGTTTCTATGGATTCTAGGGTGTTTAGAATGGTTGCTAGGTGATTGAATACTAGTTCAAGTCAAAAAAGCCCATGCTCAAGTTATCAGAGGTTTTAAATGTGTTGCTATGGTATTACATGTGGTTGCTAGGGCGTTGTTAGGTGGTTTCTATGGATTCTAGGGTGTTCAGAATGGTTGCTAGGTGATTGAATACTAGTTCAAGTCAAAAAATCCCATGCTCAAGTTATCAGAGGTTTTAAATGTGTTGCTATGGTGTTACATGTGGTTGCTGGGCGTTGTTAGGTGGTTTCTATGGATTCTAGGGTGTTCAGAATGGTTGCTAGGTGATTGAATACTAGTTCAAGTCAAAAAAGCCCATGCTCAAGTTATCAGAGGTTTTAAATGTGTTACTGTGCAGTTGCTAGTGTTCTAGGTGGTTGCTAGGGCGTTGCTTGGCAGTTTCTATTGATTTTAGGCTGATCAGAATGGTTGCTAGGTTACTGAATACTAGTCCAAGTCAAAAAAAGTCCTTGCTCAAGTTATCAGAGGTTTTAAATGTGTTGCTATGGTATTACATGTGGTTGCTAGGGCGTTGTTAGGTGGTTTCTATGGATTCTAGGGTGTTCAGAATGGTTGCTAGGTTACTGAATACTAGTCCAAGTCAAAAAAAGTCCATGCTCAAGTTATCAGAGGTTTTAAATGTGTTGCTATGGTGTTACATGTGGTTGCTAGGGCGTTGTTTGGTGGTTTCTATGGATTCTAGGGTGTTCAGAATGGTTGCTAGGTTACTGAATACTAGTCCAAGTCAAAAAAGCCCATGCTCAAGTTATCAGAGGTTTTAAATGTGTTGCTATGGTGTTACATGTGGTTGCTAGGGCGTTGTTAGGTGGTTTCTATGGATTCTAGGGTGTTCAGAATGGTTGCTATGTTACTGCATACTAGTCCAAGTCAAAAAAAAGCCCATGCTCAAGTTAGCAGAGGTTTTAAATGTGTTGCTATGGTGTTACATTTGGTTGCTAGGGCATTGTTAGGTGGTTTCTATGGATTCTAGGGTGTTCAGAATGGTTGCTAGCTTACTGAATACTAGTCCAAGTCAAAAAAAGCCCATGCTCAAGTTATCAGAGGTTTTAAATGTGTTGCTATGGTGTTACATGTGGTTGCTAGGTTACTGAATACTAGTCCAAGTCAAAAAAAGCCCATGCTCAAGTTATCAGAGGTTTTAAATATGTTGCTATGGTGTTACATGTGGTTGCTAGGGCGTTGTTAGGTGGTTTCTATGGATTCTAGGGTGTTCAGAATGGTTGCTAGGTTACTGAATACTAGTCCAAGTCAAAAAAGCCCATGCTCAAGTTATCAGAGGTTTTAAATGTGTTGCTATGGTGTTACATGTGGTTGCTAGGTTACTGAATACTAGTCCAAGTCAAAAAAGCCCATGCTCAAGTTATCAGAGGTTTTAAATGTGTTGCTATGGTGTTACATGTGGTTGCTAGGGCGTTGTTAGGTGGTTTCTATGGATTCTAGGGTGTTCAGAATGGTTGCTAGGTGATTGAATACTAGTCCAAGTCAAAAAAGCCCATGCTCAAGTTATCAGAGGTTTTAAATGTGTTGCTATGGTGTTACATGTGGTTGCTAGGGCATTGTTAGGTGGTTTCTATGGATTCTAGGGTGTTCAGAATGGTTGCTAGGCTACTGAATACTAGTCCAAGTCAAAAAAGCCCATGCTCAAGTTATCAGAGGTTTTAAATGTGTTGCTATGGTGTTACATGTGGTTGCTAGGGCGTTGTTAGGTGGTTTCTATGGATTCTAGGGTGTTCAGAATGGTTGCTAGGTGATTGAATACTAGTTCAAGTCAAAAAATCCCATGCTCAAGTTATCAGAGGTTTTAAATGTGCTGCTATTGTGTTACATGTGGTTGCTAGGGCATTGTTAGGTGGTTTCTATGGATTCTAGGGTGTTCAGAATGGTTGCTAGGTTACTGAATACTAGTCCAAGTCAAAAAAAGCCCATGCTCAAGTTATCAGAGGTTTTAAATGTGTTGCTATGGTGTTACATGTGGTTGCTAGGGCATTGTTAGGTGGTTTCTATGGATTCTAGGGTGTTCAGAATGGTTGCTAGGTGATTGAATACTAGTTCAAGTCAAAAAAGCCCATGCTCAAGTTATCAGAGGTTTTAAATGTGTTGCTATGGTGTTACATGTGGTTGCTAGGGCGTTGTTAGGTGGTTTCTATGGATTCTAGGGTGTTCAGAATGGTTGCTAGGTGATTGAATACTAGTTCAAGTCAAAAAAGCCCATGTTCAAGTTATCAGAGGTTTTAAATGTGTTGCTATGGTGTTACATGTGGTTGCTAGGGCGTTGTTAGGTGGTTTCTATGGATTCTAGGGTGTTCTGCATAGTTACTAGGTTACTGAATACTAGTCCAAGACAAAAGAGCCCGCCCTCAGTTGTGAGAGGTTTTAAATGTGTTGCTATGCAGTTGTTTGGGTTTTCAAGGTGGTTGCTAAGGCGTTGCTAGGCGTTTTCGGGTGATTGCTGGGTGACTGCATACTAGTCAAAAGAGCCTCTGGGTAATCTGACAGGATGCGTGTATAACGGTGAGGACGGCATGGGGTCTGCAGCAGGTCGAGTCTGTGAAGGCTCGTGTTCAACCAGTGAATGATGCTCACGCCAGCCGTTTGTGATCGCTCATTCTGAGCACAGCTGGTGGCACATTTATGAAGTGAGGAAATTAGATGTCATTTCGTTCTCATTAGTAACGATTGCCAAAGCAAGAATCACTTAAACCAGCGCTTATGCTTAAAGGTGTAGTTCATTCGAAAAGGAAAATCCCGTCATCGTTTACTCGCCCTCGTGATTTTAAATAAAGTTCTAGTTCTGTTCTGTTATCTTAATGCACTTTCCCATGCAGTTACAAAGACCAAACCAATGTTTCGAGTCTGATCTTCTCAGTGAAGCGGTTGATGCAGGTCTTGGAAGATAAATCTGGGTCATTAATGTAATTTTGGAATTTGGTGCCTTCTAGACTGAGAAAATATTATTTGTATTATTTTATTTTGTATAATTAATTGTATTAATTACATATATTTACTATAGTCTTTCTTGCAGTCGAGAATGTGACAGAATTATCCGAGATCTCAGTCTTGCATGTTTTCTGCCGTGTCACTTGATAAGCGGAAGATGCCTGAAGGAAACGGTGTCGGCAGCACTTCCTGTTGCTCAGCTGGGGAAAGTCAGCACATTTTATGAGGTCACTGTGGCTATAAATAGTGTTGCCTCAGCCGGGAGGAAAAATGCCTGCAAACCAAGCTTTTGCTGCACAAAGGGTGTCGCTGAAGCGCACTCAGCTCTCGATCGGTTCACAGTGTGTGTGTGTGTGTGTGTGTGTGTGTGCGTGTGTGTGTGTGTGTGTGCGGCTGAGCTGGGTGCAGGATTCGAGCGTCGTTAGAGGACTGTTGCAGTAATCCTCTGGTAGTGCCATCACATTCATGCCATCTGCCACCGTGTGTATGGCGTCTCCAAGTGTTTGAGTAGTGCTGTGTGTGTGTCTGTGTGTGTGTGTGTCTGTGTGTGTGTGTGTTTTGCAGTTTAAAAGTCATCATAAAATCAAAATTGACTTCTTTTTTTCCAGATGGAATATTACAGTATTAAATTATAAATGATTTATCTGTGCACATAAAAAATCTTAAATTATCTTGAGTCAGAATATCTTCCCCTCCCTCTTCATCTCTTCTCTGATGATGAGGGCGGGGCAACCTGTCACTCACATGAGATCAGCCAATAGCAAACCACAACCATCCAATCAATTCCCCACAGACAAAATCAAGCCCCGCCCTACTTCAATTTCATGCTGACTTGAAGCATATAATTTTTAAACACTTTTCATTTTATTTTAAATTTTGTAAAAATATTATGCAAATACACTGAGCAGGCATAACATTATGACCATCAGGTGAAGTGAATAACACTGATGATCTCATCATCACGGCTCCTGTTAGTGGGTGGGATATATTAGGCAGCAAGTGAACATTTTGTCCTAAAGTTGATGTGTTAGAAGCAGGAAAAATGGGCAAGCGTAAGGATTTGAGCGAGTTTGACAAGGGCCAAATTGTGATGGCTAGACGACTGGTAGGCCTGTCACGATAACAAATTTTGCTGGACGATAAATTGGCCAAGAAATTATTGCGATAAACGATAATATTGTCGTTCTGAGACCATTTTCATCTAAAATAATGATAATGGCATAATAATGCAAACACATTTTCAAAGATCAATAAACTTTTATTTCTAAAGACTATTTAACACTGAGATGGAAAGCATTTTAATATCCACAATAAATTAACAAAACAACCAAAACAAAAAAAGCAATGGACTCTCAGTCTGTTAACAAAAAAGTGCACTTGAATAAACAGCTGGGAAAACTGCAACGGATGATTGTGTTTTAGGTAGCGCTGGGAATCGATTAAAAAAATGAACTAATTCATCTTATTTTCTGTAATTAATCACGATTAATACGGTTTTAACGTTTTGATATTGTAATCATCATTCAAGCTACAATTTTCTCTGTTCCCGTTGTTCTTTGATGAACATTAATGACAGGCATCATCAGTGCTCCTGTCACTTTAAGAACAGCCACTGCCGAACATAATGCGGATCTCACGCGCTGTCCCGCGCATCTCATTTCCTCACAACTCTTTAAGTTTATTTAAGACGTTATTTAACTAATTTAAGACTCCTAATATGAGAAAACTCAAAATACTCTGTGTTGTTGTTATTATTGTTCGTTCATGAGCAAAAGAGAACTCGATGTGAGCAGCGCGAGAGTCTGTCTGTGTGTGTGTGTGTGTGTGTGTGTGTGTGTGTGAGAGTGTCCCTCTATTAGCTGACATGAGACGCAGCCACACAGACAGGACATTGACATACAGCGCATTCTCTTGTGTCTTGTCGCGCTTACAAGCATTTACATGTATAAGAGCGTGATCATATAATGTAACACTCTGCAAAAATGGATATAAAAACGGGCGCTGGAAATTATCGAGCTAATTTTTTTATTGTGTGATTTATTGAATATCACGACAGGCCTAACGACTGGGTCAGAGCATCTCCAAAACTGCAGCTCTTGTGGGGTGTTCCCGGTCTGCAGTGGTCAGGATCTATCAAAAGTGCTCCAAGGAAGGAACAGTGGAGAACCGGACACAGGGTCATGGGCGGCCCAGGCTCATTGATGCACGAGGGGAGCGAAGGCTGGCCCGTGTGGTTCGATCAAACAGACGAGCTACTGGAGCTCAAACTGCTCAAGAAGTTAATGCTGGTTCTGATAGAAAGGTGTCAGAATACACAGTGCATCACAGTTTGTTGCGTATCGGGCGGCACATCCGCTGACCAGTCAGGGTGCCCATGCTGACCCCTGACCCCGCCGAAAGCACCAACAGTGGCACGTGAGCATCAGAACTGGACCACGGAGCAATGAGAGAAGGTGTCCTGGTCTGATGAATCACGCTTTTACATCACGTGGATGGCCGGGTGCGTGTGCGTGGCTTACCTGGGGAACACATGGCCCCAGGATGCACTATGGGTAAGAAGGTAAGCCGGCGGAGGCAGTGTGATGCTTTGGGCAATGTTCTGCTGGGAAACCTTGGGTCCTGCCATCCATGTGGATGTTACTTTGACACGTCCCACCTACCTAAGCATTGTTGCAGACCATGTGCACCCTTTCATGGAAACGGTATTCCCTGGTGGCTGTGGCTCTTCCAGCAGGATAATGCTCCTGCCACAAAGCACAAATGCTTCAGGAATGGTTTGAAGTTTGAGGTGTTGACTTGGCCTCCAAATTCCCCAGATCTCAATCCAATCGAGCATCTGTGGGATGTGCTGAACACACAAGTCCGATCAATGGAGGCCCCACCTTGCAACTTACAGGTCTTAAAGGATCTGCTGCTAACATCTTGGTGCCAGATACCACAGCACACCTTCAGGGGTCTAGTGGAGTCCATGCCTCGACGGGTCAGGGCTGTTTTGGCAGCAAAAAGGGGACCAACATGATATTAGAAAGGTGGTCATTAATATTGTGCCTGATCGGTGAAAAAAAAAAAATCTATATTCTTTGTAGTCTATTCATTCTCACTGAAACTGCATACAATTAGGCTATACAAATATTTTACTTGATGATGATGATGCCGTCTGTATTTTCTGCTTTGGCTTGTGACGGGACAAACCACAGATTCTTCATTTGCACAGTGCTCATTCAGTAAAGGCACAGCTGGACAGATGTGGCACAGTGCTCATTCAGTAAAGGCACAGCTGGACAGATGTGGCACAGTGCTCATTCAGTAAAGCACAGCTGGACAGATGTGGCACTGTGCTCATTCAGTAAATGCACAGCTGGACAGATGTTGCACAGTGCTCATTCAGTAAAGGCACAGCTGGACAGATGTGGCACAGTGCTCATTCAGTAAAGGCACAGCTGGACAGATGTGGCACAGTGCTCATTCGGTAAAGGCACAGCTGGACAGATGTGGCACAGTGCTCATTCGGTAAAGGCACAGCTGGACAGATGGGGCACAGTGCTCATTCAGTAAAGGCACAGCTGGACAGATGTGACAGTGCTCATTCAGTAAATGCACAGCTGGACAGATGTGGCACAGTGCTCATTCAGTAAATGCACAGCTGGACAGATGTGGCACAGTGCTCATTCAGTAAAGGCACAGCTGGACAGATGTGACACAGTGCTCATTCAGTAAAGGCACAGCTGGACAGATGTGGCACAGTGCTCATTCAGTAAAGGCACAGCTGGACAGATGGGCACAGTGCTCATTCAGTAAAGGCACAGCTGGACAGATGTGGCACAGTGCTCATTCAGTAAAGGCACAGCTGGACAGATGTGGCACAGTGCTCATTCAGTAAAGGTACAGCTGGACAGATGTGGCACAGTGCTCATTCAGTAAAGGCACAGCTGGACAGATGTGGCACAGTGCTCATTCAGTAAATGCACAGCTGGACAGATGTGACACAGTGCTCATTCAGTAAAGGCACAGCTGGACAGATGTGGCACAGTGCTCATTCAGTAAAGGCACAGCTGGACAGATGTGGCACAGTGCTCATTCAGTAAAGGCACAGCTGGACAGATGTGGCACAGTGCTCATTCAGTAAAGGTACAGCTGGACAGATGTGGCACAGTGCTCATTCAGTAAAGGCACAGCTGGACAGATGTGGCACAGTGCTCATTCAGTAAAGGCACAGCTGGACAGATGTGGCACAGTGCTCATTCAGTAAAGGCACAGCTGGACAGATGTGGCACAGTGCTCATTCAGTAAATGCACAGCTGGACAGATGTGACACAGTGCTCATTCAGTAAAGGCACAGCCGGACAGATGTGGCACAGTGCTCATTCAGTAAAGGCACAGCTGGACAGATGTGGCACAGTGCTCATTCAGTAAAGGCACAGCTGGACAGATGTGGCACAGTGCTCATTCAGTAAAGGCACAGCTGGACAGATGTGGCACAGTGCTCATTCAGTAAAGGCACAGCTGGACAGATGTGGCACAGTGCTCATTCAGTAAAGGCACAGCTGGACAGATGTGGCACAGTGCTCATTCAGTAAAGGCACAGCTGGACAGATGTGGCACAGTGCTCATTCAGTAAATGGCACAGCTGGACAGATGTTGCACAGTGCTCATTCGAAAAGGCACAGCTGGACAGATGTGGCACAGTGCTCATTCGGTAAAGGCACAGCCGGACAGATGTGGCACAGTGCTCATTCGGTAAATGCACAGCCGGACAGATGTGGCACAGTGCTCATTCTGTAAAGGCACAGCTGGACAGATGTGGCACAGTGCTCATTCAGTAAAGGCACAGCTGGACAGATGTGGCACGGTGCTCATTCGGTAAAGGCACAGCTGGACAGATGTGGCACAGTGCTCATTCAGTAAAGGCACAGCTGGACAGATGTGGCACGGTGCTCATTCGGTAAAGGCACAGCCGGACAGATGTGGCACAGTGCTCATTCGGTAAAGGCACAGCTGGACAGATGTGACACAGTGCTCATTCGGAAAAGGCACAGCTGGACAGATGTGGCACAGTGCTCATTCAGTAAATGCACAGCTGGACAGATGTGGCACAGTGCTCATTCAGAAAGGCACAGCTGGACAGATGTGGCACAGTGCTCATTCAGTAAAGGCACAGCTGGACAGATGTGGCACAGTGCTCATTCAGTAAAGGCACAGCTGGACAGATGTGGCACAGTGCTCATTCAGTAAAGGCACAGCTGGACAGATGTGGCACAGTGCTCATTCGGTAAAGGCACAGCTGGACAGATGTGGCACTGTGCTCATTCAGTAAATGCACAGCTGGACAGATGTGACACAGTGCTCATTCAGTAAAGGCACAGCTGGACAGATGTGGCACAGTGCTCATTCAGTAAAGGCACAGCTGGACAGATGTGACACAGTGCTCATTCGGAAAAGGCACAGCTGGACAGATGTGGCACAGTGCTCATTCAGTAAATGCACAGCTGGACAGATGTGGCACAGTGCTCATTCGGTAAAGGCACAGCTGGACAGATGTGGCACAGTGCTCATTCAGTAAAGGCACAGCTGGACAGATGTGGCACAGTGCTCATTCAGTAAAGGCACAGCTGGACAGATGTGGCACAGAGCTCATTCGGTAAATGCACTGCTGGACAGATGTGACACAGTGCTCATTCGGTAAAGGCACAGCTGGACAGATGTGACACAGTGCTCATTCGGTAAAGGCACAGCTGGACAGATGTGGCACAGTGCTCATTCAGTAAAGGCACAGCTGGACAGATGTGGCACAGTGCTCATTCAGTAAAGGCACAGCTGGACAGATGTGGCACAGTGCTCATTCAGTAAAGGCACAGCTGGACAGATGTGGCACAGTGCTCATTCAGTAAAGGCACAGCCGGACAGATGTGGCACAGTGCTCATTCGGTAAAGGCACAGCTGGACAGATGTGGCACAGTGCTCATTCGGTAAAGGCACAGCTGAACATGTGGCACAGTGCTCATTCGGTAAAGGCACAGCTGGACAGATGTGGCACAGTGCTCATTCGGTAAAGGCACAGCTGGACAGATGTGACACAGTGCTCATTCGGTAAAGGCACAGCTGGACAGATGTGGCACAGTGCTCATTCGGTAAAGGCACAGCTGGACAGATGTGGCACAGTGCTCATTCAGTAAAGGCACAGCTGGACAGATGTGGCACAGTGCTCATTCAGTAAATGCACAGCTGGACAGATGTGGCACAGTGCTCATTCGGTAAAGGCACAGCTGGACAGATGTGGCACAGTGCTCATTCGGTAAAGGCACAGCTGAACAGATGTGACACAGTGCTGATTCGGTAAATGCACAGCTGGACAGATGTGGCACAGTGCTCATTCAGTAAAGGCACAGCTGGACAGATGTGGCACAGTGCTCATTCGGTAAATGCACAGCCGGACAGATGTGGCACAGTGCTCATTCAGTAAAGGCACAGCTGGACAGATGTGGCACAGTGCTCATTCGGTAAATGCACAGCCGGACAGATGTGGCACAGTGCTCATTCAGTAAAGGCACAGCCGGACAGATGTGGCACGGTGCTCATTCAGTAAAGGCACAGCTGGACAGATGTGACACAGTGCTCATTCGGTAAAGGCACAGCTGGACAGATGGGGCACAGTGCTCATTCGGTAAATGCACAGCTGGACAGATGTGACACAGTGCTCATTCGGTAACGGCACACCTGGACAGATGTGACACAGTGCTCATTCGGTAAAGGCACAGCTGAACATGTGGCACAGTGCTCATTCAGTAAAGGCACAGCTGGACAGATGGGGCACAGTGCTCATTCAGTAAAGGCACAGCTGGACAGATGTGACACAGTGCTCATTCGTAAAAGGCACAGCTGGACAGATGGGGCACAGTGCTCATTCAGTAAAGGCACAGCTGGACAGATGGGGCACAGTGCTCATTCAGTAAAGGCACAGCTGGACAGATGTGACACAGTGCTCATTCGGTAAAGGCACAGCTGGACAGATGGGGCACAGTGCTCATTCAGTAAAGGCACAGCTGGACATAACCCTAAAAAAGTTTTTTTAAAAAAATTTCCAATGTAATCCACAAGATAACTTTGTTTTACAACAGGTGTCGTCTGACTTTCAATGTTGTTCAAACTCGAGGATATATGTCTTTTTCTAAATCAATTTCAATCTTAATATATACAACTGCTCTGGCTCCCGTTTTTTCCAGCCTTTCTCCTTTTTGCAACGCGAATGCACGAAAACAGTAGAAGAAGAACGTTTCATTGTGCACTGCCACCTAGTGGCGAACTAGATATTACAGTTTACTCTATTTTGTGTATTATAGGTCATTTCGGGACTTTATTGGGCAAAATTAACAGGGTTACACCCACATAAATGACAAGTCGATTTGCAGTCTTATGTTTCATCAGAATGTTCTTAAGTTCCCTGTTTACATCAGAAACTGTTGCTTGTGGAAGGCAGCATGTAGTTGTATCCCTGCTGCTAATGTTTCTGACTGTGGAGTCCCCCACTATCAGAGTCCTGGGCTCGGCTGCGCTCTGAGTTGAGTGCCGCTCTCTGCTCGAACTTGAGCGCCTGTTGGTATCAGTGTTAGCTGCGGGCTGATACGATCTGTGTTCGATTACATTCATCACGTTTGGGGATACCTCACCCACATTCATTTATACTTCAAATCTGTTTTCAAGATGTATAGTTGGTAGTAGGAAATCAGCGTTTGCAATCCTTGTGTCTGGGGTAGAGCATGCTACAGTGGCAGTATGTGATGCTCGTGACAATCTGATGTCTCGGGTCCCTTTGGGTCTTGCCCCCTGTTGTGCCATTCATTAGTGAGTTGTTCAGTTACTTGTTTCTCCTGTTGGGTAGCACTATATTTATGGGACTCACCGGCAGTGTGCTGAGGGCGTTCATGTTGAAGCTCTGTGTGATTCGTCTGGTTTGGTGGTTCCGCAAATAACTTTGTTTCAAGAACTGCAATCCTCTGTAAAAGTCTGTGGCAGTTTGTGCAGCAAGTAGATTCTAGAGGAGGCATTTTCTTATCCTTTTGAATGTAGGCAGCTGTGTTTTCCCTTCTCCGGAATGTAAGCTGATGGCAGTGGGAGGCTGGTTGGATGAAATATTCCGCTTTTTTGTAGTAATCCAGTCACCAGAGTTTCTAATTTTATCATTGAAGTCAAGCTTTGTTGTTTGAGCACTGTGCTGATTTACTGATAGAAGCGATAGAGCAAACCGCGGAGCTGTAAGCAAGAGCGTCTGAACAGTAGCTAAGCAGGAAGCAGGAAAATTTACTGACTGATGTTACACTTTAAAAAAAATATTGGTTCTTTTATAGCCAAAGATGTTAATGGTTTGGTTCACTGAAGATTGAAGGTCAAGTGCATTGCATTGTGGGATGCATTGGTACTACAGTGCACATTTTTGCAAATTAAATGGATGTATTCTAAGCATATCGAAAATATGGTTTATGTTGCTGAAGTTGTGAATATCAGTAAAAAATAACAATACAAATCAGTAATAATTCTCGCTTTCTTTGCAGTGTTTGACTACAGCTACAGGGACTATATTCTGTCATGGTACGTGCCGTTGAGTCGAGATGAGGGCCAGTTGTACCAGATGCTGTCGGAGGACTTCTGGGAAATGATCAAGCAGCTGCGAATGCGTCTATCGGAGGTGGACGTGGTCAACCTGGTCTGTAACGACACGGTCAAAACCCTGCACACGCACTTCTGTGACCTCAAAGCTGCTAACACAAGGTGAGGCGCTCAACACTGAGTGTTTTTGCTAACCCTCAACAAAGAGACAATTTTAACATGCTAAAATGAAATGTGGGGTATTTTGAGCTAAAACTTCACACACACAAAGGGAGATCTTTTCTTTTACAGAAATCACTTTCTAAGGAACAAACGGCTGGGAGGGACTATAATGAGTTAGTGACATCACTAACCCTCACATTTACATAAGCCCCGCCCCCGGGAACACACAACAAAGGCCATGTTGAGAAGAGGACGAGTTGTTGTAGTCGAGCACATCTGGGAGTCGCTCAAGCTGTCGTCCGTCTTCACATTTACTGCGATACAGTACGAACACAAATGCAATAGCATGTCATAAAGCAACGACAACAGAAGTTATAACCGTAATTAAACTAAACTATCCCTGTTCTCTCTTCATCAGCAGATGTTCTCTGGCTCATCTCACAACAGTTCCCACACCAGCGCTTTATAGATTATCATGACAGAATATGCTAATCAATGACTTGAAGATGGTTAACTCATAAACTCATCCTCTATCCATTCAGAAACGTCCCGTCTCATTCTACATGTTGTCTCTTCTTCTTGAGTCTCTCCGTCATTGTCCGACTCCGGTTTGATCATAAAAGGCTGAACAGTTTCTGTCATGTTCAGTGTGTGTCTGCGTGAGGTGATCAGAGCTGCTAACATGAGCTCTTGAAGCTCCGCCCTCTTCCTGAAAGGGGGCGGGAGCAGCAGCTCATTTGCATTTAAAGGGACACACTCACCCTCAAAAAGTGACAATTTTAACAAGCTATAAAAATGATCTGTGAGGTATTTTGAGCTGAAACTTCACACACTCTGGAGACATCAGTGACTTATGTTGCATTTTGTAAAAAGGGGCATCATAGGACCCTTTAAAGGCAAACAACTGATCTGTACAAGGAAGTTTTTATAACAATAACGTTACAGTAAGAACTTTTTAATGACACAATTATGTGTATACTTCAATTCATTTTTTGAAATATAAACGTTTAAGCAGTGGTTCAATAACTTAATAACTTTTCATGACAGATTTACTCAAACATTTATTAAATATTGAAGGACGGGTTAAGTAAAAATATAATTCATATGTAATATATTTAGTAGAATGCTCTTCTCTGCTCATCTTCTAGCTAATGAATCATTGAATAGCTTTTCTGATGATATATGCGATGTTATTGTTCTTAAGCTGTTTTATTGACAGTTAAAACTGATGGTTATTTGCTGCTGTAACTAGTAGCAGAGATGATCGGTTCAATCTGTCAGCACACATTAAAGACACATAAACTTACTGAATTTAGTGATCAAACTGAAAACAGACCAGACTAAGAGATCGATTCTTGAGATTTAAGAATCCTTATTGGTTCATGAAAATCAATTAATCAAGAAATTAATATTACTAAATATGACGAAATATAATTTTCTGTTCTGACTGGTGCTTTATTTACTTCATTCTCACTCCACGTTAAAGAGAGCACAGTGTTTCTGGACACAGACGGCACTAAAATATGTCAGACATAATAGTTGATGCTCTGGTTTATGTCTGAGTTTATGGGCCGTGTCGCTGGCTTCGAGCGGCGTGTATCCTCGTTCAGCAGCGATTAGATGAACCTCTACAGCTTTTGGAGAGCTGGAATTGGATTGCTTGTGAAAGGGCAATGGCCACGCCTTCTCATGAATAATATAATAACGTCACATTTCAAACCTGGAAGAAGAAAATAGTCCAGAAAATCCCCAAATGAACCACATCCTCTGATATTCTATTTGCATACTGCATTTTTTTTGTGAAATAAAATACTTTATTCAGCGAGGGTGCATTTTAAAGAGATCAACAATTACAATTAAGACATTTATAATGCTACTAAACATTTCTGTTTCAAATAAATGCTGTTCTTTTGAACTAAGTGATATTAATCAAAGACTGTTTCCAACATTATATTAATCATAACTGTGTCTTGAGCATCAGATCCTCATATGAGAATGATTAGTGAAGGGTCATGTGACACTGAAGACTGGAGTAATGATGATTTAATGAGGAATAAATCACACTTTACTGGATTTATGATCTAATAAACATGGCCAGGGTGAGCTGAAGAGACTTCAAAAACATTTCAAATCTGACTGACCCCAATCTTTTGAATGCCACCTAAAGTGTTTATTGTGGTTTATTTAAACATCCAGACGCTGTTATCTGGATTGACAGATCTTTACTCTAATAAAAGCAAACAGCACATTTAAATTTCAGTACAAGAATGTAAAACCTTTGTGCTTGTTGAAATGCAATCTGATTGATTAGATTCACTGCTTTCTGGATTGTTGGTGGAAAGAAAGCAATATGATTGCTTTATATATACACAGACACACAGACACACACGTGCACACACACACACACGCACACACACACGCACACACTTCTTAGTTTGACTGATTAACATTTAAAACTGCAGCCTGTAATGGGATCCTTTGTTTTACACAAAACATCACACACACTAACACTTGTCTGCATTATTCCATTGCACACCATTCTTACACACTCTTTCTCTGTGTGTGTGTGTGTGTGTGTGTGTGTGTGTGTGTGTGTGTGTGTGTGTGTGTGTGTGTGTGTGTGTGTGTGTGTGTGTGTGTGTGTGTAATGGATGTGGATGCAGTAATGAGCATATCTGCCCGTTTTGTGTGTGTGTGTGTGTGTGTCAGCGATCGATGTGCGCAGCTCATTAGCTGAGTGGACAGACGTCTTCTGTTGCCTCGGTTTTTCTTCCTCTCATCTGTTTTCCTACACCTGTCTGTCTGTCTGTCTAGTTTTGAAATATTTTATGATTTCAACTTCTGATGTGATCTCTTACTTTTTCTACATTTTAAATGCTTTATTTGTGTGGTTGCATTGCATATTGTATCACCAAATAAATGAATAAACAAGCAAACAAACAATAAATTAATTTCTCCTGCAATTTAATTTCTTCAGAGAGCTTTATTGGCATGATTGTTTAAGCACATTGCCAAAGAAGAGAGAAAAAAAAGTATACAATTAAAATACACAACACAACACAACGCTGGCGTGAATGTCTGAATGGTATAGACAGTGTCTGTCTCTCTGTCTCTCTCCAGGCTGGAGGAAGAACCGCGGGCGTTTCCGTTGCATCCGTGTCTGAACAGTCCCGACGAGGAGCTGCGTTTCCTGCGCTGCTGTGCTCGTCTGCTCATGCTGCGTCTGCTGCCCGTGCGGGACGCTCGTTCACGCAGCCTGCGCCTCTTACTGGTGGAGGTCGTCGCTACTAAAGGTGACCTGGAAGTTGGCCTCACTAAACCTGGTGTACATTGTCATATTGGATCTGTCCTTAGGGTTTTTTGCTTGTTGGTACAGTGACCTCAGACTCTTGGGTAGAAGTGATATAATCAATGAGATCAGCCTTCTCTGCCATTTAACATCCTACGTGCTGTTAGCTAGGTACAGATGAGTTTCATTTAATTATTTTATGACACCAGTTTATTAGATTTACATTTATGCATTTGGCACTTTAATCCAAAGCAACTTGCATTGCATTTTATTAGTTCATGCACTTCCTGGTAATTGAACCCATGACCCTGGCATTGTATGAGCTACAGGAATATTATACTATATTACAAGATACACTATATTGGCAAAAGTTTTGGGACGCCTGCCTTTACATGCACATTAACTTTAATGCCATCCCATTCTTAATCCGTAGGGTTTAATATGGAGTTGGCCCACCTTTTGCAGCTCTAACAGCTTCAACTCTTCTGGGAAGGCTTTCCACAAGGTTTAGGAGTGTGTTTATGGGAATTTATGACCTTTCTTCTAGAAGCGCATTTGTGAGGTCAGACACTGATGTTAGACGAGAAGGCCTGGCTCGCCGTCTCCGCTCTAATTCATCCCAAAGGTGTTCTATCGGGATGAGGTCAGGACTCTGTGCAGGCCAGTCAAGATCCTCCACACCAAACTCACTCATCCATGTCTTTATGGACCGATGCTTTGTGCACTGGAGCGCAGTCATGTTGGGACAGGAAGGGGCCATCACAAAGTCCCATTCTCCTGGCAACTGGCAAACCCAGACTCGTCCATGGGATTGGCAGACAGAGAAGCGTGATTGGTCACTCAGAGAACACGTCTCACTGCTCTAGAGTCCAGTGGCGGCGTGCTTTACCCCACTGCATCCCACGCTTTGCATTGCTCTTGGTGATGTAAGGCTTGGATGAGCTGCTCGGCCATGGAAACCCATTCCATGAAGCTCTCTCCGCACTGTTCTTGAGCTCATCTGAAGGCCACAGGAGTTTGGAGGTCTGGAGCGATTGACTCTGCAGAAAGTTGGCGACTTCTGCGCACTGTGACCCTCAGCATGCGCTGACCCCGCTCTGTGATTTTACGCCTACCCTTAATGGCTGAGTTGCTGTTGTTCCCAATCGCTTCCACTTTGTTATAATCCCACTAACAGTTGAGCGTGGGATATTTAGTAGTGAGGAAATGTCAGGAATGGACTTATTACACAGGTGGCAACCTATCCCGGCACCACGCTTGAGTTCACTGAGCTCCTGAGAGCGACCCATTCTTTCACAAATGTGTGTAGAAGCGTCTGCATGCCTAGTGCTTGATTTACACACCTGTGGCCATGAAGGGATTGAACACCTGAACTCAGGGATTTGGAGGTTGTCCCAATACTTTTGGCAATATACTGTAGTGTTTATCAAGTTCAATCAGAATCCGTATCAGCATCAATTGTTTTGGCATGCAAGAAAACTCTGTTGTTAGTAACATTTCTCACACACAGATTAGCTTTTGTTTGTCATAACTTTGCCCTGATGTGGTTTGATGAAGAACATATACTACGACTGAAAGCAGTACAAGGCTTTGTTAAGTAGAAATGATAGTAGATTTGGTGCTCATGTTCTACGTGCTGATAAATCCCCCTCTCACAGAACAAAGCTTTCATTTACTGACCGTATCATAACTTGAGAATTAGATTTGGGGAAAATCTTGTTTTTGGCTTGAGCTTCAGTGTCTATTCGATTGGACTGAACTGACTGTCATCTGTGTTCACAATGCTGCTCTTGTGTAAGGACTCATGAAACATCTACTGCAACTTTTTTTTTTTTTTTTTAATCACGACATTGATTCCAGGATCTTTCCTATTAGAACCAGATGTGTGATTGTAATTGCCTTTGATTTGCCATGAAATTATTAATTACATCTATTATTGGAGACAGACAGACAGACAGGCTGCTGGAGAGAGAGACAGTGGCTGTGATGATAGAGAAATTATGGATTACTGCAGGACATTAAAGTGCCTCTATTATGCTTTTTGGATATTACCTTTCATGCAGTGTGTAATAGAGTGAATGTAAAAGCTCTGCAAAGATCAAAGTGCAGATAAATACAGTTTTTGTCTCCCTAAAAGAAAGAATTGATTCTGAACTGAGACGAGTTGTCAGACAAGAGCTGATGCTTTTTATGAGAAAGTTAAAGTGTTTTTGACCTTCGATACATGAGAACCTGTTGCAGGAGACTCCAGACATTAGGACCTTTAAAATATCCAATAGTGGCTCTTAAAAGAGTTATGGGTGCTGAAAAATTCAAATAATGATTAAGTGATTTCCTTTACCAACAGATTCATGCTAAAAGAGGTGGAGTTTGTTTGTCTCTGATCTGTAAAACTTTCCAAGGACAAAATTAAGCCCCGCCCTACATTCGTTCTTCTTCTAGAAGCCGCTTTACTTCGATATACGCTACAATAGAGAAGAAAAGATGAGTGCAACTTCTGTTTCATGATGACTTTAAAAGATTAGTGTCTCTTTCTGCTCCGTTGCTTCAGGATGCAGCTGCTAGATTAACTTCTAACCTGTTTTCCTGCTGGTCTGGGGTTACACTGGAGGAAGCGTTTGCATCTGTTGTCTCAGACTGGCAGGGTTTTTTTCAGGGCGAGACGTCACCCGCCAGCTCTGTCTGGCAGTAATGAGGCACTGCCTCGTGCTCCGTCTGCTGCGCCTCAGCGTTCCTCATCAGCACTACATCAACAAGAGTAGCTTTAGAGATCTCATCATGATGAGGGACGGAGGAGAGGTTGACAAAACCCCCTTGCGGGGTTTGATTTGATATGTGTTACCTTTAGCTCTCTTCTGTGCCTTTACAGCTACTTTCTAAAGCTGCATCTTAACTCAAAGGAAACATGGCATTGCAGAAAATCCATATCTGTCACAAGTAGTGAAATGCATGGGAGAATTAGACTCATAATTGATTCCTGTAAAGGTTGACATGTTGCCAAGCAGTCAGTGCAATGCTTCAATCAAATACTGCATTGGGTAAAATAGTCCATTTTAATCAAATATAAAAATAAGATGTCTGTTTTTCACTGTTTTCACATAATCAAATGCATGCAGTCTTGTGTATAGAGTTGGGAAGTATGAATGAGTTTTTAATGAAACATTTGTTAGGACAGTTCAAACGATTCACTGACTCATTTGAGTGTCTGTGCGGGTTATTGTTAACTAAAAATATAAAAAGTCTTTGTGTTAATTTAATTAATTAATGCTGACAGTAAATCTGAAATAACATAAAATAGTTAAAACTTAAACTAAATTTCATCATCATCATCTTCCGCTTATCGGGGGCCGGCTCACCAGTCTCTACAGTCTAAGCCCAGACTTCCCTCTCACTAGACACTTCCTCCAGCACTTCCGGGGGAATACAGAGGCGTTCCCAGGCCAGCCGGGAGACCTAATCCCTCCAATGTGTCCTAGGTCTTCCCCGGGATCACCTCCCGGTGGGACATGCCCGGAATACCTCCCTGGGAAGGGGTCCAGGAGGCACCCGAAATAGAGCCCCCTCAGCTGGCTCCTCTCGATGTGGAGGACCAACGGCTCTACTCTGAGCTCCTCTCGAGTGACCGAGCGTCTCACCGTATCTCTAAGGGAGCACCCAGCCACCCTACGGAGAAAGCTCATTTCGGTCTTGTCCTTTCGGTCATGACCCACAGCTCATGACCATAGGTGAGAGTAGGAACATAGATTGACTGGTAAATCGAGAGCTTCGCCTTACAGCTCAGCTCCTTCTTCACCACGACAGACCGGTGCATCGACCGCATTACTGCAGAAGCTGCACCGATCCGTCTGTCAGTCTCCCGTCCCATCCTTCCCTCACTAGTGAACAAGACCTCAAGATACCTGAACTCCTCCACTTGAGGCAGGAACTCTCCACCAACCTGAAGTGGGCGAGCCACCCTTTTCCGGCTGAGAACCACAGCACTTAGAGGTGCTGATTCTCAACTTAAACTAAACAAAAATGAAAAATGTTGCTTTGACTACAAACTGAAATAAGTTTAAGTTGAAACATTAAAATGTATTAATGAACAAAAAAAGAAAACCAACTAAAGCTAAAACTGAAATAAAAATAATTTATACTTTAAAAAAATCACATTTACTAAAAATTAAACTAAAATTTCCAGGAAAACTAAAAATATTAATATTATTGTACTCCATTGTGAAGCGACCTTGGGTTCTTGAAAGAAGCTATATAAAATAAACATATTATTATTATTATTATTATTATAAAAACAAATTAAAAACCACAATAAAATTAAAATAACACTTGATGGCTGCATTTTCATGAATCAATTTTTTTTAAAATCTGGAATTTTAATGAAAATCTTTTTTCTCTGTAATGTAAAATGTAAGGAAGTTTATTTAAATGATGTTTCAGTTGTTTTATTTTGTGTAAATGTGAATGCTCACCCTAATTGAGATATTTTGCTTTTGTAATGTTTGATTGTAAAGTGAACAATATTATTTGATAGCTTTATATTTTAAAAAGCTCATGCAGCTTTTTATAAGTAACTTCTTGTGTCGCTCAGGTAATGACTTTTTCCATAAGGGTTGCTTGACTGTAGTCAACTGCTTGAAATTCAGGTATGAGCAGCTTGTCGTTTGTGAAGTGTGGAAGGCAATATAATTCTCCTGGAGCGGTCCTCACGTCGAGCCTTACAGTAGCTGCCAGAACAATGCTTTTCATTTGTGCTCTGTTTCTCTTGGCAGTGCTCAAGCCATTGGTGGACGTGTTGAGCGACCCGGACTACATTAACCGCATGCTGCTAGCTCAGTTAGAGCACAGGGAGCAGGTGAACGAGCATCATAAGAAAGCGTACACGTACGCGCCGTCCTACGAGGAGTTCATCAAACTCATCAGCAGCAGCTCTGACATACAGTTCCTCAAACAGCTCAGGTACCCAACCCATCAGCACCACATTTAGCTTCACTCGGCATTCAATTTCCTTCATTCTTTGAGATTTAGTGGTGCTCAAATTTAGCATTAGGGATTTGCACAAATCCCTCTTACTTCTTACTGTATGCTTCTTTTATTTAAAAAAATGCTTGTAATGTTGTTCCGGCCCTTTAAGAGCTGCACGGATCAAATTCAATGTAACACACGATTTCTCACTCAACACTGTTTACGTTCACTAAAGACATACCCGACCAAAACCAAAGATAACTGCAGTGTGATCACAAACTGAACCATGTGCCCTTCGAAAAATATAGCAAATCTTGCCAGAATTTCCTAGATCAGAAAGTTTAATTCATTCTCTTTCCAAGAGAACTATACGGTTACACGCCTGGCCTGAAGTTAACTTCCGGTCTGTGTTTGTTTATCAGTGGATAGTATGGTGCACTACTCAGTAGAAACACATTTTTGATGTACTATTCTTGGATAACATGATATAAATATTAACAATCAAGCATGAGATCATATGACACCAGCGCAAAAACATGTCGTGTGTGCGACTCACCAAAAAGCCCTGAACGCTTCATAAATATCCAGTCTGACTGCATACGAGAGCAGTGTCATGTAATTTAGACTGTCTGACAGTGTCATTTACTTGTTATTTTGATTGTTATCAGAAATAATCTACTCTAGAGGGAACTTATTCTGGCTTACACTTAGCATTAACATGCGATCACCGTGTGATCATCGCTCATTAGTCAGTCAGGACACAGAGCGTTCACATTTGTTCATCAAGTGGTCGCCATCTGGATAAATGAACGGATTTATGTTTCCCGGAAAATATTTAAATGCCTTCATCACGGAGTGTAAAACAACTTTTGCTTTATCCTCTATTAATGGCAGTGCCCATAGAGCACAGGATTTCTATGATGCATTCATAGACAATCAATCTCAAATAGGGTACTTTATCTCCAAGTTTCCCAACATTAATCTTATATTATGAAACAAAGAAACACGTTATTCCGACGAATTGCATGATTGAAATGCGAGCGAGCAAGCATTTATATAGGCTACTGTACAGAAAACGGCATCACATGGTCTTTAAAGGGTTAGTTCACCCACAAATGGGAAAATGTTGCATATCATTGCGGACGTCTACCGGAAGTTACGTTTGGGCCACAAAAGCGCTCATGCGCAGTAACGTTTGTTTATGTTGTTGCCGTTGAAACCGTCTTCATCAGTGTCAGTGTTTCTGAACTCCTGAAACGCCTCCATTGTAGTCTTGAGTTTTCTTCCGGGAACCAACACGTCACAATATTCCTCATCTAATAATTCATACGCAGGATAAAGGGGCGGGACCTGTTGAGTTAGTTAGTAGTGTGATGAAACTGCTGGTTATAGTAAGGGGCGGGACATTTCCCAAACACTCGACCAATCACAACACACTGCTCCAGCCGACCAATCAGAGCACAGTGTGCTTTTCAGAAGGAGGGGCTTCACAGAGACAGGAACTAAACAGAGCGTTACTGACAGACTGGGAAGAGACGAGCTGCAACAATGGAGAATATGAGGAAATAATCAACATTCAAGCAGGAAAACCTGCTCTAGTAGAGCCCAAACACAACATCAAGACTCTGTAAAAGGGCATAATATTAACATACTCTTTGTTTTTTTAATATCTCCAGTCAGGGTTAGCGGGTGACTCACTAAAGCTGTCTGGACTTTGGCCATTTCGCCACATCCAAACCAATTTATTTCAGTATATAAATAGTCCTGTTGGAAAGTAATTTCTATTACCCTCCCCTCAGACGAATCACTCTTTAAATAGGTGAACTACAAGTCGCCACTGTCAGCATCAGGTCGTATTTGAGGGGACATTTGTCATTTGAGGTTTGTTCCGCTCTGGATGAATTATCTGTCATGAGACAGTGACATTTAAAGGCTCGGGGAAACTTTTCAGCCGTATTGATCCGCAGGCGTAACGGATGAAGATGGATCGGGAAGCGACAGGCAGGAACGGACAGACTCTGGCGTTCTGAAATGAAAGCACTGTGATTATAGTGATTTCTTGATGGGTGTTAAATCATTTTAACCTGTCTGGGTTCGATTGTAGAGCTTCTTAGTAGTCATTGCAACTGCTTTTCTAAAGAAGTCTTTGAAACCTTAGTAGGAAGCAAGGCTTGGAGGAGAATCCCATTAAACTGTGCATTAACTTAACAGGAAAGGTTTACACAAAGTCTGTATTCAAGCTCAGCTGATGATTTGCTGTATTGGGATATAACTATTCTCTCAGAAAGGTAACACGGTTGACAATATACTTCACTTGTCAAAGTCATTATTTGCATATGTTAATGAGGGACTCAAAAGGAACTTGTTTTGGAGAATGACCCTAAATATCTCTCTGAATGACTGTCATGTGGTATTATTATTAAAACCGATGATATCTGTACTGTCACAGCCAGAAGCTGGTAGTGTGTCAACTCTACAATTAAATGAGACCTGTGTTTAAATGGCGATTGTAAGCCTCAGTCTAAAACTGAACATCTAATCAGCCAAAGAGGGTGTTTTTGTAAATGTGTTCTTTTAGACGAGCGCAAACAGGCTTTGTTTGAAAGCTGAAAGGCAGAGAGAGCAGCAAAAGGATGTTCATTGTGTCGAGGAAATTCAGCGTCTATAATTCGACCATCTCGGGAAGAAAACCTGAGGTCCGGGAATGAGGTTGTTGCTGGGTTACGCAGTTGTTAAGAAGTAGAGGACGAAAGCTTCATGATTATTCCTCTAAAAGAAGATTTGAAGACATTTTAATATGCAAATTGAACTGGTACTTTGCTTTCACATGTCAAGAAAAACTGTGATTTTTGATAAGGTTTAAATGAACACCTGGACAGACTCTTTCACATCACAACAAAGCTTTTTAGCCATAGTACATCTAGAAAAAGAGCAAATAATCTGCATCAGGGTGCATTTGATGTTGTGTTTGTTTATTCATGATTATCCTGCTGTTACCGAGATTGATGTATTGATTGTGCACATCTGACAAAAAATCTGTGAAAATAACTCCAAATTAAGCAAGTTTTTGCTAAAAATAAGCAAAATAATCTTGTTTTCTGTTTGAATTAGGATTATTTTTCTAACCCCATTGGCAGATTATTTAGTTTTTAAGCAAAAACTCACTTAATTTTGAGTTATTTTCCCCCAAAACAAGACAACTTTTGCTTGTCTAGTAAATGCTTCTTAATGTAAGAATTTTTAGATATTTGGACTTAAGAAAGTAAGTAAGAAAAGCATTTTTTGCAGTGCATTTATGTGATGTCAGATGTGCACAATCAATACATCAATCTCGTTTTGTTTATTTGATTAAAGTTGTTAAATGTTCGCCGCTTCCCGCCTCCTTCTTCCCTTATCAAGAAACAGCGTTACAAGAACATTAAAAACCAAATTGTTTATTAAAGTAAGTCATTGCTCTAACATTATTTATCCACAAATGTTATGCATTATCAGCAGCTTTTCTAGCATTAGCTAGTTTTCAGTCCATTGAGTCCAAGAATACATTCATTCCAAATATACAAATAACGTATAATAAAAGGTATAACAGCTTCTCTTGCCTTATGCGCCGTTTTTTCTCCTCCGTTTCCCTCAAATAAGCAAGGAGTAGGCGCCTTTGGCGATAGAAATGTCCTTGGGAGTCAATGGGATGCTAACAGCAGGTGATGGCTTGGTTAGCAATGGAAGGTACGCTTTCCGGGGGCTGGATTACCCCCTTGGTCATCACTATTGCTCACAAGTTTTCAAATTTAACACCTCTGTTTGGTTCCTGTCTCTATGAAGCCCCTCCTTCTGAAAAGCACACTGTGCTCTGATTGGTCGGCTGGAGCAGTGTGTTGTGATTGGTCGAGTGTTTGTGAAATGTCCCGCCCCTTACCATAACCTCCAGTTTCAACACACTACTAACTAACTCAACAGGCCCCGCCCCTTTATCATGCATATGAATTATTATAATGAGGAATATTGTGACGTGTTTGTTCCCGGAAGAAAACTCAAGACTACAATGGAGGCGTTTCAGGAGTTCAGAAACACTGACACTGATATAGAGAAGAACTCCCGCTGGAGGGACGCTTTCATGAGCAAACTGCAACATTACACACTAAAGAGAGATGAAGATGGAGGAAAGCTGAAAGTAACGTTGCTCTGGTTTTGTCTTCCGGCAGGTATCAGATAGTTGTGGAGATCATCCAGGCGACCACAATCAGCAGTATCCCACAGCTCAAGAGACAGAAAGGTAAGATGACCTACAAACACATAAGCCAATCATATCACTCATTATTTAGGGATGCAAGCTCTGAGTCATTGCTTTATTTCTCCTGTTTCTGCATTTGAATCTAATTATGACCTTTAATGGAGAGTTTCATGAAGAAAGAATTAGGCTAAATCAAAGATGTAATAATGTCATGCAGTAAACCAGTGTATTTGCTCTGGTGTTTCACGAGCTGTTATGAAGCTGTGTCTGGCCGTGTGCTGCTCTGTGATTGGCAGACGGGTAATTGCACTGAAGCTGGTTGGAGACAGTGGGCCGCAGTCGCCAGCGGTGACATTTACTGCCCATAAAACACATCAGCCGATACCTACAGTACAGAAATTACTCTCCCCCATCACTTTCAATGTGTTTTGGTATTTGGTGGAAAATTAGGTGTTTTCAGGAAGGACAAAATGCCTGTATGATTCATTTTCCCACTTTAAATGAAAAGGATATAAAATAGTCTGTTTTTAATAAAGGATCAGTGGAAGGTTGCGCTAAACCTTTTGAAAGTTTGTCCACCTCAGGAGATCAAATTCAATATTTTAAAATGGATTGCTTTGTTTATTTGACAACATGGGCAGCCGGATTGCAGATTTAGTCTCTTTAGCTGCGAGCTAGTTTGCTACTAAATGTAATTTTTTTTGAGGAAACTTATATTTTGATTTGTTTTATTAATGATTTATTTATTTATTTTTATATTTTCTTTTCATTTAATTTTCTTTTCTCTTTTTCTTTTCTTTCTTTTCATGGAATGTTTTTTTAAGGAATGGTTAAATGTGTTTATTTGTATTTTTTTGACTCTTTAATTTTCTTTTATTTTTAATTTTGTTAATTTTTCCTTACAATTTTATGGAATGTTCCATTGTGTTGGCTAAGGAAAACATTTGAAACAGCTAAATATTGTTACTTAAAAAAAAAAAAAGTCACATATATATATATATATATATATATATATATATATATATATATATATATATATAGAGAGAGAGAGAGAGAGCGAGAGAGAGATAGCAAAATATATATATAAACACACACACACACTCACACTGATCAGGCATAACATTATGACAGGTGAAGTGAATAACACTGATGATCTCATCATCACGGCTCCTGTTAGTGTGTGGGATATATTAGGCAGCAAGTGAACATTTTGTCCTAAAGTTGATGTGTTAGAAGCAGGAAAAATGGGCAAGCGTAAGGATTTGAGCGAGTTTGACAAGGGCCGCTCTTGTGGGGTGTTCCCGGTCTGCAGTGGTCAGGATCTCTCAAAAGTGCTCCAAGGAAGGAACAGTGGAGAACCGGACACAGGGTCATGGGCGGCCCAGGCTCATTGATGCATGAGGGGAGCGAAGGTGAAGGCTCACCTTGCAACTTACAGGACTTAAAGGATCTGCTGCTAACAACTTGGTGCTAGATACCACAGCACACCTTCAGGGGTCTAGTGGAGTCCATGCCTCAACGGGTCAGGGCTGTTTTGGCAGCAAAAGGGGGACCAACACAATATTAGGAAGGTGGTCATAATGTTATGCCTGATCGGTGTGTGTATATATATATATATATATATATATATATATATATATATATATATATATATATATATATATATATATATATATATATATATATATATATATATAATATTTATTAACAGTCCCACCTCAAATTTTATATAAATAACATTTGAGGTGGGACTGGTTAAAGTGATTAAATAGTTTTTAGTTATATAGTTTTTCTAACATATATCTGATAGGTCTCACTTTAGAGAATGACATTTGTGCCATTTTTTTGCTTAAAAAAACATAATTGTTATGCTGTTCAAAGAAAACGCCTTTTTAACCACCAGGATTTTTATTCCTTAAGCTCTTATGGAACAGCCAATCAGAACAAAAGTTCAGCTCAGCTTCCCAAATACATCATATACAGCTAATAAACCCAATCTGGATATAATCATCAAGGTTTTCTTTGACTAAACGATCAAGCTTACTGCTATGTTTGGAGATTAAGGCTGGATTAATTAAAGCTCATTGTATTCATGCGGTTTATGTTGTTTTAGTGCTTGCGGAGAGTCTGGAAACAGGCAGTTTATTTGGCGTCATGTTTTCCGTCTCCTGCTTCCCTGTAATGATTGCAAATCTATAAATCTTCCCCGCTGCTCCAGCACAATGACGCTGAAGGCGAGCAGGGAATGCACACGTCCGTGAAAGCGTGCTGAGATGATTGCTCATATTCCCAGACTCATTCTGAATGCCACAGGTGGCTCTTTCCATTCACTCGGCACAGAAGGCCATGGAAAGACAACAGCTTGTGTCTACACTGTGAAACAACGCATGAGCTGCATGTGTTGGTAGTTCATCCATGGTGCACTGTGACTGTTAGTACTGTATTAGTTCATTATTGTAAAACTGTACTAGCCTGACAAGCTAGACCCACATCAAGATGTTGGGTCTGGGAACTCACCATAGGCAGGGCTCAATCCGAGGGGCGGGACAAACTGTTGTCTTTCAAATTTCCTCTGCATGCAATAGGATAGCGCTACAACCAACCAGAGCAACTCTGCCGTCATTATGTTAAGCCCGCCCACCGACTCTATACACGATGTGATTGGCCTGACCAGAGTTTGGTTTTTCCAGCTCGCAAGCCAACTGAGAGTTGCTAGACTACCCTGGCTGCAAATTATTCTCATTCTAGGCTAAAACTGTACAATAAATGTGGCTAGTATATTGTTTGTCTCAAAAGCAGTGGAAAGTGCGTTGGTTGCATCTCATGGAATGTCCAGTGACCCATTTTATTTGATTGGCAATTGGATGTTGTGAGTTAGCTCAAAAGGGAAATATGAATAATTATTCATAACTCATTATGATTCTTTATGATTAATTATGATAATTTGAATCAGTTAATGAGATTAACTTGATGTAGCTACATTAACTTTACAACCAATCAATCAGTTCATCCTGTGAACACTCAGTATTGATTATTAATTAATTCTAAGAGAAGGGTATTTTTCATGGCCACAGAAAAATAATTCTACCTTAGCATTTACAGCTCTTGGAGAGCGTATCAAAATCACATCAAAACACATACACACAAATCACACATACATGGTAAAATGGGAAGTGACTAAATGAAACCGAAAAACGTAAATGAAGCTATGGAACGAGAGTCCTTAACCATGAAAAGAAACGTCAGTTTGATATCTCCAAAGCTCCTTTGTTGACAAAGCGGTTCACGACTTAAACTTAACAGTGATTTTTGTATATCGTACGTTACTTGCGTCCGGATATACAGTCGCAGGGGAAAGTCTTGATAGTTCGGTCTGATGGTGTTGAAGTTGCAACCGACTTTAAGAAGATATGATGAGCTTGCACGGTTAGTTTCGTCTCCATCATGGTCGGGGAAGTTGCACATGGCTTGAGGTGTTGGGCCTGCCGACCTGCGACCATGTGGTCAGACTGGGTTTCCATCCCACACATGCACAACAACCGGGAGAAGCATTTCAGACTGTTGGAAGAGTTCTCTCTCCCAGGCGGAGAGTGAAGACCTAACAGGTTGTGGTCGAGGCCTCGTTCAACCAGAAAAAGAGAGGGCAGAACTGTGCGGGGATTATTTAAAGTCCGGGAAAGTTGACTTGACCAATGAGAAAGGTAAAATTTCCAAGTGGGAAGATTCCTCTGCTGGAGATTGTATGGCTCTTTGTTTCAAGCGTGCTAATTTGCATGTGCAGCTAGATTGTTTGCTGATGAAGAAGCTATTTAAGATTCTTGTAATACTAACATGTTGCGCAGCTATCGACACATCATATACACGACCATTTCAATCTTCGAAGTCCAAATTTATAGAGACCAAACATGGTATAGGTGAGGTTACATTGACCGTTGGTTCTATCATGAAATATCCATAAAACTAAAATACCATACAGAAACACTACATAAGACAGTGCTAATCATACACACATGTTCTTTTATAGATTTGTCTATATATTAATGCAGGAAAGTCTGTTCTAAGGGCTATGGCTTTTTCTTATGGACACGTTTTTTTAGAACAATAAACTGTCTAATCAGTTGGTATCCATGGTAACTGAGGCCCTAGTTGGTCTTTTGGGGGATGGGCCCATAGACCCCAGAGTGAGTTTTAAAGATAATTTGTTAAATATATAAAAAATATATTTGTGTCTGATTTGTCTCAGTCGTTAAATGGATGAACGAAAGCATTTGGCAAATGGGGTTTGCAAGGTTTGCAAACCTGTTTACACAATTTGGGAAATGTCAGAACAGTTTGAAATAATGATTTGTGTATTTGAGTGTTTAAATGTTAGTTTATTAAGTAAAACATTAATTTAGAGCATTTTGAATGAGTTATTTGTTTGATTGCTTATTTTTTTAAATTTCCTTTCTAGTTTACCATGTATGTAAACATGGAACTATTCTGCTTTACATTTTGATGAGCATGTTTAAACATTATTAGCATTATTTATGGTTGATATCTGTGTCGATCTCTGTGTGAAAGTGACATGAAGCAGAAGGAAATGAAACCGGTCCTGTATCTGCTCCAGTCATCAGAGCCGGATTCTCAGCTGATTCCCGTGAGATTGCACGTGTGAACGCTCTCTCTCTCTCTCTCTCTCTCTCTCTCTCTCTCTCTCTCTCTCTCTCTCTCTCTCTCTCGTTCTCTCTCGTCTCTCTCTCTCTCTCTCTCTCTCTCTCTCTCTCTCTCTCTCTCTCTCTCTCTCTCTCTCTCTCTCTCTCTCTCTCTCTCGTTCTCTCTCTCTCTCTCTCTCTCTCGTTCTCTCTCTCTCTCTCTCTCTCTCTCTCTCTCTCTCTCTCTCTCTCTCTCTCTCTCTCGTTCTCTCTCTCGCTCTCTCTCTCTCTCTCTCTCTCTCGTTCTCTCTCTCTCTCTCTCTCTCTCTCTCTCTCTCTCTCTCTCTCTCTCTCTCTCTCTCTCTCTCTCTCTCTCTCTCTGCTCTCTTTCGTCTCTCTCTCTCTCTCTCTCTGCAGACAGTAAAGGGAAAGAGGCCGCGCGCTGAAGGCCGACCTGTTACGTGCCAGAAACATGAAGCGTTACATTAACCAGCTCACAGTGGCAAAGAAGCAGTGCGAGAAGCGGATCCGGCTCCTCGGGGGCCCCAACTATGAGCAGCAGGAAGACGGAGCCCCGGATGAAGTGGACGGTCCGCAGAGCCAGCGGGTACAGGACCAAATCACACTCGCACCCTGCTTTGAGAGCAGTCGCTATCAAATCCTAATTGATTGATTTGATTCCTTTTTGATTAAATTCGGGCAGCCATTGTAAATGTGAGTTTGTGTCAGGGCTTCTCCCGCCCCAGTTGTTTAAACCAGTTAGTTGACTAGTTGCACGTTTATGATATTATTTCAATTACTTAAATATACACCAATCAGGCATAACATTATGACCAAAACAACCCGTCGAGGCATGGACTCCACTAGACCCCTGAAGGTGTGATGTGGTCTCTGACACCAAGATGTTAGCAGCAGATCCTTTTAGTCCTGTAAGTTGCAAGGCACATCCCGCAGATGCTCGATTGGCTTTAGATCTGGGGAATTTAGGGGCTAAGTCAACACCTCAAACTCATGTTGTGCTCCTCGAACCATTCCTGAACCGTTTGTGCTTTGTGTCAGGAGCATTATCCTGCTGAAAGAGCCACAGCCACCAGCCAATACCGTTTCCATGAAAGGGTGCACATGGTCTGCAACAATGCTTAGGTAGGTGGGACGTGTCAAAGTAACGTCCACATGGATGGCAGGACCCAAGGTTTCCCAGCAGAACATTGCCCAAAGCATCACACTGCCTCCGCCGGCTCGCCTTCTTCCCATAGTGCATCCTGGGGCCATGTGTTCCCCAGGTAAGCCATGCACACACACCCGGCCATCCACGTGATGTAAAAGAAAACGTGATTCATCAGACCAGGCCACCTTCTCCCATTGCTCCGTGGTCCAGTTCTGATGCTCACGTGCCACTGTTGGTGCTTTCGGCGGTGGACAGGGGTCAGCATGGGCACCTGACGTGTCTGTGGTTATGCCATATGTCCCACCCACTATGAAGTGTTATTCACTTCACCTGTCAGTGAATGGTCATAATGTTATGCCTGATCGGTGTATAAGGCAACCCTCTACAGACACACTGTTCAGAATCTTGTTAACATTAGTTAATGCACTGTGAACTAACATGAACACACCATGAACAGCTGGATTTCTATTAATTATTATTGTTAGTTCATGTTAACTAATGCATTAACTAATGTTAACTAATGCAACCTTATTGTAAAGTGTTAGCAATATATTCTTACAGCATTTAGTAACCTGATAGTTTACGGTGTGAACTTAAAAATGTATCAGTAAATATTGAATTGAACATAAACTAAGATGAATAAATGTTGTTGATTGATTGGTTCATGTTAACTAATCTAGTTAACTAATATTAACAAATGAAAGCGTATTATAAAGCGTTAGCAGAAACTCACTGCTGTCTAGTTGTCAAGGCAGCATTTATTATTTTCAACATGATGTATTCAAATATTGATAATGTTTATGGATAAAAAATGAATAAAAACGATATAGACATAAAAATATAAAAATAATAAAACTTCTATTAAAATTTAAATAGAACAATAAATATATTCAAAATATTAATGAAAATATATTAATAAACATTAATAAACGCTAGAATAGCATGTCATTGATAGTAAAATTACACCTAGGGCCCTATTTTAACGATCTGAAAGGCAAAAGTCAAAGCGCGAAGCGCAAGTAACTTTGTGGGCGGGTCTCGGCGCTGTTGCTATTTTCCGGCGGATAAATGGCTCTTGCGCCGCGCAAAATCTAAAATGGGTTGGTCTGAAGTAGCTTCATTATTCATAGGTGTGGTTTGGGCGTAGCTGAATAAACCAATCAGAGCGTCATCCAACATTCCCTTTAAAAGCAGGTGCTCAAGTTCCTTTACGGATTGCTATTATTATGGCGTATTTACCAGGCGCACGCCAGGAGCGGTTCACAGCCGAGGGGACTGATGTTCTTGTAAGCCTGAATAATTTGTAAGCTAGATTTATGCCTATTTTTTCACATCTTCGTGGCACACCACAATGATTTCCGTCATCTCATGTGTTAATATTTTTTTAGTGTAACAATTTATGATTTGCAAAAATAACTGTTGCATCTGTGTAGATTACATGAGCAAAGTGTATGCGCGTTGTGCACGCTATACATTATGGTCAAGCATGCGCCCTTAAAATAGCATAATGAACAACGCGCAACGCGCCACTGACTTTAGACTAGGTTTGTTCTGGTCAGTGGCGCAATTGTTTAATGGAACAGCAAAATAGTACCAGGGATTGTTTGCGCCGGAACACGCCTCATTTTTGCGCTGAACCGCCCAGGGAGCGCAAGTTCATTCACTAGTTTAGCGACGTGCTTCTGTGGAGGGAAAAGAGCGCTTTGGGCGGGTGCAAAATAGGAATGACACATGCGTCGGTGTACAAAGTCAATTGTGCTGGGTTCAAGATAGGGCCCCTACACTCTTATTCAAATGTTTGGGGTCAGTAAGATTTAAAAAAATTTTTTTTTAAAGAAATTAATCATTTTATTTAGCAAGGGCACATTAAATAGTTAAAAAAACAAACAAAAAACAAACAAACAGTAAAGACATTTATAATGTTATTAAAGTTTCTATTTCAAATAAATGCTTCTGATCTTTCTATCAAAGAATCCTGAACAAAAGAAATCAACAACAATCTGAAGCAGCACAACTGTTTTCAACACTGATAATAATCATAACTGTGTGTTGAGCATCAGATCCTCATATGAGAGTGATCAGTGAAGGGTCATGTGACACTGAAGACTGGAGTAATGATGATAAATTCAGCTTTGATCACAGGAATAAATCACACTGCACTGTACAGTATATTCATGAAGAAAACAGCTGTTTAGTATGTGGTCAGGACTGCTTTCTCAAAAGTACAGAAACAATTAGTGCAAATGTAAAGAGCCAGAAAATCATTAAATTCCTAATAATTTCCGTTTCTAATGTTTCCATAAGAGTGACTGTCACTTGTGTGAGTTTAGTTAGTTAATACTGCAGCCTGGTATAGCCAACCATTCTCAGGTTCAGAGAGCAAGCAGGGAAAAACCCTTGTAATAGCAGCTGAAGAAAGACGAGTGTTGCTGTGAAGCCACAGCCTTGAGATGAAATGTTCTCTACTGAGCTCAAGTGTTTTTAATAATGACACCTGACGCCTGCTCGATTTGTTTCTCGTCCTCTCACAGATACTTCAGTTCGAGGAGATCATGTCAAACTCTGTGTACCGGGAGCATTTCCGGGTCTACATGGAGCGAGTGGATAAGAGGGCTCTGATTAGCTTTTGGGAGCTGGTGGAGATGCTGAAGAGCGCCAACAAGGTCAGACACACACCACATCAAGAGCTTGAGCTGAAGACCCTGCAGCATGTGTCATTAGTCCTGTTCGCACTAATCGTTTCTCACGGGGACGTCTGTAAATATACATTTGCATGGAAAATCAGGGATGATACTTGTGCTGCTCACATGGTCGGTCATATGATTGTCAGCTGTAAAGAAATTAATACATTTATATTTTAAGTCGGCATGAAACAGAAGCTGCGCTAGCTTTTCTTCTCTATTGTGCCGTATATCCGAGTGAAACGCTTCTCAAACAAGAACAAATGTAGGGCGGGGCTTGATTTTGTCTGTGGGGAATTGATTGGATGGTTGTGGTTTGCTATTGGCTGATCTCATGTGAGTGACAGGTTGTCTCGCCCTCATCATCAGAGAAGAGAAGAAGAGGGAGGGGAAGATATTCTGATTCAAGATTACCAGGAACATGAATTAAAGCTGCAATCCGTTACTTTTTTCAGTTAAAAATTATCCAGTCATTGTTGAAAACTATCCCCTTACCTTAGCCCGACTCACAACAGTAAGCTTGTAATAATGTGTTGTAATTTGAGTGGTACTGGTGGGATTCGGCGGGAAATTCAAGCATGGCGTCATTCGTCTTTGCTTCATTACGTCACGTCTGTACACATAAAGAAGAGTCCGGCTAGTGTGAGGATGCTGCAGGTGGCGGATCATTTACAGCGTTTTCTCACAGCAGCTGGAATAATTAAACTCATCATTTTGATGGCGGATTGTAATCCAGAAAGGACCAAACAACATCATCACTGACAACTGGAGATTCACCCGGAGTCAAACGCAAAAGATCAGATTGTGCAGAAATACTGAAATTTACATGAAACGCTAATACACACCAAATACACACAGTCACGCAATGAGGATGTTCTTAACATTAACAATTTGAGAACAAAGTGTAACAACATAATGATTTGCACGGTTTGATGTGATGTGAGGAAAGCAATCGCTATATTTAATCACCGTTGGTGGCACGAAAGTGGCAGACGTGTGACTCACTTGTTCAGATTACATTTTCCGGTGAAAATATTCTTCCAAGACGTAGAATCTGTGATTCTGAAGTTCAGTATCCACACCGGTGGGGTGAAAGAGTGACCGCCTCACACACTCCTCAAAACATTAGATTAAAAGCCGCTGATGCACAACCCACATAAAGATGATAATTCAGCAAAAACTGCAACTGCAGGCTTCAGACAGAGATGGCGACAAAGAGGCAGAACTTACACACTGCAGCTTTAAAACAGTAATGATGTGCATGTATAAATCATCTATAATAAACACTGCAATAGTCAATACTATAATAAGAATGGTCAGGTTTGATTTCATGGGCACGTTAATTTAATAATAGGAAAATAATATCACATCTATTATTTGATTATTTAAATATCCTACTTAAAATAGGAAAATAGACACGCTGAGTGGTGTTCTGTCTTGCAGTTGATCTCTCACAATTATTTTTTTAAAACGCGGAAATTAGAAATAAAACTCTTATTTAAATTTGACCGGATACTTTTAATAATGTATTGTTAACAAATTAAACCGTATTGTAAAGTGTTAGCAGAAACTTTTTATTTAATCTAGTTGTCAAGGCAACATTTATTATTGTCATTTAGTTCAACATGATGTATTCTAATATTGATAATGTTTATGTATTAAAAAGTAATAAAAACTATTTAGACCTATTTAAAAAAAAAAAAAAACTAGTGAAATTGAAAATGAAATGTATTGCATACCATAATAATGTCCCGTTTCAAAAGTTGACATGATTTTGTGCTTTTTCTTTATGCAGCATTTCAGTATTCAGTGATATTAATTAATATTTATTATTTAATATAAACTAATATTTAAAATGCGTGCACAACAGATACCGTACGGTGCTTGGCAGTGGTCAAAAAGCATTTACAAAATGACTTTTGAGTTCAGAAATGTGGATTTGGACAGAAATGACTGCATGACCTTGGAGTTTGTCAAAACACAGTTCAGTCAGGAGATTTTACACGGATGAAGGGAGGAAAACACTGACGTTCTGGATTCGGACGGCCCTATTAATCACCTTACATTCCCATGAGAAACAATCAGCGTATCGGAAAAGTGATTTTCCTGTCACTCGAGTCAATTTTACTGTACGGGCACAATTGTATAATTTCCTAATTGGTCATTTGGCCGGCACTCTTATCCAGAAATGAATGTTAATTAGCCATTACCGGCACTGCCGGTCAGCTGAGTGTCAGAGCAGAGGCATTTTTCCATCGTTGGTTACCTCTCTCTTTTTTGACCATACATGTGTTTGCATCCCTGTGAATAGAAACCAGGCTGTGTATGAAGGATGTCATGTGATAAATGGCAGAGGAGGGATGTTTGGTTTGTGTCTGTGCAGCAGCAGATTTGTAATAATCTGTTTAATGTTCTTGTCATATCTTATTAACAGTTAGCATCAGCGTGAAACCACACGATTAAGATTAGCCATATGTTTTATTGCTAGTCGGTTGTGAACGCGAGTGCGTCACTGAAACCCGTCCGAAGCACCGTGAAGCATTGCAAGAGTTAAAGCCTGTCCGGGTCTTACCACAGGAATCTGAAGAAACTGTGAGAAATGATATTCTAAACCTATGTACTCTAATCTCCACTCTTTCAGTTACCATAATGTGAAAAAAATCCTATTAAAAATATTGTAATATATTTATACTAGTGTAGCATTTGTTGTATTGTCTTTAATTCATGTATGAGTTATTACATTTTTTTAGTTTGTTTAATTATTTTATTGTTTGCTGTACATGTTATTACGGTTTTTATAAAGTAAAAACATTTATAATATTAATCTGACAATTATCATTGAAAATGAAAGCAATTACAAAATTAAACAACAATAAAATATCCATACTCAATATATATTTTGCACAAAATTAGCATAAAAATAAAATAAATATATAAATTTTTTATATTGTAATGCAAAATGTTTTGCTATATACACAATAAATGATTTATTTATTTGTTTGTTTTGTTAGTTTGTTACAGTTATTACAGTTTTTATGGCAATAAGTAAATAATGAATAATATTATACTGAAAATCATCATTAAAAATGATAGAAATGACAAAAAAACACAAAAATAAGACATCCTTAGTCAGTGGCTGTTTGGGTTTAGGTAGGCAAATGCTTACGAGTCAGTGATTGGCTCATTATTGCATGTTTCTGGTTCAGTCACTCTTAACACACCTCACACCACAGGAACATCTGATGAGATCATCTGTAATCGGGACTTTACCTAGGATTGTCGGAAGGGGAGAAATCGGCCCAAAATCGCCCCGATTATCTCTTCGTGTGTACCCAGCATTATGTATTTATTTATTTTAGTGAAATGTGACCTCCATCTGTTTCTGTGAGATTCACTTTTAAAGGAATACCTTTAAAAAAACGAATTAGTTCTGGATATCTGATCATACCGTCTCCGTTGCAGAATGAAGTGCCACAGCTGGTGGGAGAGATCTACCAGAACTTCTTTGTGGAGAGCAGGGAGATCCCGGTGGAGAAGGCTCTTTATAAAGAGATCCAGCAGACGCTGGTGGGGAACAAGGGGACAGACGTCTTCCACAGGATCCAGGGAGACGTGTACGAGACCATGAAGGAGCGCTATTACCCATCCTTCCTGGTGAGCGACCTGTACGAGCGGCTCATTAAACGAGAGGAGCAAAGGAGCAGCTCACAGTCCAGCAGCGAGGAGAAAGACGACACGGTGAGTTTAAAAGAGCAGCTGTCAGGCTTTTCCCCATGTGAGCACTGTTGTTTTGTTTTTAACCATTGTTTAAGTCCTCTGTAAAAACTATAGCTGTTAGTCTCTAGTTTTAGATTAGCAGGTAAAGATTTCCAGAGTTTAGGCCCTTTGCTGAAAAAGCAGACTGACCAAAAGATGTCTTACACTTTGGGATAGGACAGTGGCCACTAGCAGTGGCTCGTGTGTTTGCCCTATGTGAACTCTGACCCCCACTGGCCAATTCAGAAAACAGAGGTGGCACATGATTCATCAAACATCTAAAAACCTGTTTCAGACAATTCAAATCTACAAAACTGTCAAAACTAAGAAGATTATGCTTTTTTTAAAACATTGCAGTGATGCCATCTCATAGGTTTCTGCTCCATGACTTTTATTGCCTGTTTGTATATTAAACTAATAGGCTTTAAGGAGCCTTGTGACCATGATGTAATGCAATTTGATAAATGTGAAAATATCACTGCATGCATGGATAGTTTTGCAGTTTGACATGACAGATCTCTTCTAATAATACGAAAACAATTTAGGTTGGGTTTAACCTTCTTACAGATGTACTTAACCTGACTATCAAATTTTAAATTTGTGTCCAGGATGATACAGAGAGACTTGACTTCATTCATTGATTTGATTACTTACTTCTTGATCCTCACATCAAATATATCACTTGCAGGCCTTTCTCGTATGGAGAAGCACATAGAAACTGTTTTCTGCACACTGAGAGTCAATGAGACAATTCAAGCCAATGTGAATTATTCTGTAATGCCTGTGTGAGATGCTCAGCTGCTGGGCTGGGCTTTGCAGTGGATACATGGATAACAGTGTCATCTCATCATCATGTCTAGCGATGACAAAAACAAACCTTGAAATGCCCTGAAGCCTGAGAGTGATTCATTAACGAGACCTGGCTCATAAGAATCATTCGTTCATCAATCAAGACTACTTTGGATTATTTTAATGATCCTCAGTTAAAGAGCAGCTATTCTGCTTTCCTCCATCTTCATCTCTCTTTAGTGTGTAATGTTGCAGTTTGCTCATGAAAGCGTCCCTCCAGCGGGAGTTCTTCTCTATATCAGTGTCAGTGTTTCTGAACTCCTGAAACGCCTCCATTGTAGTCTTGAGTTTTCTTCCGGGAACAAACACGTCACAATATTCCTCATTATAATAGTTAATATGCAGGATAAAGGGGCGGGGCCTTTTGAGTTGTTAGTAGTGTGTTGAAACTGCCGGTTATGGTAAGGGGCGGGACATTTCCCAAACACTCGACCAATCACAACACACTGCTCCAGCCGACCAATCAGAGCACAGTGTGCTTTTCAGAAGGAGGGGCTTCATAGAGACAGGAACTAAACAGAGCGTTACTGACAGACTGGGAAGAGACGAGCTGCAACAATGGAGAATATGAGGAAATAATCAACATTCAAGCTGGAAAACCTGCTCTAGTAGAGCCCAAACACAACATCAAGACTCTGTAAAAGGGCATAACAGGCCAATCAACATTCAAGCTGGAAAACCTGCTCTAGTAGAGCCCAAAAACAACATCAAGACTCAATAGCAGGCCTCTTAAAGCGTTCATTCATTCATGACGAGCTCACCTGGCATATCCCGATGACATGGATTTAAGCTGTTCGTAAAAGTCCACCACGATCTCATTTAGAGGAAACAGGTACTTCATCATCACTCGATGGTCATCGATGTAGAACATGTTCTTCTGAACAGCCCTGCGGGTCTTCAGCAAGGCAGAGAATTGCATTGTGGGTTACTACAAATGCAAGACTCAAAATATGCTTTCACAGAAATTGTGAGGCAAATACATTTTAAGGGGATTTAATTGCTTTGTTTTTTCTCCTTTGAATTAGGAGGGACCACAATTTTTACTTCACTTAGTGAAAGGCTTTAAAAAGTAACGCCGGTTTGTCTGGTTGAGGACAAAGGACACTTTTTGCAGACGACGTCACACTGAGTGAATCAACTTAGAATGGCTCTAATTTACATGTATTTATTTCTCCCCCCATCCTACTTCCCCTCAAGCTGTGACCATTGAAAATATACCCAAAATCTATATGATCTAAAAATGAACAAATACTAAACAATATATATGTGTTTGATATCATTGGAAATGTCTTAGTGCGACTGGTACAAATATCTCATCCCCACAGAAATATTCAAGAAGATAACAATGGTTTTAAGAGTTTAAAGAGATGTTGCATATATAGTATTGGAGGTGTGGCTTTCAACCATTTGGTCTTTTGTCAATACAGGTCTGAGAGAGTGATTAAATGTAAATTCCCTTTGTTAACATATGTTACCATTTGAAAGAAGTTATTGTCAGGTCTGAATACTTAAGGCAGGGTAGCAGAAGAGTCAGGGCGCAATTTTGTATTCAGATTCGCCCGTAACGTTGTGTCCAGCCAACGTTACGTAACCTATGGAAAGTCAGGCATCTCTTTACTTAAGAGTATTCGATGTGTTGAGGATCTTTGAATTGATTATGTAATTGGAATTATACCTGACTGTTTAATAAATTGTTACATTTTGATTTATTCTGACTTACTCTGGAATTATTAACGATCTCTATGAGATCATGAATGGGTACTTTCCACAAAGGGTTAAACGGAATAATTAAATGTGTGTCTAACTATTAAACATAAATGACCAAATAACCAAATTGGCATTCTAATCTAAATTCTAAATTATAATAAAATGGAGTCAGATAAAGAGGAATTGGAATTAGATCCATTTTGCCCAGCTGAGAACATCGAACGCAAATCCCTTCACCCACTCTTCACTGCCGCCATTGGAGCGATTTCAGCGTTCTTACACTTAGTCTTTTTAGTTAAGGCTGGAATACACAAATACATATTTTTATAGTCTGGAGGAGTCGACACTAGTAGAGCCAAAAAAACAACATCAATACTCTGTAAAAGGACATATGATCTTTTTTCACACGACATGAGTCTGGCATGTACATCCGAACCCTCAGTCCTGATTTCGGTGTCTTTTCTCCTGTATTTCTGTGCCTTTAGGGTCAGGTGATGGAAGGAGGGGACGTGGCCCTGGATGAAGGCAGCAGAGGCATCAATGAACAGGCCAGTTACGCCGTCACCAAACTACACCAGCTGTACGAGAGACTGGAGTACAAACGCCAAGCCCTGGGCTCCATCCAGAACGCACCCCGCCCTGATAAAAAGGTGATCCGTGTGGGTTTGAGTTGTAGTCCCAATAATGTTGAGTTCTTTTATTTGAAACAATAATAAATCATAAATTCAGACTCATTATTGTGCATCAGACTGCTTACACGTCTGTGATTGTCCACTGCATCAGTAGGATCAAGTGGAGAGCGGTAATCAACATATTTAGTGCAGCCTTAAAGGGATAGTTCATCCAAAAATGTTTTCTATGTGAATATACAGTGCAGTGTGATTTATTCCTGTGATCAAAGCTGAATTTATCATCATTACTCCAGTCTTCAGTGTCACATGACCCTTCACTAATCACTCTCATATGAGGATCTGATGCTCAAGACACAGTTATGATTATTATTAGATTATCAACAGTTGTTGTGGAAACAGACACATTTTAGTTTTCAGGATTCTTTGATGAATAGAAAGATCAAGGGAACAGCATTTATTTGAAATTGAAAGCTTTTGTAACATAATAAATGTCTGTCACTTTTGATCAATTTAATTAAAGGTGCACTATGTAACTTTTCTGTCGGCCAGATGTCGCCTGTTCAAAAGAAAGGCGTAGTTTGATGACGGGAAGTTTGAGTGCAGAATCTTGGGAATTGTGGTCTTCACCTCACAGCCGGTGGGAAAGAATCGGGATAGGTCTCGGGCAGAAATCATATTCATGGATGTGATTATTAACATTACTGTAGTGTGAAGCAGAGCAGGGCCGAGTGCTGTGGAGCTGAGTAAGGCCGCCGGAGCGATTGTTACACAAAACACTTTTTGAGAGCAGCGGGACTTTTCCAGTCATGAGTATGAGGTAACGCAGCTCTGTTTATCATATTAGATACATTTAAGTGATGTTATGACGTTACTCTGTGCGTTCGCTCGGCTGCTGTGACACTTGTTCACTTGTTCTGCAAAATAAAACCAGAACCCGAGGGTAACGCTGATATGATGCCATTGACAGGCGACTCCCTCACCCGCAATGCTCACACGTCCCGGTTCATTGGTAAAAATAGCGATTTTCTCACTATTTACAAATAGTTGGAAACATTTGGGATATTGTAAGAACTCAACAGAACAAAATATATAACACTGGACTGGTGGTTTTTGGATATTTGACTACAAAAATCCTACATAGCTGAATAAAACGATTAATTTCTTAACTATTAACGGCAGTGTATACAGTGTGAAGTTTATTCTTATTAATTTTGGTAGGGCTTTTGATTTCATATCTCAGTCTAAATTTTAGTCATAAAGTACCTTAAGTTTGAGTTATGTTTTGCAGAATAATTCTTAATTCAGTTTATTTCGCCGTACTTCCTGATTCATTATTTACGTTTTAAGGTAGCAGGAAAAGAGCAGAGCCTGTAGGGTGTCAGACGTGCCAGCATTTCACAAGCAAGATGAATCTGAAATGTGGAAATGAAATAAAAATAACACTACCAGTCTTTACATTATCAGTAGGAAGTCATAAATCCAGCTGCGGTCTGAAGATAAACGGCCATGGTGACAGAAATATTGGTGTGAACTTCTTCTTTTGAAAAACACGTATTAAAACTGTAGACTGATGAATGAGATCTGAATGACTTTTATGACTAGCACTATTATTTTCTGTAATAGAATGCACTCATTTGGGGTTTTGAGTTTAGTTTTGCACTAAAATAAAGAACTTGAAGCAGTATTTCTGTATTTTGTCCCTGACTACTGGAGTTATTCAGCCTGTATTGTGCGTATGTGTGTTGTGCTAGTGCTTTAGATGAGACAGGAATGATTTCTCTCAGGGTCAGCGTTTCTCTTCTCCTCTAGAGCCGTGGCTGCTGTCTGCTGTCAGAGCTCCAGTCGGGGTCAGAGACATGCGACAGACTTCTGATGCGCTGCAACTCATCAAAATGCCTTTCTTGTAGATCGTGTCACTCCTGAAGGAGGAGATCTGCACCATGGAGAAGGAGCACAGCGACCTCCAGCTGCACATCTCACGGACGGACTGCTGGTGTGAGAACCTGGGCACCTGGAGAGCTGTCGTCAGCAGCGCAGAGGTCAGTCCTCAACACTGTGCAGCAAAACATCCTGTTAAAAATACAAGTTCAGCTCTATCAACAGCACCTGTGGGGTAATGGAGATGCTGGCATGGTTCTTCTGCATTTAGTCTGTCTCAGTGTTTTCTGTTTCTTCATGTAATCACAGACAGACTCGATGATGGAGAGATCAGAGCATACCGTTTGGAAACGTAAACTGATATTCTCTACTGACACACTACAGTAAAATATATAAATAACTGGCTTTTTTTGGGTGAAAATACTAACATGCCTAAGAATGGGTCGCTCTCAGGAGCTCAGTGAACTCAAGCGTGGTGCCGGGATAGGTTGCCACCTGTGCAATAAGTCCAAATTTCCTCACTACTAAATATCCCACGCTCAACTGTTAGTGGGATTATAACAAAGTGGAAGCGATTGGGAACAACAGCAACTCAGCCATGAAATCACAGAGCGGGGTCAGCGCATGCTGAGGGTCACAGTGAGCAGAAGTCGCCAACTGTCTGCAGAGTCAATCGCTCCAGACCTCCAAACTCCTGTGGCCTTCAGATGAGCTCAAGAACAGTGCGGAGAGAGCTTCATGGAATGGGTTTCCATGGCCGAGCAGCTCATCCTTACATCACCAAGTGCAATGCAAAGTGTGGGATGCAGTGGGGTAAAGCACGCCACCACTGGACTCTAGAGCAGTGAGACGTGTTCTCTGAGTGACCAATCACGCTTCTCTGTCTGCCAATCCCATGGACGAGTCTGGGTTTGCCGGTTGCCAGGAGAACGGGACTTGCCTGACTGCATTGAGCCAAGTGTAAAGTTTGGTGGAGGGGGGATTATGGGCTGGGGTTGTTTTTCAGGGGTTGGGCTTGGCCCCTTCGTTCCAGTGAAAGGAACAAGAAGGGGAACATTAGGCCAGTTTTGACAATTGGGAACAGTTGGGAAAAAAATATTTGTCAAATATATTTCAAAATAAATCTAATTATTAAACTAAATTAACCATATAGACCAAATTACTGATCTAATTACGGATCTAAAGACCACATTGTTACTGTATGATAATCAAAATATATTCTGTTGCATTATTTTTCTGTTTAACACTGTGAAGCTGCTTTGAAACAATCTGCATTGTTAAAAGCGCTATATAAATAAAGTTGACTTGACTTGACAATTGTCACCATTAAACACTGAAATTGTATAAAGGAGACTATGAGGCGAATACGAGTGAACTTGTGTATATTGTTTCGTTCACAGACAGTGCGTTCTCTTTGTCTCGTGGCTCTTGAATGGTTTAAAAGCATTTGCATGATTAAGAGTGTGATCATATAGTGTAACACTAGCCAAAGGATGACAGGAGACAAACATATAGATGATAGGTGTCAAAAGTACCAGCATTTCACTAGCTGACAAATGATAAAAAACACCAGCAGGTTTTTATTGTTACATTATCCATAGTAAAAAACATTATCTGCAGTTTCAGTCACTGCGGTCTGAAGATAAACGGCCGAGCCAGTTGGTGTGAACTTCCTTTGAGAACCAGGTGTTAAAACTGTAGACTGATGTAGATAAAACTAGACTGAGATCTCAATGTGCATTTTTGTACTTTTTGTAATAGAGTGCATTAATTTTAGGAGTTTTATATTCCACTATAGATAGATAGATAGATAGATAGATAGAGATGAGATGGATGGATGGATGGATGGATGGATGGATGGATAGATAGATAGATAGATAGATAGATGGATAGATGGATAGATGGATAGATGGATAGATAGATAGATAGATAGATAGATAGACAGACAGACAGACAGACAGACAGACGATGTGATGTAACTTTCAGTAAAGTGGAGTTTACACACAGTTCACATAAGCACAGGAATGACATCAGTGACACAGAGCACCAAAGTGCTGTACAGTAAGACAATAAGCATAAAAAAGAACACGTTAAACAAACTCCACTGGCCTTTAAAAAGAAGCATTCCTGTGACGGTAATCAGATGTGCGGAGCCACTTCAATAGTCTCATGCTCTGATAATTAACAATCATTTACATTTACAATCATTCTGCTGAGGAGCGAGTCATGGTTTATTAGTGATTTATCTGTTAAGTGGCTGTAAAATGACACACCGTTTGTTCATGTGCTTTCAGTGAAGCTGTTAATGTTTTCATCCAGAATCAGATCCATGACTGTGCCGTAGGATTGCAGGAGATTCAGTCCAGCCAAATCAAATACACAAACTATCTTTCTCAAATGTCTGATAAATGAATACATGAGTTTTAAAATATCTGGTAATAGATCCGGACGGACAGACAAATGGATGGATGGATGGAGGAATGGATGGATGGATGGAGGAATGGATGGATGGAAGAATGGATAGATGGATGGATGGATGGATTGAGGAATGGATGGACGGAGGGAGGGAGGGAGGAATGGATAGATGGATGAATGGATGGAGGAATGGCTGGATGGAAGAATGGATAGATGGATGGATGGATTGTGGAATGGAGGAATGGATGGATGGATGGATTGAGGAATGGATGGATGAAGGGATGGATGGATGGATGGAGGGAGGAATGGAAGAATGGATGGATGGGTGGATGGAAGAATGGATGGATGGATGGATGGATGGAGGAATGGATGGATGGAAGAATGGATGGATGGATGGAGGAATAGATTGAGGAATAGATTGAGGAATGGATGGAAGAATGGATGGATGGACGGACAGATGGAGGAATGGATGGATGGATGGAATGGATGGATGGATGGAGGAGGAATGGATTGAGGAATGGAAGAATGGATGGATGGATGGAGGAATGGATGGAAGAATGGATGGATGGAGGGAGGAATGGAAGAATGGATGGATGGGTGGATGGAAGAATGGATGGATGGATGGAGGAATAGATTGAGGAATAGATTGAGGAATGGATGGAAGAATGGATGGATGGATTCATCCATGTCCATCCATCCATTCCTCCATCCATCCATTGATCCGTCCATCCACCCATCCATCCATTCCTCCATCCATCCGTCCGTCTGCCCTTCTGTCTGTCCGTCCATCCATCCATCCATCCATTCCTCCATCCATCCATCCGGTTTGATAGATACACTTTGATATAGTTGTATTGTTAAATCCCATTGTTTTGTATCTGGTAGGCGTCTGAGGAGAATGGAGAGCAGATGGCGTGTTACTCCGTAGCCGTGAGCCTTTCTGAGGACAACGACTGCAAGAACAACCGCTGGAGCGTCACCAGGAAGCTCAGCGAGTTTCAGGCTTTGCACAGGAAGTTGACGGAGGTACGGCTGATCTCCCATGTGTGATATCACATGCCGGCACAGCGTCGAAAATGCCACTGAACTGTGGCGGCCCTCGCCCTGTTGCTGTGGCAACGCAGTGACTCATCATGCTGTTGCTCATTATTAGTTCTGATGCAGATTATGTGTGACAGAACTCAAACCACAGACCCATGCTTTCCTTCACAGTGCTTCCCGTCGCTCAAGAAAGTCCAGCTCCCCTCTCTCAGTAAACTGCCGTTCAAATCCATCGACCAAAAATTCCTTGACAAATCCAAAAATCAACTCAACACGTTTCTACAGGTGAGCCCCTCCTGCTCATATAGCCAGGCTTCTGCTTTTGTGTCCATTTATTGCCCTTTTCAAACATATTTTACCAAGTGCAAAGTTTTAAATAAATGCTTGATTTTTCTTAATTTGACCGGAACAAAATGTGCCTTTTCATTAAAAAGGCCAAATATGTGATATGTATTATGAATTATTATTCATTACATAATAATCTTAATAATCTATTATGGTTTTCATGTAAATATTAATAACATTTAAAACTAAATGACTTAACTGCTTCATAATAAGTCAAATATTATGCCAAACTCTACTAATTCAAACATTTATTCATTTTAATTTAAAGCATATTTGACTGTTCATATCCCACAAAATGACTTGTTTCACAAAATGTTTTAATATATATATGATTTTTGATTAAAATGAATGTTTGAGTCATGAATACAAGAACATGTTCTTCATTTGTGCAATATGTGATATTTTTAAACACTTAATGATCTATTTTTCAGCATATATTAATAACATTTATTATTAATAATAATATTTAAATATGAATACAATTGCTTTACTGATTTTTAATAAATCAAATACTATGCCAAGCTCTACTGATGTCAGTTTTTAAATTAATTAATTAATTTGAATTTTGGGATATCTACACCACATCCTGACATTGTTCTTTCAGGCCCACAAAATATCAAAATGACATTTTGTGTCAGAAACTACATCACCACGCTCATTTCCCCATGAATCATATCGGCTGATACTGGCAATGTAATTACTGCTTATCTTAAGATCATCATCTAGCTCTAACTCAACGACATCATGACCGATTATGGCACATATTTACCTCTTTAAGAGCATGGGCTCTTCTTTCCACATCCTCAAAGCGAATCGTACACTTTCCTGTGTGTCAAACACTTCATCAGAGCTCAAGTCCTTCCTCAAACACATGGCATACTCCGTTTCCCAGCATGCCCCAGCGAGTCTCTGTTGGCGATCAGCTTCCTCAGATTCAGTGCTTGTGAAAGCTGCAGATTCTGATGGCGTGTGACTTTACGGTCACATTTCAGACCCTGTGTGTTAATGATGACCAGCAGGACTGAGTTCCTGAGTATGATCAGGCCTGTGATTTTGTTTCTAGATGTTCATGAAGCGTGTGTGTGTTTCCTCTGTAGAAAGTGTTGACAGACGAGCGCATGTGTCAGAGCGAGGCGCTGTACGCCTTTCTCAGTCCATCCCCGGAATACCTGAAGGTCATCGACATCCAGAAGAAATCCTCCTTCTCTCTCGCATCCTTCCTGGAGAGACTTCCGGGAGACTTCTTCTCACACCAGGAGGTACACACACACACACACACACACACACACACACACACACACACACACACACACACACACACTCACACTCACACACACACACACACACACACACACACACACACACACACACACACACACACAGAAACAAAATATTATTGTCCAATAAAATTGTGTGGAAATTGTGTTTTTTTTATTATTTTCACTCCATTGGCCATTAGTGTTTTTTCATGTTTTATGCCGTTTTTTCCCCCTCTGGAAAACAAACAAGAGTAACATATTGAGTAACACAATGATTTTTTTTGCAGTACTCTCATTTTCATACATCGAGTAATGAAGATTTCGGCGAGTTTTCATTAGATGCTAAATTTAAAAGCATATTTGATTCGACACCATCAGCAAATGATGATCACACAGAGCAGCAGAGATTAGAGACAGATGTCAGATCAGACGTGTGTGTGTGTGTGTGTGTGTGTGTCAGGATGAAGCCGAGGATGACAGCGATCTCTCAGACTACGGCGATGAGGCGGACGGGAAGAAGGATGCGCTGGCGGAGCCCTGCTTCATGCTGATCGGAGAGATCTTTGAGCTCAGGGGCAGTGAGTATAAACACCTCGCTGTGTGTGACGGAGCTGAAGGACACACACTGATACTGAGACAGGGATATCATCCTAAAATACAACTAATCAAAACACTTGAATATGATTCTCCTGCTGCTCAGAACACATTCACTACAGGCTTAAGAGAGAGAACCAGTTGAGCTGGAAGGATCTGAAGCTGAAGACGTTACTGTACAACCATGAGCTTCACAACAGATGATGCGGTACAGTGAACTCTGTTAGAGAGCTGCAGATCACAGTGTATCTCAGAAAAGCCAAGCTAATGTTGATTCTTGTTTTATTACAAGCTCTTTTTTGCTCGTTTTGGCAACATAGAAATTATTTTAGAAGTCTCTCTACATTTCAAATGAAAACCTAACTCGTGTGTCTGAACCGTTTTCAGTTACTCACTGCTTCTCATGCTGTTTTCAATCACGTCCTCAGTGTAGACTCAGGAATCAAGCGTTTCATTAATACAGAAGCACGAGTCCAGAGACAACTGTGGCAAACGCACTGGGACGAGTGGCCCTTCGGTGAGGGTCCGTTTCTACGTTTGAGGCTCGCTGTGTGTTAGAGATTAAACGAGTTTGGGGTCGGTATGGTTTTCTTAATGTTTCTGAAGTCTCTTCTGCTCACCAGTTCTGTAAAAGCAGTGTAATATTCCTCAGTGTAGATCAGCTGTTCTCAGTGTGAATATATAGTGCAGTGTGATTTATTCCTGTGATCAAAGCTGAATTTATCATCATTACTCCAGTCTTCAGAGTCACATGACCCTTCACTAATCACTCTCATATGAGGATCTGATGCTCAAGACACAGTTATGATTATTATCAGTGTTGAAAATGGTCATATTTTTGTGGAAACTGATACATTTTATTTTTTAGGATTCTTTGATAAATAGAAAGATAAAAAGAACAGCATCATTTGAAACAATCTTTTGTAACATTATAAAAGTCTTTGTCACTTTTGTTCAATTTAATGTCCTTACTAAATACAATTATTAATTTCTTAACTTATTTTTATTTCTTTCATATTTGATAAAAAATATTTAGTCAAATTGGTTAACTTTAACACAAGTGAGAGCAGGCAAGACTGAAGACGATCAGATGTTTCTGCTTTTACAGTAGATCATTTCTCAGCATTGCTACTTTTAGTAAATGATCTTTCAAAGAAAAGAAAAAAACGAACTTACCATTGACTTCATTTTTTGCACTGTACACTTGTGAAGGAAAAGGGTTCCCTCAGGAGCTTCATTTATAGAGAATTGTATGAACTAAAGAGCTCGATGACATACTTCATCACTTGAAAAATGGAAATACATTTACATTTAGGCATTTAGCAGACGCTTTTATCCAAAGCGACTTACAACTGAGGAGTACAGGAAGCGATCGGTCATGAATAGGCGAAGAAACACGCAAAAGTGCCTTAAAAACCAAGTTTTGGACATTACATAGAGTAACCTTAGGCTAGAATAGGGAGGGAATAAAAGAGAAATATTTTTTATATTATAAGGTTAAGTGCTCACGGAAGAGATGAGTTTTTAGCTGTCTTTTGAATGATGACAGTGATTCTGCCATCCGGATGGAGGTAGGAAGATTGTTCCACCAGCCAGGAACGGTGAATGAAAAAGTTCTGGAGAGGGATTTCATGCCTCTCTGTGATGGTACCATAAGCCTACGCTCCTTACCTGAGCGAAGGCTTCTGGTAGGGGTGTAGACTCGTAGGAGCGAGTCGAAATATGCTGGTGCCGAGCCTGTGGTGGATCCATAAACAAGTGTTAAAGCTTTGAACTTGATGCGAGCAGCGAGTGGCAGCCAGTGCAGAGAGATGAAGAGAGGTGTGACATGGGCCCTTTTGGGCTCATTGAATACAAGACGTGCTGCAGCATTCTGAATCAATTGAAGAGTTTTGATTGCACACGATGGAAGACCAGCCAGAAGCGCATTGCAGTAGTCAAGCCTAGAAATGACAAGGGCCTGGACGAGAAGTTGTGTTGCATCCTCTGTAAGGAACGGTCTGATCTTCCTGATGTTGTGCGGAGCAAACCTGCATGATCGAGCTGTCTTTGAAACGTGGTCTTTGAAGGACAGCTGGTCGTCAAAGATTACTCCAAGATTTCTGACCGACCCTGAAGGGGTAATTACAGATGAATTTATGTTTGAAATAACCCAAACATAAAATCATTTAAAGGGATAGTTCATCCAAAAATGAAAAAATGAGCCCATGATTTACTCAAGCCATCCCAGGTGAATATGACATTCTTCTTTCAGACGAACACAATCAGAGTTACAGTATATTAATAAATGTCCTGGCTCTTTAGTTGTATAATGTCAATGAATGGGGTGTGAGATTTTGAAGCCCAAAAAGTGCATCCATCCATCCATCATAAATGTGCTCCACACGGCTTCTGGGGTTAATAAAGGCCTTCTGAAGCGAAGCCATGGGTTTGTACACATGTCCATATTTTAAACTTTATAGCCTAAAATGATAAGTCGACGTGTGCTAAAAGAGTTACCTGTGTCCCAGTGTTGCCAGGTCTGCGTTTTCCTGCGGAATTGGGCTTCTTTTGTTGTTGCCACGGGTAAAACATTCTTCCCCATATGAGCGCTCCAACACCCTAAAACACCTGCAAAGCGAACAAATCCAGTGGAGAATTCGGCCGCCCCTTGGAGAAAATCACATTGGGCTACTTTTGTTGAAAGAAGAATTTTTATGGGATAGTTGTAATTTGTGGGTGAACTATCCCTTTAAGACATGTCTCGGTATACAGAACCTTTATGGCATGAAGTGTTCTGACATTGAGTCAAGAACCCTAGAGTTCCATATAGAACCTCACGGAACCTTTTCTCAATGCATGTCATCATCACTCAAGATGGCGTCTAACATTGCTCGTGTGTGTTTTTCTGTCTGCAGTGTTTAAGTGGGTGAGGAAGACACTAATTGCACTAGTTCAGGTCACGTTTGGACGGACCATAAACAAGTAAGCATTGATGGATGAGCGTAACGGAAACATGCTGGAAGAGCTCACTGAGTTTGTCCTTCCGCTCTCTTCCTCTGCAGGCAAATCAGAGACACTGTAAACTGGATCTTCAGTGAGCAGATGCTGGTTTACTACATTAATATATTCCGGGACACGTTTTGGCCCAACGGGAAACTGGCACCTCATAACAAAAGCCGCTCGGAGAGTGAGCGCAAAGAAACCAAGGAGAGAGCGCAGCAGAAGCTTCTGGACAACATTCCAGGTGAGCCATGACATGACACGTGGATTTACAACAGGAACTTACCCACATTCCCACAGGACTCGCTGTTCACCAGGCACGTTTTCTCAGAATTGCCGGAATTGCGAAGTGGCGGTTTAGCGTTTGAGAGCTTGTTCATGTGCATGAAATGATTAGTTTTTATGGCACCGCTCAAAGTGTTTCAAGCCCTGACGTAGTTCTCATGTTGACGTCCAGCTCCAGGCTGTTTAAATATCAAATGCACTGGCGCATCTGTTCATCTATCATACATGATATATATACAGGTCCTTCTAAAAAAATTAGCATATTGTGATAAAAGTTCATTATTTTCCATAATGTAATGATAAAACTAAACTTTCATATATTTTAGATTCATTGCACACCATCTGAAATATTTCAGGTCTTTTATTGTTTTAATACTGATGATTTTGGCATACAGCTCATGAAAACCCAAAATTCCTATCTCAAAAAATTAGCATATCATGAAAAGGTTCTCTAAACGAGCTATAAACCTAATCATCTGAATCAACTAATTAACTCTAAACACCTGCAAAAGATTCCTGAGGCTTTTAAAAACTCCCAGCCTGGTTCATTACTCAAAACCGCAATCATGGGTAAGACTGCCTGACTGCTGTCCAGAAGGTCATCATTGACACCCTCAAGCGAGAGGGTAAGACACAGAAAGACATTTCTGAACCAATAGGCTGTTCCCAGAGTGCTGTATCAAGGCACCTCAGTGGGAAGTCTGTGGGAAGGAAAAGTGTGGCAAAAACGCTGCACAACAGAAAGAGGTGACCGGACCCTGAGGAAGATTGTGGAGAAGGACCGATTCCAGACCTTGGGGGACCTGCGGAAGCAGTGGACTGAGTCTGGAGTAGAAACATCCAGAGCCACTGCACAGGCGTGTGCAGGAAATGGGCTACAGGTGCCGTGATTCCCCAGGTCAAGCCACTTTTGAACCAGAAACAGCGGCAGAAGCGCCTGACCTGGGCTACAGAGAAGCAGCACTGGACTGTCGCTCAAATTTGGCATGTCATTCGAAATCAAGGTGCCAGAGTCTGGAGGAAGACTGGGGAGAAGGAAATGCCAAAATGCCTGAAGTCCAGTGTCAAGTACCCACAGTCAGTGATGGTCTGGGGTGCCATGTCAGCTGCTGGTGTTGGTCCACTGTGTTTTATCAAGGGCAGGGTCAATGCAGCTAGCTATCAGGAGATTTTGAAGCACTTCATGCTTCCATCTGCTGAAAAGCTTTATGGAGATGAAGATTTCGTTTTTCAGCACGACCTGGCACCTGCTCACAGTGCCAAAACCACTGGTAAATGGTTTACTGACCATGGTATTACTGTGCTCAATTGGCCTGCCAACTCTCCTGACCTGAACCCCATAGAGAATCTGTGGGATATTGTGAAGAGAAAGTTGAGAGACGCAAGACCCAGAACTCTGGATGAGCTTAAGGCCGCTATCGAAGCATCCTGGGCCTCCATAACACCTCAGCAGTGCCACAGGCTGATTGCCTCCATGCCACGCCGCATTGAAGCAGTCATTTCTGCAAAAGGATTCCCCACCAAGTATTGAGTGCATAACTGAACATAATTATTTGAAGGTTGACTTTTTTTGTATTAAAAACACTTTTCTTTTATTGGTCGGATGAAATATGCTAATGTTTGGAGATAGGAATTTGTGGTTTTCATGAGCTGTATGCCAAAATCATCAGTATTAAAACAATAAAAGACCTGAAATATTTCAGTTGGTGTGCAATGAATCTAAAATATATGAAATTTTAATTTTATCATTACATTATGGAAAATAATGAACTTTTATCACAATATGCTAATTGTTTTTTAGAAGGACCTGTGTATATATTGTATAATGATGATTACTTAATATAATAATTGTACAATTATAAATTGCATAGTAAAATATGTTCTCAGTTAATAAATCAGTTATTTTACATTTTAATAATATTTCACAATATTAAAGTTTTATATATATATATATATATATATATCGGTCATGAATAGGCGAACATAAATAAATTTATGACTTAAATAAATGCAGACTTGGTGAGCACAAGAGACTGCTTTAAAAAAAAAGATATAAGAAAAAGAGAAAAAAAGAAAGAACTACTTTCACAACTATTTTCTTTATTTATCCTCTTACATGGAACATTATTTTCTTCTTTGTAAATGCTTTTAAATTCTTTATATATACTTCAATGTCTTTATCTTTAGCAAAAGAGTTTTGAATCACGTTAGCTCTCTCGCGAGAAATGAGTCACACTTTGGGTTGAAAGGCATGTGATTGGCTGCTCACTGCTGATGTCACACTTTCACATGCACACACTCCACAAACTCAGGATCAAAGCCGGAGTTGACAGAGAAAGCTGATGATCAGCATCATGGGACCAACAAAGCCTGAATTGATTGGTTTGGTTTTGTCAACTCAAAACTAATCCTGTAACCCTGAGTTTGTTAAACTACCATCATGGTACAGGCCCCAGGTGTGAGTGTGTGTGTCTGAACACCAGGTGTGAGTGTGTGTGTCTGAACACCAGGTGTGAGTGTGTGTGTCTGAACACCAGGTGTGAGTGTGTGTGTCTGAACACCAGGTGTGAGTGTGTGTGTCTGAACACCAGGTGTGTGTGTGTGTGTGTCTGAACACCAGGTGTGTGTGTGTGTGTGTGTCTGAACACCAGGTGTGTGTGTGTGTGTGTGTCTGAACACCAGGTGTGTGTGTGTGTGTGTGTGTGTGTGTGTGTCTGAACACCAGGTGTGTGTGTGTGTGTGTGTGTGTGTGTGTGTGTGTGTCTGAACACCAGGTGTGAGTGTGTGTCTGAACACCAGGTGTGTGTGTGTGTGTCTGAACACCAGGTGTGTGTGTGTGTCTGAACACCAGGTGTGTGTGTGTGTGTGTCTGAACACCAGGTGTGTGTGTGTGTGTGTGTGTGTCTGAACACCAGGTGTGTGTGTGTGTGTGTGTGTGTGTGTGTGTCTGGTGTGTGTGTGTGTGTGTGTCTGAACACCAGGTGTGTGTGTGTGTGTGTGTGTGTGTGTGTGTGTCTGAACACCAGGTGTGTGTGTGTGTGTGTGTGTGTGTGTGTGTGTGTGTCTGAACACCAGGTGTGTGTGTGTGTGTGTGTGTGTGTGTCTGAACACCAGGTGTGTGTGTGTGTGTGTGTGTGTGTGTGTGTGTGTGTGTCTGAACACCAGGTGTGTGTGTGTGTGTGTGTGTGTGTGTGTCTGAACACCAGGTGTGAGTGTGTGTGTCTGAACACCAGGTGTGTGTGTGTGTGTCTGAACACCAGGTGTGTGTGTGAGTGTGTGTGTCTGAACACCAGGTGTGTGTGTGTGTGTCTGAACACCAGGTGTGTGTGTGTGTGTGTGTGTGTCTGAACACCAGGTGTGTGTGTGTGTGTGTCTGAACACCAGGTGTGTGTGTGTGTGTGTGTGTGTGTGTGTCTGAACACCAGGTGTGTGTGTGTGTGTGTGTCTGAACACCAGGTGTGTGTGTGTGTGTGTGTGTGTCTGAACACCAGGTGTGTGTGTGTGTGTGTGTGTGTCTGAACACCAGGTGTGTGTGTGTGTGTGTGTGTCTGAACACCAGGTGTGTGTGTGTGTGTGTGTGTGTCAACACCAGGTGTGTGTGTGTGTGTGTGTGTGTGTGTCAACACCAGGTGTGTGTGTGTGTGTGTGTCTGAACACCAGGTGTGTGTGTGTGTGTGTGTCTGAACACCAGGTGTGAGTGTGTGTGTCTGAACACCAGGTGTGTGTGTGTGTGTCTGAACACCAGGTGTGTGTGTGTGTGTGTCTGAACACCAGGTGTGTGTGTGTGTGTGTCTGAACACCAGGTGTGTGTGTGTGTGTGTGTCTGAACACCTGTGTGTGTGTGTGTGTGTGTGTGTCTGAACACCAGGTGTGTGTGTGTGTGTGTGTGTGTGTCTGAACACCAGGTGTGTGTGTGTGTGTGTGTGTCTGAACACCAGGTGTGTGTGTGTGTGTGTGTGTGTGTCTGAACACCAGGTGTGTGTGTGTGTGTGTGTGTGTCAACACCAGGTGTGTGTGTGTGTGTGTGTCAACACCAGGTGTGTGTGTGTGTGTGTGTGTCTGAACACCAGGTGTGTGTGTGTGTGTGTGTGTGTCTGAACACCAGGTGTGTGTGTGTGTGTCTGAACACCAGGTGTGTGTGTGTGTGTGTGTGTGTGTCTGAACACCAGGTGTGTGTGTGTGTGTGTGTGTGTCTGAACACCAGGTGTGTGTGTGTGTGTGTGTCTGAACACCAGGTGTGTGTGTGTGTGTGTGTGTCTGAACACCAGGTGTGTGTGTGTGTGTGTGTGTGTCTGAACACCAGGTGTGTGTGTGTGTGTGTCTGAACACCAGGTGTGTGTGTGTGTGTGTGTGTGTGTGTGTCTGAACACCAGGTGTGTGTGTGTGTGTGTGTGTCTGAACACCAGGTGTGTGTGTGTGTGTCTGAACACCAGTGTGTGTGTGTGTGTGTGTGTGTGTGTGTGTGTCTGAACACCAGGTGTGTGTGTGTGTCTGAACACCAGGTGTGTGTGTGTGTGTGTCTGAACACCAGGTGTGTGTGTGTGTGTGTGTGTGTCTGAACACCAGGTGTGTGTGTGTGTGTGTGTCTGAACACCAGGTGTGTGTGTGTGTGTGTGTGTCTGAACACCAGGTGTGTGTGTGTGTGTGTGTGTGTGTGTCTGAACACCAGGTGTGTGTGTGTGTGTGTGTGTGTGTCTGAACACCAGGTGTGTGTGTGTGTGTGTGTGTCTGAACACCAGGTGTGTGTGTGTGTGTCTGAACACCAGGTGTGTGTGTGTGTGTGTGTGTCTGAACACCATGTGTGTGTGTGTGTGTGTGTGTCTGAACACCAGGTGTGTGTGTGTGTGTGTGTGTGTGTGTGTGTGTCAACACCAGGTGTGTGTGTGTGTGTGTGTGTCTGAACACCAGGTGTGTGTGTGTGTGTGTGTGTCTGAACACCAGGTGTGTGTGTGTGTGTCTGAACACCAGGTGTGTGTGTGTGTGTCTGAACACCAGGTGTGTGTGTGTGTGTGTGTGTGTGTGTCTGAACACCAGGTGTGTGTGTGTGTGTGTGTGTCTGAACACCAGGTGTGTGTGTGTGTGTGTGTGTCTGAACACCAGGTGTGTGTGTGTGTGTGTGTGTCTGAACACCAGGTGTGTGTGTGTGTGTGTGTGTGTGTGTGTGTGTGTGTCTGAACACCAGGTGTGTGTGTGTGTGTGTGTGTCTGAACACCAGGTGTGTGTGTGTGTGTGTGTCTGAACACCAGGTGTGTGTGTGTGTGTGTGTGTCTGAACACCAGGTGTGTGTGTGTGTGTGTCTGAACACCAGGTGTGTGTGTGTGTGTGTGTCTGAACACCAGGTGTGTGTGTGTGTGTGTGTCTGAACACCAGGTGTGTGTGTGTGTGTGTGTGTCTGAACACCAGGTGTGTGTGTGTGTGTGTGTCTGAACACCAGGTGTGTTCAGGAGCATTGCTGGAGGAGCTGAAAACCACTGACCATTGACCAACACACACCTGCTCTAAAGTCAATAGTGCAGTATTTATGTGTTATTTAAAGGGTGTGTTAGTAATATGAGCCTATAGGCACACGTACACTCTGCTTATCACACACACAGGGACACGCAGCAGCACACACACACGTTTAAATATAAAAATAAAAGGGTTCCTCTCTGGAGAAGCGTTCAGTCTTTCCGCTCACATGTGAATAGTGAATCCGCTCATGGTGTGAGCACAACTGGCTTTTAAAGGGAATGGGAGATGAGACTCTGATTGGTTTATTGCACATTACGCCCAAAACACGCCCATGACTCATTGAGAGGCGAGGGACAACCCTTTTGGACGACGCATCTGTTGCGTTTTCCCCATCGTTAAACTAGCAAAAGTGGATTGGGACACACTCTAAGAGCAACTGCGGCGTGCGCTTCAGATCATGAGCTCAGATCATTAGAACAGGGCCCGGTGACTTTATCTGCACTTTTGACTTTGCAGAACGTTTACACTCCCAGACAGCCGTATTACACACTGACTGAAAGGAAATATCCAAAAACTATAATAAGGCCACTTTAATATCCAAATGAGAACATAAACTAGCCCTGAGTGGATTGAGTCTCCCCGCTGAAAGAATACAGTCTGTTAATATAAAAGGCTTGGTGGCTGTTTCTGCCGGCATGGTGCTTTTTAATTAGAGCGGGACACTTCAAACGCACTCACACCCCTCCAGCGAGGGCACTTCCAGCTCTCCACACGTTACACTGCACGACACACACACACACACACTGGTCTGTGATGAACGGCTTGTTGTTGTTGTTGTTCAGATGCCCTTCAGAATCTGGTGGGGCAGCAGAACGCCAGATACGGGATCATCAAGATCTTCAATGTCCTTCAGGAGACCAGAGCCAACAGACATCTCCTCTACGTGAGTCGCCCTCCCGCTCTCATTTCTGCTTTCTGAAACCCTGACTGGTGTAAAACGGAGCGTGTTAGTCGAGCTTTACTCACCTGAGGACCGGAAGAAGATTGACCCTATGAATGTTCATCGTTGTTGACTCGCTTGAACTTTCTTTAATATCTACTAATATTACACTGCTTTACTATATTTATGATCAATTTCATGCAGCCCTGGTGAGCAGAGACTTCTTTCAAAAACCCAAGAACAATAATTAAACATATGAGTCACTGTGTTTATGAAATATTGGAATCACTTCCAAAAGGAAAATACAGTTATGTGCAGTGCATATAAGCGGCATTAAATGATAACGAGAACGCGACTGTAAAAGAGCGTCCAGGGAGTTACACCTTCATGACCTGCACAGTCAAGGTCATTCGTGCACTCGCGTCGTTTTCAGCGCATGTAAGTCGTAATATAAGGTTTATGAAGGACAAACGTCTGATTAATCTGATATGGCATGCGTTTGGTTGTGTTGATAACCCGCAGCGCTGCATTGTACCGGTGATCATCTTCAGTTGTGCCTTCTGACTCAGTCACGTAGTTCACCTGTGCGTGATTTTGTGCAAATAAGTTGATATTATATTTATTTTGTGTACACATCAGATTGTTCTCATATATGATGCATTGAAGTTGTTAATGAACCTTTTAACCTTCAGTTCGCGGTTGTTCATTCAACACTATTTTATAGACTAATATTTAAATATGTTTACTATTACTGTAATATTAAACATATTTATTTAAAAAACACTGAAGCTTTATTATTAATAACTATCCCTTTTATTGTTCTCGCAGTTACGCTGTCCAATGACTTGTTTGCATTAATTAGGTATTTTATTAATTTTAATGAATTATAAATAAGGTCTCAACAGAGAGACATAACGTGTGTTAATGTAATAAATGTGTGTGTTTATTAACAGTCCATTCACAGGGCATTGCCTAATGCTAACACACACAACTGTGGATCTGAACATGTTGAGATTAACATGAACTAAGATGAATAAATCCTGTAGAAGTAAATGTGTTCAATCATGAACTAATGCTAACAAAAATGAAACCTCATTGTAAAGTGTTCCCATTTATTTGAGTGTGAAATGAATCTGTAAAGTTCAGGAATCTCACACTAGGCGACTGCACATGTTTGATTCACGTTGAAGCGTTTGGGTCGTGGCTTTTAATGCTGAGCCTAATTAGGCTCTCAAAGTGTATTCAAATTTGCATTTAGATTTATCGACCAATATATCGGTTATCGGCTTTCAAATATAACGAATTATCAGTATCGGCCAAAATGTTCATACCGGTGCATCCCTAGTTTAACTATATATATTAATAAAGAAATGGTATAGACTGTGATAAATAGTTTTCAAATATGGAGCTTTAGCATGAAAGCATCAAGACCGTTATGATGATCCAGTTCTCCAGGCTTCTCCAGATCAGGGGCCGGTCGCTAAAACTAGTCTTACAAGTTATTCCTCAGATGTTAGCGTCAGTTACATGAGAACGGAGACGGCCTAGTTTGACGGTGAAAATAGAGACGAGCTGCTGCATGGACAGACGCTCTTCACATGAGGGCTGAGCTTCTGCAGGTCTCATTAATGACACCGCAGCGCCATCTAACGGTGGCCTGGAGAAGCGCTGACGAGTTTCTCTCTCTGTCTGTAGATCATGCTGGAGATGCTTCTGAAAGAACTGTACCCCGAGCTGAGCGTGGACGCCGTGCAGGCCTGAGCGTGAATATCTGTGTGTGTTTGAATCTGTTCTTGTGTTTTTGGAGGAACAGGCCCGGTCATTCACTGCCAGCGGTCATCATCATCATCTGCTTTTCTCTCTTTCGTTCTGTCGTTCTCGGGGGTTTTGCTCTGTAATGTGAATAACAGTGTAAAAGAAGAAGCCAGACCAATGCAAACGCCCTACATACTATTGTGACCATTACGAAGGCTTTTAATCGTGCAATATGTCATGTACAGTTATTGTGAAGGTTCTGTTTGTGATATTATTATTATTAATATTGTTATAGACTTTTATTTTTACCAAAAATAGGCTAGAGCATTTATAAGCAATAAATTGCAAAAGAAGATCTGTCACGTGTCATGTCTTCAATACAATAATAAATACAGACATTAATGCAATTCATATCTGGAACTTGAATACATTTTTAATTTCCAAATTAAATGATATTTTTGTTGTTGTTGCTTTCTTTTCTTTTTTGTGGCGCAAGTCAAAAATATCCAGTGATTATTATGTATCATATTTATGGTTTAACTTTCATAAAAAAAAAAGTATTTTATGTTTTTTATTTCTAAGATGTAAGCAAAACCTTTGAAAAAAGCAGACTTGAATATAAAGATGGATAAGAATTTGTCAGGATTTTCTATCCCACTGAGATGAACCTGTCTGAGAGGTGTGTGTGTGTGTTTATATCCGGCCGTGAACCGCATCCATCTGCAGCTCCTGACAGATCTCTGGATCCATCCGGACAGCCTGATGAGGGAACATGGGAGAAATCAGACGACTGGACCACACTCAGACGAGCTCACACATCTTCTGTTATTACGAGTCGAGTCGGCTTTATTTCTACAGCGCTTTACACGATACAGATGTTTCATAGCAGATTCACACAATAAACAGTGATGCAAACTTCATCAGATATGAGACAAACGTGGCATTACTCAGCTCAAGTCAATAACTATGGAAGCTTTTTCCCACCATGGAATAAAAATATATATCCGCTTCAGTTCAGCCCTTATTGCATATCAGGTTTATTGATTAAACTGACAGACTTCATCAGATATGAGACAAAGCGTGGCATTACTCAGCTCAAGTCAATAACTATGGAGCTTTTTCCCACCATGGAAAATATAAACTTTGTATTCCACAATTCAGAATTTTCAGAGATAATCTTGCAGTTGCAATTTAAAGGTGTCATGAACTGGCTTTTTTATCCTGTTGTCTGAGGTCAGCTTATGACGTTGGTGTGGTTTTTATATTCAGAAACATCATAATGAATCAGTGATTCACACTGATTTTTCTACACTGGTTTTGAGGCTCTCTCCTGAACGCTGGGTTTTGATGGGCGTCCCGCACTGGAGACTTGGAAGTAAACGCCCACGGCTGGGATTGGATAAGATTTGCATATTTAATGAGCTTCAGCTCCTGTCAGTTCACGTGAGGGATCGTTTTGAAAGCGGCAGCCGGAGTGATTCTCTCACAGGAAGGCTCACAAACCGTCTTTATCAAACAAACACAATGATTTATCTCTCATCCACCCACGATTGGTTGATTTTGTTATTACTTGGCCTCCCGATTGGTGGATATAAGCATGAACCACACACACACACACAGCCCTGGGACGTTGGGCTTTGCGAGCCTTGGCCCATAATGTTACGAGTCTGATCCCGAATCACAATGAACCAACAAGTAAAGGATTGTCCAGCCTGTGACAGCGTGCTAAGGTATGTTCTGTTAGACACACACACATAATCAATACGATCTGTAACAATGCAAAACTATCACATTAAAAACATGTTTTACTCACATTAGTGTGTTTGGATAAGATTTGCATATTTAATGAGCTTCAGCTCCTGTCAGTTCACGTGAGGGATCGTTTTGAAAGCGGCAGCCGGAGTGATTCTCTCACAGGAAGGCTCACAAACCGTCTTTATCAAACAAACACAATGATTTATCTCTCATCCACCCACGATTGGTTGGAATATTATTTTTATTACTTACGCCCGATCAGGTGGATATAAGTGTGAACCACACGCACACACGCACGCGTGCTATTCAAATATCAAGAGAGTGAACAACGCAGATCAAGAGATGAATGTTATTTCACTATTTAAGATTCACCGGCCTGCTGACGGGCTTTCGTTTTGGTAGCCCGTCTGGAAAACACACAGACCCGGGACGTTGGGCTTTGCGAGCACCATTCCTGTCGGATCCAATATAGACGGCACAGCATTGTGTTTTAATCTCAATATGTCTGCAAATCCAGTCTCGACCTGTGTCTTGTTTACAAACGGTTATCTTGCTATCTTTGGCATGTTTATTGCTCTGTAGCGAGAGCTCAGTTTAGCTCCACGAGTCGGTGGGCGGGGCTACAGAAGCAGGCGTACACATTTATCTGTAGAGGCGGAGTTTCCCCCTCCTATGACATCATTGATCAGTATATATATCAGAGCTGTCGTTTGCTGGGACTGGTGTCTGTAAAAGCTTTTCTTTGACTGACAAGGACGTTTTCAGCTCCGAAACGTACAGGATATTCTTATATTACCATGACCTTTAATAATATATAACACTGTCAATTATTAAATGATTTCGATACAGAAGATTATTATTCAGCTCTATTCTGTTCAAGTTATGTTCTCATGTGATGGTGTCACTGCAGTCAAATGCATAATATTATAAAATATGAAGTGCCTTTTAAACCTCAAACTTCTCCCACATCGCTTCTCAGCAGCAGTGCATTCCACAGGTCTAAGAACTGCTTCATAACAGACACTTAGTGTAAAGAAGACACTTGTTTGCCCTGCATGTATGGCATTGTAATGTTGCGGGGGCAGCGGTACCTGTGTGAGGAAGGTTTTTGCTCTGTCTCTGTTCTGCAGGGCGCCTCGGCCCAGGTGAAGGCAGCGTGAGAAGTAAAACATGGCTATAGCGATGCCCTTCCTGACGAACTCCTCCAGACAGCCCGTGTGCCGCGCTATGGCACTGATGTCCTCGTATCCGCACACTCTGAGAGTCAGAAGCAGATTTACATGCTAAATAAAACAGAAGCGCGTTCTCTGCCATACCCGTCAGTCTGAGTGATGCACTGCACCTTTCTCCCAGGGCGGCGGCTCTGGAGTAGAGTTTGCGGTGGTAGTAGCAGGCCGTCAGGTGGCCCTGAGCGTAGACGTTCCCTCTCTCCGCCGCGTCCTTCAGGCAGAACAGAGCCGCGTCCGGGTCCTTCTGCACTCCGTGACCGTACAGGTACATGACGCCCAGAGCGCCCTGAGACTCCAGACTGCCGTTCCCACACGCCTCCGAGTGCCACGAGAACGCCTGATGGACACACACACACACACACGTTTGTTTTTGTGAAACGTGGGGCCATTCCATAGGTGTAATGCATTTTATACTGTACAAACTGTATTTTCTATCCCCCTACACTGCCCCTGCCCCTTAACCTACCCATCACACACACACACACACACACACACACACACACACACACACACTGCCCCTAAACCTACCCATCACACACACACACACACACACACACACACACACACACACACACACACACACACACACCCCTACACTGCCCCTAAACCTACCCATCACACACACACACACACACACACACACACACACACACACACACACACACACACACACACACACACACACACACACACACACTGCCCCTGCCCCTAAACCTACCCATCACACACACACACACACACACACACACACACACACACACACACACACACACCCTGCCTAAACCTACACACACACACACACACACACACACACACACACACACACTGCCCCTGCCCCTAAACCTACCCATCATGCACACACACACACACACACCCCTGCTGCCCCTAAACCTACACACACACACACACACACACACACACACACACACACACACACACACACACACACACACACACACACTGCCCCTAAACCTACCCATCATACACACACACACACACACACACACACACACACACACACACACACACACACTGCCACACACACACACATCTCACACACACACACACACACACACCCTAAACCTACCACATCACACACACACACACACACACACACACACACACACACACACACACACACACACACACACACACACACACACACACACACACACACACACACACACACACACACACACACACACACACACCATCTCACACACACACACACACACACACACACTGCCCCTAAACCTACCCATCACACACACACACACACTGCCCCTAAACCTACCGATCACACACACACACACACACACTGCCCCTGCTCCTAAACCTACCCATCACACACACACACACACACACACACACACACACACACACACACACACACACACACACACACACACACACACACACACACACACACACACACACACACGCTCACTCAGTTTGACTGATTAGATATTACAGACGTTTAATAACACGTGCTTTATATTTCCCTGGACGATGATTTCAGAAACGACCAGATGAACTGAGAGAGATGTATATTATGTATGTATATTCAATATATTATATTCATATTTTTTTATAATTATAATATTTAAATGTCTTATCGACAATTTGATTATGTAGCTGGTGCCAATTTATAGGTCAACTCAGACGGATACTTCACCGGGATTTCAGGAGCGTGTTGTGAATTTATGAGTAGAATAAGGTCTGTGCTTATCATCATGCCTTCATCCACACAGTCACTCACACCCAGTCATGCATCGAACGGGAGTTTGGAAGCCACCGTGTGCATTAAAGCGGTTGTCATCCAGCACATAAACTCAGATTCTGAAACTCATAATCAGATACAAACTGTATAGTTTATGAAGCAGTTATTAAACGTCTGCTCCAGACCTGGTTTCCTCATAAATCACTGTTCCAAAATCCCATTAGAGAGTCCCAAAGGAAGTGTTGATATGCATGATATGAGGACCTTTGTGAGGTCGAGGGTCTCCGGTCGGCTGTAGAACATGCCCAGAGACGACTGCGCTTCCACACTGGCGTTCGGGTTCCCATCGTCGGCCGCCAGGAGCCAAAGCCTGTGAAACACACACCAGGGCTGCGTCCCAAATCACACACTTCCCTATTATATAGTAGGGGGGAAACAGTATGCGACAAAAGAAATACGTCTGAATTCACAGGACTCATTAAGGCAAGGGAAAGATTCTGAAGTGTGCATCTGATGGACACTTTACTATCCCATGAGGCCACGGGAGAGGAGTTATGACATGATATGATAATGACTACATTCTGAACGTCCGGCTTTTTTCATACTATATAAAACATCCTTTTTTCAGCTAAATAAGTGCCTACTCAAGAGAGAGTGTGTGACGCAGCTCTTCACTGTTTAATCCTGGAGAGGCGTCTCATTCCCTGGTGTCATGTTGAAAGCGTGTGCGTTGTGAATGTTTAGATCTGGTGACTTCGTTGTTTCGCTCACGGGGAACATTTATAAGCAACATGACCACCTGCTGTATTGGCAAATCTACTCGCCTTCAGATAACAGCAGATTGCACACATATTAATCATATTTGAATTGGACTTGCATGCTTAAAAAGTTATAAAAGGTATAAATTCCCTGAAAAAAGAAAGCTTGTTTGGCAACATTTAGCCATATTTGTAAAACATGTATCCTCTCATAACTTAACCGTAACATTCTCTCTTCAATTCTGTTGAACAATAAGCATAATGCCTATTTATGAATATATTACAGCCTACTGGATCATATTTAATACACACATTTAAATGATCAGTATGCTGAAAAATAAGTCTGTTTTAAAACAAAGCCATGAAATTGTATTATTTGTGTCCTCAGAAGATGGAAAATAGCATTCACATCATTTTCTGATTTCTCTTTATGGTCTTGCCCTTTTTAGGGTTAAACGAGTGATGAGAGAAACTAAGCGGTTCAGACTTTGAATCATCTGAACCAATGATTCTCAAAATGATTCAGTGTGTGGATCTCGCTCAGATTTTCACAGGTCAAACATGCCTACACATCTTCAACATTACAAACCTACTGCATGTGTAACACCACTATATGAAGTGTTTGTGTAATCTGTTCTTTTATTCAATTGTAGGACTTGTTTTGTTCGTTTTATGGAGAGCTTGGTTACTCAGGCCAATAAGAGACTATTATCTACTTTTTATTATACAAATGTGTCATTAAATGTCTACAAATGTATGAAATTGATTCGAGATCAGGTAAACATGATACAGGCTGTGTCTGAAATCGCCCCCTATACCCTTAAACAGAGCACTATTTGAAGGGACAGCCTTTTGTAGAGGTGTCTGAAACCATAGTGGACGTTATTGAGAGCACTCGTTCAACCCACAATGCACCACAATAGCAAGTGAACAGCTGATACGCTCAACGGCTAGAGAATACCCATAATGCACTGTGCAATGTGCGTAATGAATGAATTCCTGCGTCCGACCAGAAGATGGCGCTCACAGAAGATTTGGTCCAGTGTAATATCATACAGGTATAAAGTCCTTTTAATTGATTATTAAATTGTTTAATTACTGTTTATACATGCTAGTTTCCACTGCAGAGTTCAAGATACATCTTTTCATCACTACTGGAGCTGCCCGTTTGCTAAGTCTCAAGTGATTATTAAACAGCACACACTATGACATAGACTGGGTAAATCCAGCCCGGTCTGCCGGTGTTTAGATTTCGCCCTGCAACTCAGTCTGGAAACCCATACATTAATTTCTACTGCTTCTGTTACACTAATGCAGGAACCAATCACAGGCTTATCCACCTGGCGCGCTATTGGTGGGTTTAACACAATGACGGATAGAGAAGCGATGGGTCAACGCCTGTTGATCACGCCTCTTGTGGTCGGATTGGTTGAAGGACTATCCAATTGCATTCAGAGTCATGTGAACTATGCCCGTTGATCTCGCCTCTTGTGCAGTAGAAAATACAGAGCAGACTCCCCAGACCAATGTTCAATCTTAAATGGAGCCTGGTCTGGTGATAGCCAGACAAATGTGGACTATATTAGTGGAGTAATGTAGGGAACAGTGAATGATCTTTACATATAATTTATAGTAGTTATTTTTAGAATATGATAGTAAATAAGAACATGATTATAATAAATATCGATTTCGAACACAGCCTAATTCATGCGTTCACAGAGATCATCGCCCCCTAGTGGCGAACCATTGAAATTTTAAAACGTTATAAAGTTATGATGTACTAAAATAACATGACTTTGGCAGTTCGATACGCGCTCTGGATCCCTGGTTCAACACAAAAGGTTTGGCAGCTTCAGTGTTTGGAAAGCGCCCATCTCATGCACATGTTTTGCTGTGTTTCTCACCGCTCGGCTTCAGCGCTGGACGTCTGGACACCGTAACCCTCCAGATACGCCCGGCCCAGGTTATACAGCGCCGCGGGTCTGACAGAGCCCACTTCAGAGGAATCCCAGAATGCAACTCTCCTCATGAACTCCATGGCTTTGCCCTGTTGAAGTTGGTGAGATGTTAATAGAGTGCATTAGTGTCAACCCCCTTCTTCAGCGTTGTAGGAGCCTAAATACAGTTAATAAATAATTTTAATTTATGCGTTAAATAGTAATTTACATGATTCATTTCTGTGGATATTGAAGGGAATATTTACAGTTATACAGTTAATTGTTGAATTATTTAAAATATGTGTGGATAATTTAGAGTGCATTTATATTTTAAATTGGTGATATTTTGGGATTAGAGGACTGCTATCGGATTTTTACCTTTAATTGTATGCCCCTTTAAGTGCATGGATATACACTCGCAAGAGGGGGTGAGGAAAAGTTATTGGAATGATGAGTCAGGCAAGCGGAGAGTTGAGCCTCACAATTTTTTGACCTTTTTTGTTGCCAACCGAATAAACGGATACATTTTTGTATGAGTGTTTCTGTGGATTGTTTTAATGTGGATTCAGACGAAGAGAGTGGACAAAGTGTCACGCTATGGCTGTAGGAAACCTACAAGCGTATTACTTTCATTAATATTACTGTTGAGAATAAAATATTTGTTTGTGCATTATTGCTAACAACGCTTGTAGAAATTAATTATTAACAATAGTAAATTTAAGATAATGTTAGCTTATGAAATGATTTTGCTTTAAGACTATGTGTACTTTCTGTTGGGCATAAGAGTCACCAGAGCAACAGCCAGAGGGTTGTGGTAGGTATAACAGATCCATATGAGAAAGTGTTTTGCTATGCATTTTGCTGTGCTCTTAGAGTGCTTTGTGTCTGTTAACAAAGAAGCAGTCTTTTGTCCAGGAAATTGGAGGGGTGATGTTGCAAATGAAGCACAGCTGACCAGAAAATCATCTGACTCCCAAAGAAAGACAACTTATGTATTTTTTGTGTATAAATATTGGGTCAGGGAAAGGCAAGTTTGTCGCAGACTGCCTGGACAAGCCTTGCATAGGATTGTGTAAATCAGGGACAGTTTTTGACCCAGAGCTCTGTATGCTATCTTCATCTGACTTACTTATTCATTAAAAGAGTTAAACTATATTTTGTTCCTGCTCTCCTCATTCAACGAACACGCGGACTCGAGGAATTGATGCCGAGTCCAACATTACACATAGGACATTTTGAAAATAGTCTTCGACTTCGTTAAAGATCGACTTATGAGCCATGAACCAGCCAATCAGCTACAAGGAGAATCACAACTTTACAAACTTTGATTTGAAGCAAAAAGGTGTTTGAAAATCGGACACAAAGACAAAGATACAAGACCGAGAGCTTACCGGCTTCAGTGAGGGAAAGAACTACAATCCCATGATGCATTGCACATCACATAATCAAATTAAAAACGATCCAGAAATATAAAAACTACACATTTAAAATGTTGATTATATATATAATAAAAACAATATATTTTAAATGTATTGCCAAACATGCAATTATACACTCACCTAAAGGATTATTAGGAACACACATTAATACTGTGTTTGACTCCCTTTCGCCTTCAGAACTGCCTTAATTCTACGTGGCATTGATTCAACAAGGTGCTGAAATCATTCTTTAGAAATGTTGGCCCATATTGATAGGATAGCATCTTGCAGTTGATGGAGATTTGTGGGATGCACATCCAGGGCACGAAGCTCCTGTTCCACCACATCCCAAAGATGCTCTATTGGGTTGAGATCTGGTGACTGTGGGGGCCATTTTAGTACAGTGAACTCATTGTCATGTTCAAGAAACCAATTTGAAATGATTTGAGCTTTGTGACATGGTGCATTATCCTGCTGGAAGTAGCCATCAGAGGATGGGTACATGGTGGTCATAAAGGGATGGACATGGTCAGGAACAATGCTCAGGTAGGCCGTGGCATTTAAACGATGCCCAATTGGCACTAAGGGTCCTAAAGTGTGCCAAGAAAACATCCCCCACACCATTACACCACCACCACCAGCCTGCACAGTGGTAACAAGGCATGATGGATCCATGTTCTCATTCTGTTTACGCCAAATTCTGACTCCACCATCTGAATGTCTCAACAGAAATTGAGACTCATCAGACCAGGCAACATTTTTCCTGTCTTCAACTGTCCAATTTTGGTGAGCTTGTGCAAATTGTAGCCTCTTTTTCCTATTTGTAGTGGAGATGAGTGGTACCCGGTGGGGTCTTCTGCTGTTGTAGCCCATCCGCCTCAAGGTTGTGCGTGTTGTGGCTTCACAAATGCTTTGCTGCATACCTCGGTTGTAACGAGTGGTTATTTCAGTCAAAGTTGCTCTTCTATCAGCTTGAATCAGTCGGCCCATTCTCCTCTGACCTCTAGCATCAACAAGGCATTTTCTCCCACAGGACTGCCGATACTGGATGTTTTTCCTTTTCACACCATTCTTTGTAAACCCTAGAAATGGTTGTGTGTGAAAATCCCAGTAACTGAGCAGATTGTGAAATACTCAGACCGGCCCGTCTGGCACCAACAACCATGCCACACTCAAAATTGCTCAAATCCCCTTTCTTTCCCATTCTGACATTCAGTTTGGAGTTCAGGAGATTGTCTTGACCAGGACCACACCCCTAAATGCATTGAAGCAACTGCCATGTGATTGGTTGATTAGATAATTGCATTAATGAGAAATTGAACAGGTGTTCCTAATAATCCTTTTGGTGAGTGTATATATATATGTATATATATATATATATATATATATATATATATATATATATATATATATATATATATATATATATACTGTGTATATATATTTTAAGTTTATTGCAAAATATACATATACATATATATGCACAAAATTTCTGTATTTTGAGAGTGTACAGACTGATTATGTCATTTGCAGTGCTTTGTGGAAGTGGGCGGAGCGAAAAAGATCTTTGGCGCATTTCGCTTGTCTCGACTCTGATTGGTGGAATTTTCTGTACAGCATCGTGGGTAATGTAGTTTTTTTTTTAACCACAAATTCCGTTGTTAAACACAATTATTTTAAAAGTAATAATGCGAGGTTCAACAGCAGCAAATACTCTGTAACTCACAGTAGGGCTGTCTTTAAAGGTTTATGAGTTAGTGTTCAAATTCAGTTTTCCTATGGAGTTCTTAGTTCTGGATGCGACTGTTGCGCTCTAATCTGAGTTGCTTCTGCGGGCATTTGGATATTTGTAACATACAAAGAGCCTATTATTACTGTGGATCCGAGAGATATCATGAATATAGCAAGAGGTTCCTCACAAGGTCTTCTTTGGTTCCAAGGCCATCGTAATATATGACAGCCAGCTGGTATAGAGCTCGGGGATCTTCATCTTTAATGCCATCAAAGATGTCCTCTGCTTCTGCGTACCGGCCCTGCAGGACACCAGGAGTCACAGGTCATGGATCATCTACTCACATGACTCTGTAACCGTGTGCAGAGTGAATGAGCGATCAGTCACCTCCTCATAGTGGAACTGCCCCAGGAGGAAGGCGGCTTCGGGATCTCCTCTTTCTGCTTTCTCTTTGAGAAGAATCACTGCCTTCTCCACGGACTCAGCACTGATCCCTGATAAAACTCAATTAACATCTGGGTGAGTGACGGATAAGGAACTGGCAAAAAATATACTTATTCGAGTGTTGTGTATGTAATGCAATGCCATACACTCAGTTTAAGAATGTAATTAATCATTTTTTGGTGAATGAAAATGTCATTCCTGGGTAACGGTAATGAATTTTGAACTTAATTACATTTCTACCATCGTTATACTAATGCACTGATATCCATAACTGGAGCTCATTTACAATCAATATAATCAGTTTGGGATTTCATATACAGGTCCTTCTCAATAAATTAGCATATTGTGATAAAAGTTCATTATTTTCCATAATGTAATGATAAAATAAAAAAAATCATATATTTTAGATTAATTGCACACCAACTGAAATATTTCAGGTCTTTTATTGTTTTAATGCTGATGATTTTGGCATACAGCTCATGAAAACCCAAAATTCCTATCTCAAAAAATTAGCATATCATGAAAAGGTTCTCTAAACGAGCTATTAACATAATCATCTGAATCAACTAATTAACTCTAAACACCTGCAAAAGATTCCTGAGGCTTTTAAAAACTCCCAGCCTGGTTCATTACTCAAAACCGCAATCATGGGTAAGACTGCCGACCTGACTGCTGTCCAGAAGGTCATCATTGACACCCTCAAGCGAGAGGGTAAGACACAGAAAGACATTTCTGAACCAATAGGCTGTTCCCAGAGTGCTGTATCAAGGCACCTCAGTGGAAGTCTGTGGGAAGGGAAAAGTGCGGCAAAAACACTGCAAAACGAGAAGAGGTGACCGGACCCTGAGGAAGATTGTGGAGAAGGACCGATTCCAGGCCTTGGGGGACCTGCGGAAGCAGTGGACTGAGTCTGGAGTAGAAACATCCAGAGCCACCGTGCACAGGCGTGTGCAGGAAATGGGCTACAGGTGCCGCATTCCCCAGGTCAAGCCACTTTTGAACCAGAAACAGCGGCAGAAGCGCCTGACCTGGGCTACAGAGAAGCAGCACTGGACTGTCGCTCAAATTTTGCATGTCATTTGGAAATCAAGGTGCCAGAGTGTGGAGGAAGACTGGGGAGAAGGAAATGCCAAAATGCCTGAAGTCCAGTGTCAAGTACCCACAGTCAGTGATGGTCTGGGGTGCCATGTCAGCTGCTGGTGTTGGTCCACTGTGTTTTATCAAGGACAGGGTCAATGCAGCCTGCTATCAGGAGATTTTGGAGCACTTCATGCTTCCATCTGCTGAAAAGCTTTATGGAGATGAAGATTTAGTTTTTCAGCATGACCTGGCACCTGCTCACAGTGCCAAAACCACTGGTAAATGGTTTACTGACCATGGTATTACTGTGCTCAATTGGCCTGCCAACTCTCCTGACCTGAACCCCATTGAGAATCTGTGGGATATTGTGAAGAGAAAGTTGAGAGACGCAAGACCCAACACTCTGGATGAGCTTAAGGCCGCTATCGAAGCATCCTGGGCCTCCATAACACCTCAGCAGTGCCACAGGCTGATTGCCTCCATGCCACGCCGCATTGAAGCAGTCATTTCTGCAAAAGGATTCCCCACCAAGAATTGAGTGCATAACTGAACATAATTATTTGAAGGTTGACTTTTTTTGTATTAAAAACACTTTTCTTTTATTGGTCGGATGAAATATGCAAATTTTTTTGAGATAGGAATTTATGGTTTTCATGAGCTGTATGCCAAAATCATCAGTATTAAAACAATAAAAGACCTGAAATATTTCAGTTGGTGTGCAATGAATCTAAAATATATGAAATTTTAATTTTACCATTACATTATGGAAAATAATGAACTTTTATCACAATATGCTAATTTTTTGAGAAGGACCTGTAGACATGGGCACATTTTTGGCTGCTGATAACTCAAAATTGAGAATTTTATTAGTGTTATCCAAAAGGACACATGATATTGCTAAAGCGCACCAGTGCTCACTGGCCTTTGCACATGTTTTGTATGGATCATTTTACTACAATTTTTGCTTGAAAAAATCTAATAATTTCTGTAATACATTTGAATTGTGCAACTTATAAAGCGTTGAAATATATGTTTAAAGTATATGTTAAAACTAGTGTAGGAATAGCAAATTAAAATTATACTTTGACCTATCATTTTTGCTTCACATGTTGCACACATGGTAGGGTAAACTTAAATACTGAAATGCATATTGAAAATTAAAAATTGCTAGCCATAAGCGTCCATAGGCTTTGGGGCTCCTCAAGGTTCTTCTTTTTGATACAATATTATGTCACATGACAAACCAAACTGCATTATGGTCCAAAATGGTTTATCCAGGAATGACATTAGAGAAATCACAATTAGGAGATAAAAGTCTTTCTGTCATAATAAAAATGTATCACTATATTTGTAGGGATAATTGAAAACATCAATACAATTATAAGAGTATAATACAATTATACTCAATTATATAATTAAGTAGATTTTAAATACTTTTACTCATAGTTTGCCATATTTTTGTATTCAGACTTTAAGCCGGAATGACATTCTGGGACTTTTGAGCTCAAATTATTATTAATTATAATCAATACTCACATGAGCGATTAAGAGGGGGAAGTCGAGTCATTTCATGTGGTGTACTTAAAAATGTATATATGTTTAATATTATGAATATGCCATAATTGACACGAAATATAAAAATAGGCTATTTACAAAGAAATGAAATGCTTTATAAATTGTTAAATGTTGTAATCCCCATCTCTGATCCGGTGTTTGACTCACCTGACTGCATCAACTCTCTGATATCTTTATACATGTCTGTTATTGCACTGAGAGACTTTGAGGTTGTGATTTTGTCCGCCGATTCCATTATTTCCCCCCGACAGATCCACTAAATCACTGCTTACAAGCACACTTTACTTTAACAATCAGCAGCGCTTTATTTCGATGGTTTTCTCTGTCTATTTTCCTAACCAATAAAGCGCGAGTTTGCTAACAAACATTACCATGACAACCACTGATGACCGCACAATTTTGCGTTTCAGTTCACTTATTGCAGTTATTAACATAATATAATAAATAATTTAAGTTCCAACAATTGCTTTTTTGGTGAAATCTAATTTTTCTCCATGTGGCCTTTGTTAAAATGAAAAAAGAGAAGATTTCTATACATAACTTTTCTTACTTTCATTTAATGAGATATGTTTTATTTTTTATATAGTGTTTTATTGTATAATTCATAATACAATTTTAGATGTTTTAGAACTTCGCATAATATAATGTAACCGTAATTAAGAGTTTTTGGCTGTGATTACAAAATAAGAGTCCGCAGAAACGTTAACAAACTGTGAGGAAGGATCCTCGTGAGTTGCCGTAGTGACCCTCAGCACTACACGGAAATGAGGATTTCAAAACACTAATCCGGCGGAGTCTTCATTAATAGCGTGGATTTAGTGCCGTTTCTATTCAAAATGCCGTTAGATTGCGGTCAGTGAGAAATCAGGCCGTGTTTGTGTTGAAGTGATTTTGATGACAGGTGTTAATCTTCATCATGAAGCTGAGCTCATCAGTATTTGCTTTATTGTGTCTCATCTGTGAGATTGTGTCAATCGCTCTTTTCCTGAGAGGATTCTTCCCTGTTCCTGTCAAATCATCCTTTTCAGCCAAGAGCAAACTGACAGACTTCCCTGCAGAGCCACACACAGGTATACACACACACACACACACACACACACACACTACACTATTGTTATTATTTATTTTTAGAATATAATCATATATAATAAATATAATTAATCTGTTTTTTATATATTTATAATATATTTAGTATATTATACATTTAATTATAATTATACATTTAATTATAATTTAAGAATTATAATTAGATTTTTAGATACTTATGAATCTTTAGCTTTATATATCATTTATAGTAGTTATTTTTAAAATATAATTTCATGTAATAAATATATTTTGTGTTTTTATGTATTTATAATGTATCTCTGTAATTATAATTTAATTCATGTTTATATTTAGATTTTTTATATGCTCATTTTTTACCTTTATATATCATTTATAGTAGTTATTTTTTAGAATATTATAGTATGAATATGATTAATATAATAAATAAATTTTTTGTGTGTTTTTATGTATTTATTAAATATGAAATGATTCATAATTGTATTTGGATGTGTATATGCTCGTGCGTCACACATTTCTGTGTTTGCAGGAAGCGGTCCCAACGCGTCCCGAGTCCCGGCGCCGCTCTTCAGGCGGGTGGTGATGGTTCTGGTCGACGCTCTGAGACAGGACTTTGTGTTCGGCTCTGACGGCCGCAGGTTCATGCCCTACACCAGACATGTGCTGGAGAGAGGCTCCTCACACAGCTTCACGGCCAAAGCCAGGCCGCCCACCGTCACCATGCCCAGAATCAAGGTCACACACACACACACACACACACACACACACACACACACACACACACACACACATCGGACCCTTTCCTGCCCGGCGTTTGCTTTACCATGCCTTCCCTCCGTCAGCAGCTTTACTGCCAGCCTATTCTGTTATATCACAATTTTTATTCAAGGCTCCAGGCTAACATTTTTCACTAGGAGCACAGTGGCCCCCAACTGAAAATTTTAGGGGCACAACCAGAAAATGTATGGGTGCACACCGTAAATCAACATGCTAATTTCTGCTGTATTACTAATAAATACTCAAAGACTGTCAAAACCTCGAGCCAAAAGCGTTTCAAGTATGAGATGTGATGGAGCATGTGATTTGTTGAATTCAGTGAACGAATACACCCTTTACTGACCGAGATGCTTTTGAGTCTGAACGAGAGATCTAGTTCATGAACGAAACGAAATGAACCAGTTGTTGAACAATACTGATAGCGAACAGGTAGAGCTTGGCTCGTGTAGTTTGGCACACTACCATTGTAATGAAAACAGTGTAATAACGCAGGCTGATGGTTAAATGATTACTGTACAGAGTATAAGCACTGGTATGTTTCAACAGTTTTCTTTTAAATAAAATGACTTCATTACGTTTGAGTCATGCCATGTACTTCTATAAAAACTGTAAAACAAATAAAAAAATGTGACAGTATTGGTTAAATAGATCTCATGTGTCACATCAGCAAATATAGCATTCTAGAGAGCATGTCATTGGAGTGATCTATTGAATGAACACGCCCACAATTTCCTGGTTGCAGATGTGCGACTGGATGTAAAATTCAGTTGCACACGCTCAAATTTTGGTAGCAAAATGCAACCATTAGGTGGCAATCTGTAACCCTGCTATTATGTTTTTATTATTAATTATTATTATATTAAAAAATATTGAATTTGTTTTAGTGACACAATTGAATGTATATTCTACAGATTCTGTTAAAATAATATAAAGAATAGGGTTAAAAACAACAGCATTGCACGCAAAATATGGCAGCTAAATATGACTAATTCTAATGAATTAAATATTTAATAATATTTCAAATAATATATAATGGCTTTGCCTGTGTTATACTATTATACAAGAAACTATTTAGTAATATTTATGATAATAATACTTACTACTGTTGCTACAATTACTACTAATAATAAATATTCACTAATCATATTTATATTTAAATTTACATTAATATTTTTATTTGATATTTAATTAAATATTTAATAACATTTATAATAAAAATAATAACATATATGATTGATAATGATAATATTTTACAGTATTTAATTTGATATTTGTTTTTGTGCTACAGATTAATTTAAACTAAATTCTACAGATTCTGTTAAAATAATATAAATAGGGTTAAAAACAACAGTGTTGCACTTAAAATGTGGAACTGCTAAATATGACTAATTAAAATTTATTTAATTTACTATTTTTTAATTATTATTGTCAAACAATACTGTTATATAAGTAAATATGTATTAATAATAATATTTCTATTTAACTTGACATTAATATTTGAATTTGATATTTAATTAAGTAATTAATAATAATTAATAATAATAATGTTGCATATTTAATAGTAATATTTTATCATATTTAATTTGATGCATGTTTTTGTGCTACAGATTATTTTAATCTATTTTCTACAGATTCTGTTGAAATGATATAAATAATAATTAATGCACAGCTGTGGCACTGCTAAATATGACTAATTCATGTAATTAAATATTTAATAACAATAATAGTAATATTTTATTTGATTTATTTTTATTTTATAATTATTTATTTATTTATTTTTAAGCTACAAATTAATTTTCAACAAATTATGTCAAAATAATAATGTTATTTTAAATAGGGTGGAGAACAATAGTGTTGCTAAATATGATAACTCAAGTCAAATCAAATATTCACTCATATTCATGAGCATAAATACTGTAGTTTGTAGGAGGAAAACACTGCTGTGTGTGAAGATGAAGCTGATTGGTGCAGACGGGAATGGCATTGATCTGAGCCGCAGCGTTTGTTCACTGGCGCTGTCGGTCGATGCATTGGGTCATTGTGTGAGACGTCACTGGTAATAGTACAGTAGTTTATCTCTACGGGTAAATCAAGTCATTAAAGCAGCTGCAGCTCTTCCCATGTGTCCAGCAGATGGCAGTCCTGATCTATCAGACTTCCTGCTGGATCACTGCGTGACATGGCCAACTAACCCAGATCCGGCTCTTCCAGGGATCATTGATGGCCGCTGGTTAGCAGGTTCAGCGGGTCTGCAGGTCTCTCTCTCTCTCCTCCCTCCCATCTCCACCTCTATTACTTTTTCAAAACTGAGACATAAACACCTGCCGCTGAAATAAGAGTGTTTCATGACCCCATGTCCTTTAACATATCCCACAAATAGCTGTTTGTTTCTTATGGATCTCTTGCCCACTCACAGACAATTCGAGGGGCAGTGGCCCAAACCCAAAAAAGGGGCGCTGGGGTGGGGTGGGGTGGGTGAGGTCAATACAAATGATCCTTCCCGCTCTGATCTGGCTGATGCTCTCCTTCACGCTCTGAGCCCGGACGACAATACATCTCATCTCAGCACTTTTGATGAATGGCTATGCTGTTTTTAATTTGGTCATTTCATCTGAATATCAGCATTTGTGAGATTTAGTCAATCACAAAAGTTTTGATCTAATTTTAGTCTTTCAGAAAGAGAGATCTATGACATTGTGATATGTTATAGCAATGCTTTTGAGTCTGTCTGCTAATGAGGGATTTGTGGACGCAATGTTTTTGTGGAGTAAAAAGGTAAAATTAGACCCTTGGGGTAAGATGATCCAGCCATATTTGGCATGTTGTTACTGGTGTTATTATTTTTAAAAGGCTATTATTTAATACGTTCATGAGTTAGATTGTATATTTCGGGCATCTTCACTTTCATTGAAACCTATAGGTTAACTGAGTGAATTCTATTATCACAAAATCTATTATGTTTTTCTTTTCTTTTTTATATATTATGACACATCTGCGATTGAAATATGGGAAATTAAATAAGTAAATATTCATATGCTTGTAGATTAGTCATAAAACAATTTTACCTTTCAGATGAATGTCTTTTACTGGGATTGAGATTTTTCTGTTATCGGTTATTCAGTTTTAATAGTTTTGTTACTCAATTTTTTAAGTTTGTTTTCCATGTAATATTTGTTTTATTACTATTTCTACTTTATTTCAATTAAAAAACTTGATCTTGAGGAATGCAGTCAACACTACAGTTTATGTATAAAATGGACATGGTTTATTCCCTCATAACGTTAAGTCTAGGGTGTCATTATTTTATGATTTTAGTGGAGTATTCCAAAATGAGTATTCCAGTGTTGCATGCAAAATAATGTTAAAATTACACAAACACGCATGCACGTACGCTGGAGAAAAGAGAACGAGACAGAGCGTGTAATAAAACAAGAATCAACATTAGCTTGGCTTTAGGAGACGGAGAGAACTGAGGGATTTGAAGCGCTGTGGAGATGATGGTGTTTTATCACTCAACAGGTGTGAGGTGTTTTATTGAGCAGATACACTGTCATATGCAGCTCTCTAACAGAGTCCACTGTAAAGCATCATCTGTTGTGAAGCTCATGTCACTATGGTTGGAGAATCATATTCATCCGCACACTCACGCAGAGCCGAAGCAAAACCCAAACAATGTTGCAGTTTTGTTTTTTAAACCTCTAGATGAACAAAAGTGGCACTAGATATTTTGATTATAATATCCAAAAACCACTAGAACAGTGTTATATATGTTGTTGACGTGTACTACATTATGTTTCCAAGAATGTTTAAATCCAGAGAAATAATCAATTTTAACCAGGACATTGCATCCGTGCGACGCCTATCAATGACATCATACCTGCGTTACCCTTGATTTCTGGTTTTATTTTGTTGCAAACCAGAGAAACACCAATGACCCTTTTTATATCTGATGTGTTTTATTAGACAGGAGAGCGACTGTTTGGATCATTGATGGGCAGAAACTGATCATTGTTCTCCAGCTCAACACAGTTCATCTTATTGTTTAAATCTGCTGTTCTTGGTTCTTGGTGCCATGTTTTACCGTCTAATATGATCTCGCTCACTGCAGTGTGAACAAGTGTCTCATGCACAGAGTAGCATTATAACATCACTGTAACACACTCAAATGTGTGTAACAGGGCCGTAACCACCATAGGCATTGAGACAATAAGATATGGCCAAATTGTCCCCCCCCCAATGTTTGATATTGTTGCTCTGCTGTACTCCATTACACACCGCTCTGTTTGTTGCTAGGATGACAAAAGTAAAATGTTAAATGTTTTTGGTTGGTCTGCCTCAGCGCTCGTCACTGTCAGAATGAGTGAGATGGCCAGTCAAATCAAAGAAGGCGGGGCTTGTTATATACACTTTAGTTATAGCAGTGAAAGAGTACGTCGTAAGATGTAAGTAGCTAAACTTTTTATATTTGACAACTGTGTTATACGATAAAAACGTTCAGCGTCCAGCAGTAATATCAAGTGATGCAAACTACTTGACATTTTTAATGAAATTTTGAATTGAAAATATGACCTTATTTATGCAGGGATCCTAACAGCGCGTCTAGGCACCTCCAGCCTTTTTCACGTCAGTTTGGGTGACTTCTGTGAATCATGGGGGGGTTCTGATTATAGTTTCACCAACAGTAATTCTGGATTGCCTTCACCAAACAGTAAATATGAGCTAGTAAATCAAAACACTGAGCGCTAATGAGCACGGGTGAACCGCTAGTGTTTCTTCTGGCTGCGCATCTTTTAATGTCTGAGGTATCTGCCACTGCAACAGTTCTCCCCGAGACCAGAGTTCGGCGCTGCGCCTTCCCGTCTTACTGGCAACGTTTTGGTAAGATCACTGCAGGTTAGGTATTGTTGGTTTATAATGTTAGACAGGGTTTTTCCTGCATAGAGAATAAGTTGAATAGAGTTGGTTACCTCTCTCTTTTTTGACCATACATGTGTTTGCATCCCTGTTATGTAAATCACAACATTTTGCATTTCTACATATTAGGCAGACGAAAATAAGAGTGAATGTGTGCATATTTAAAAAATATATAATTTGCAAGTACTTCATAACTACAATAGAACTGGAACTTTTACCATTCTAATTTCTTTTTTTTATTTCCTCAAATCCTTTTAATCTTCCCCTCCCCATGCAACAAAACAAAACAAACTTTGGACATGGTTACGGCCTTGGGGTGTAATATGATAAACAGCGCTGTGTTCCCCACATAGACATGAGCGGGAGAAGCAGAAGTGCTCGCCTGTGGCAGAATAAAAAGCTCCGCCAAATCAAGACGTCATCAAGACACGCCTTTGTTTTGAATAAGCGATTACATATTGCGGCTTTAACATATCTTATAAATGCAGGATTTGCTTTAAAAATGTACTGGGACATCTCTCTTTTGACCCTGTTTGTTTAAAGTGCCAGGAGGGGCTTTATTTGGAAAGCATAAAGCTCAGTGTTGTTTTACCCTTCATGAGGTCGTTGACCCATATAAAAAGATGGCCGACGCACCTTCACTCTCTTCCATTGTAGGAAAGTGAAGCCGCCAAAGGCCAATATGGTTCTGACGTCTGGCACTGATTCGGGACCCAAGTGAGCCTGAAGTGGAGGTATTAAAGGCCCCCTGAAATCAGTTTTTTAGCTTTTAGTACGACTATGTTAGCCTTAAGGTTGGGAATAAGCTGGTGTGTTCCAAAACAATGACAAGATTCACATTTACGAGATATAAGCATTCAAAACTTAGTCTCACTTCCGGTAAAATGGATCACTGATTTTTATGACATCACCGCGGACTTCAGCTTCTCATCACATCTTCTGTCCAATTAAATGCTCTCTAGAATCTGAAGCCCCGCCCCCTACACTATATTTATATAATATTAACAAAATGCTATTGGCTGTTTTAAAAAAGGGGGAGGAGCTACTAACAGCTGGAGCCGTTTCAGGGGAAATCACATCAACACATTGAATAATGCTGTGGGTTTCAAGGCACTTCAGTGGACCTTTAAAGCCCCGCCCATAGATTGCACGATTCCCGCCCACACTCCCACAGAATCCATTTCACCTTTTAGGACTCGTGTGGCACACTTGGCTTGACCAATCACAACACACTGCTCCAGCCGACCAATCAGAGCACAGTGTGCTTTTCAGAAGGAGGGGCTTCACAGAGACAGGAACTAAACAGAGCGTTACTGACAGAGTGGGAAGAGACGAGCTGCAACAATGGAGAATATGAGGAAATAATCAACATTCAAGCTGCTCTAGTAGAGCCCAAAAACAACATCAAGACTGTAAAAGGGCATAACAGGCTTATTTATGTCATAACGCCCCGAATCAACCAACATGATTGCATTTAAACTGTTAAAATGCTCAAATTAGAGTGTGTGCAACACTGCTGAAAGGAAACCGATGAAGCGGCCCAGAGAGACGCTCTTGCCACTGATTCTCAATCGTTGTCAGGACTGATGATGTCATAACCGAGCGTGTGACACCCTGGCGAATGGAGCTGTCAGTCAAACGTCTGGGTCACCGTGCTGCAGTTCTCCCCTCTCTTCTGTGATCGGATACTGATGCAAATGTCCTCAGTACACAAGACCACTCGATCATTTCCCATTGACTTCTGTAGATGCTTCATGTTAAAATTTGTGGTATTGATATCAAAGATTGACAGTGCTAATAGGTTCATTAATAAGAACCTCTTGCTGCGAAAAAGTAGTAGAAGTCTTTTTTATAACTTGAAAACTTCTGTCTAAGAGGTTTTGCTGCGTTTAAGTGCATGTGCTGTATTCAGGAGATCGTTGTGGCGGTTTTGAATACAGTAAATATGCAGCGTTTTTGCTGAGATATTGCCTCACTTTCTGTTTGATGTTTTCACCTGCAGTTGAAGTGTTACTTGCGGGTCGAGAGGGATGTTGCTTTTGTGAGACTCGAGTAGAGTATGTGCCAGATTACTCGAGCTTGACCTTTTTTTCTTTTCAATTTTCTCCTAAATAACTAATGTAACAGTTTACATAAACATTTACATTTTGATCTACTCTTCTAAAACATGTATTACTTTTTATTTATTTAGTATTGATTAATATTTTAAATAAGCTTTTATTTTTATAGAAGTTGTTTTCATGTTATTTTTAGTTTTTAGTCATTTTATAATGTGCTTTTGTCATTTTTATTAGTTCAGATGTGCGTGGTTTGAACACCAGCTGTCTTCTACGGAGCTGTTGAATGCTTGATTCTGATTGGTTGACGAACGTTCTAAGGGGTGCAATTATTTTCAGGGAAACGCACGGCTAAAGTAGATCCGGCAGGTTTTGACCGCATTACAGTTCCATATCTCTCCGCCAAATGATTTCAGTTATTATAAAGGTCCTTACAGCAACAACAGCAAAAGAAATTGAGCTATTTTATCAGCGTTTTTTTCCCCCAATCGTGTTCCCCACAGCGGGCGGAAACACGTCATATTCGTAACGATAACAAGTTCCCCCCTTTAAAAGGAACTATGTGATTGGTCAATTTTCCTGTCACTTGTAATTCGCCTGTCATTGCTATTTCACAGCTGGACCACCAATCACAATAAACATCTAAATCTTTTTGAGTAAATAAACCCTACAAATCTTGCGTTGTGTTGTATAGACGTTAGGTGTTTTCCACCTAACGTCTATACAACACAACGCAAGATTTGTAGGGTTTATTTACTCAAAAAGATTTAGATGTTTATTGTCGAATTATAAATGACTAAAATAACATTAGAACTGAAGATTTGTTATTAAAATTCTTTTACTTTTATTTAAAGGGGTGATGAAGGTTTTGATATATTAAAGGTCATGGTGATATAAGAATATCCTGTAAGTTCCAGAGCTGAAAACGTCCTTGTGAGTCAAAGAAAAGCTTTTATAGACACCAGGCCCAGCAAACGCTCAGAATATCTCAGAATATGCCAGGCTGTGACGTCATCGTGTGGTGAAACGCCGCCTCAACAGAAGAAGAACAACGCCTGATTCTGTAGCCCCGCCCACCGACTCGTGCCACTGACATGACACAGGCCTACACAGAGAGAGCTAAACCGGATACAACTTCTGAACATCCCGCATAAGCTTCATTCACATTATGATATTACGAATGCATGGATGAACTTTATTTTTAAGATCAAGCTCACGTGGGGAAGACATTGTGCTTGTTCCTTCATTTCTCCACGGATTCGTTTGTAAACAAGAGACTGGATTTACAGACAGGATGAGATTACCTGAATGAATGAAGCAACACATTAAATTGTTCATTATTCATATCTTTTCTGTTGTATTTGTCCTATTGCTTTAATTGTTTTATTTGCTGGACGTTGTGACTCACTGTAGTTTGTTGACAGTGTACACTGCTCTTAAAGATGAAGGGTTGGGGTCATTCTGGGGTGTTTTATGAATGCTCTGACAGGAGCCCCCAGAAGTCTAGGATCGGCACTGGCCAAAACATACATGTTTAGAGAGAAAGCTGTATAAGTTTGGATTGGAAGGACATCAGGCTCATAATCTTTGACAAGCCTGCCTGAATATGGAGACTAGAATCATAACTGGCTATGGTTTGACCGGCAGGAGCTTTTACAGGAGCTAGTTTGCCTGTGCAAGTGCTTAGTCTATTCGTCAACTCAAAAAACGCCTAAAAGTCTGTGATTATTCAGGCCTCTGTAATATTTTCATGTTTATCATATTTCCACCAAATGTACTATAAATCAGCCAGTTGGAATACTGTGTGTGTTTGTGTGTGTGTGTGTGTCTTCTTCTGATGGTCGGGCACCTTTAGATCCTTCTCTGTTCTTGCGGTTTCACCGGAGCTTTCTGAAAGCTTTGCTTTCCGTAAACTTTTCCTATTTTCCTGCACGGATAAGCTCTTAGCTCGCAGGGTTTTTGCCTGGTGCGTTAATACTGTAAAGAAAACGGTCTGTCCTACTTTTCACGTCTCCAATCATCCGGATTGACACATTAAAAGGTGGGATGTATTTCCAAACCAGCCCGTCTGGAGGCGGAATTCATAAAGTCTGCGTCACAGAAAGAGAGTCAAACGAAAGAGACAAACTCTGAAAGTTGGAAAAAATACAAATGAGCAAGAGAAATGTAGTCTGGATGGCCTTGGGGCGTTGAGCGATTGTTTTTAAGCCGCTCTCTCTTACAGATCGGAAGAAAGATGCTGAGATAACGTCAGTTTTCATCAGTTCTGCTGACTAGTTCCTGGTGCATCCGTGATGTACTGATACTTTTGTGCTGATCTGTCTTCAAGAATCATTTGGAGGTGCTTAGCATCACTATAACTGATGATTTGAACTATTTTTGTCTTTGTGCATCGAGAAGAGAAACCACCAGACTTCTGGTTTTGATTGAGTCTCAGAGAATGGTTCCTCTTTCTCTTGTGTTTGCCTGAGAAACCTTAAAAATGCAAATAATATTTCTGTGAGTTCAAACGTTTAAACTCCGTGGGCAGTTCATGTTTCTATTGGTCTGTTGTTCTGTGGAAGAGCAAAAAAGAAGCAAAACTCTTTCAAGAAAGTTTTCCAAGCATTTTCAAACGCAAACGTTCGCAAAGCAGAACTTTTTGAGACTCAACCCCCCAAAAAATACACTTTGAGGGAAAAATAATTGGTGGCTTTGTCTGCAAATCTTTTTGGATGCACTGTAAAGACACAAACATAACTTAGTGTTATCATTTTTGTTATATATACTTTACTGTATAATTATGTGTGCGTGTGTGTGTGTTTGTGTGTGTGTGTGTGTGTGTGAGAGTGTATGCGTGTGTGTGAGTGTGTGCTTGTGTGTGGGTGTTCGTTTGTGTGTGTGCGTGAATGTGTATGTTTTTGTGTGTGTTTTTTGTGAGTGAGTGTGTGTGTGTGTGTGTGTGTGAGTGTGTGTGTGAGTGTGTGTGTGAGTGTGTGTGAGTGTGTGTGTGTGTGTGTGTGAGTGTGTGAGTGTGTGTGAGTGTGTGTGAGTGTGTGTGAGTGTGTGTGAGTGTGTGTGAGTGTGTGTGTGTGTGTGTGTGTGTGTGTGTGTGTGTGTTTGTTTGTGTGTTAGTGAGTGTGTGTTAGTGACTCTGCATGTGTGTGAGTTTGTGTGTGTGTGTGTGTGTGTGTGTTAGTGGCCATGTTTGTGTGTGTGTTAAATGTGTGTGTGTGTGTGTGTGTGTGTGTGAATGTGTACGGTGTGTTAAATGTGTGTGTGTATTACTATTACTATTACTATAACAGTTCTGTTAAATGTTATCATGCATCACACAAGAATGTTAATTTAATTGTGAGATCTTGTATTTCTCTCCACTCTCGCATCTTGTGTGTGTTTGTGGACTCATACATGAGATAGTTTTCTTTGTGTGCATATTAATAGTGTATGCAAATGAGTTGCTGTAGGGGTGATATATTATTATTATTATTATTATTAGAGCCTTTATGATGGTTTATTTCTTAGATCTTTGTCCTGTATGAACTTTATTGATTGAGATCATGGTGCTAATGTGTCTGACATAAAAACGTTTGCCAGAGTTTGCTGTTGGCATTTAATCGTCAGTGTTTCAGCTCTGATCTGGCTGATAATATCCTGCATTTATATTGTGCTGTGATGAGTTTAGTGAATGTCTCATCAGATAACACACCTTATCAGGGCTGTGGGATTGTTTGTTAACATCTGGGATGTTGAAAACATTAGATTTAGACTAGTGTTTTCCATTTTAATGAAGAAAATATGAATGTGTGAAAGTCACCGCCATGTTGATAAAGTGTTTAGGCACACAGTTCAGCTATAAACTCATAATGAAATGGTTGAATTGCTTTGTATGTTTCAGTTCACAAAAACAGAAGTTTTCTTCCCTAGTGTGCCGTATATCCGAGTGAAACACTTCTCAAACAAGAACAAATGTAGGGCGGGGCTTGATTTTGTCTGTGGGGAATTGATTGGATGGTTGTGGTTTGCTATTGGCTGATCTCATGTGAGTGACAGGTTGCCCCGCCCTCATCATCAGAGAAGAGATGGAGAGGGAGGGGAAGATATTCTGATTCAAGATTACCAGGAACATGAATTAATATATATATACACTCACCTAAAGTATTTTTAGGAACACCTGTTCAATTTCTCATTAATGCAATTATCTAATCAACCAATCGCATGGCAGTTGCTTCAATGCATTTAGGGGTGTGGTCCTGGTCAAGACAATCTCCTGAACTCCAAACTGAATGTCAGAATGGGAAAGAAAGGATTTAAGCAATTTTGACCGTGGTATGGTTGTTGGTGCCAGACGGGCCGGTCTGAGTATTTCACAATCTGCTCAGTTACTGGGATTTTCAAACACAACCATTTCTAGGGTTTACAAAGAATGGTGTGAAAAGGGAAAAACATCCAGTATGTGGCAGTCCTGTGGGAGAAAATGCCTTGTTGATGCTAGAGGTCAGAGGAGAATGGGCCGACTGATTCAAGCTGATAGAAGAGCAACTTTGACTGAAATAACCACTCGTTACAACCGAGGTATGCAGTAAAGCATTCGTGAAGCCACAACACACACAACCTTGAGGCGGATGGGCTACAACAGCAGAAGACCCCACCGGGTACCACTCATCTCCTATACAAATAGGAAAAAGAGGCTACAATTTGCACGAGCTCACCAAAATTGGACAGTTGAAGACTGGAAAAATGTTGCCTGGTCTCGATTTCTGTTGAGACATTCAGATGGTAGAGTCAGAATTTGGCGTAAACAGAATGAGAACATGGATCCATCATGCCTTATTACCACTGTGCAGGCTGGTGGTGGTGGTGTAATGGTGTGGGGATGTTTTCTTGGCACACTTTAGGACCCTTAGTGCCAATTGGTTATCTTTTAAATGCCACGGCCTACCTGAGCATTGTTTCTGACCATGTCCATCCCTTTATGACCACCATGTCCCCATCCTCTGATGGCTACTTCCAGCAGGATAATGCACCATGTCACAAAGCTCCAATCATTTCAAATTGGTTTCTTGAACATGACAATGAGTTCACTGTACTAAAATGGCCCCCACAGTCACCAGATCTCAACCCAATAAAGCATCTTTGGGATGTGGTGGAACGGGAGCTTCATGCCCTGGATGTGCATCCCACAAATCTCCATCAACTGCAAGATGCTATCCTATCAATATGGGCCAACATTTCTAAAGAATGCTGTCAGCACCTTGTTGAATCAATGCCATGAAGAATTAAGGCAGTTCTGAAGGCGAAAGGGGGTCAAACACAGTATTAGTATGGTGTTCCTAATAATCTTTTAGGTGAGTAAATATGCACAGATAAATCATTTATTATGAATAATATTCAACAAAAAACAAGAATTGGCGGTTCTGATTTGAATAGGTCCCCAGTAGTTTCCTGTCTTAAAGTGAGTCTCCATTTAGCAGATGTGCTCCGGCTGCTGTAACTGTATGGAGAAACTTTAGGGCTTTTTCTGGCAGAAATGCTCTTTCCGTTCAGCAAACCAACCCGCTGGCATCATCTAAGAAGGCTTTTGAGGAGCAGCAGTCAGCAAGCATACAAATTTAAACCTTTCCCAGTGCCAGAATCTCTAATGCAGCATAAAACTACTGCAGAGGCCAGCCAGAATCCTCTAATTGCTCATGTTTCACTACAAATGTGACAAGAGTAAAGCAATTAGCCTGTGATTCCTGAACGCTCAGAGTCGGTAAGAGAAGGAGGCTCTGTGAGATCTGAGAATCCACTGCTCACACACCAATGATGAGCCTTTGTGGTGTTTTAGAATGCTAATATAATAATAGTATAGTTTATGTGTGTGTGTGTGCGAGAGAGTGTGTGCGAGAGAGAGTGTGCGAGAGAGAGAGTGTGTGCGAGAGAGAGTGTGCGCGAGAGAGTGTGCGCGAGAGAGTGTGCGCGAGAGACTGTGCGCGAGAGACTGTGCGCGAGATCAGGCGCGAGAGACTGTGTGCGAGAGACTGTGTGCGAGAGACTGTGTGCGAGAGACTGTGTGCGAGAGACTGTGTGCGAGAGACTGTGAGTGTGTGGTGTGTGCGAGAGTGTGTGCGAGAGAGTGTGTGCGAGAGAGTGTGTGCGAGAGAGTGTGTGCGAGAGAGTGTGTGCGAGAGACTGTGTGCGAGAGAGTGTGTGCGCGAGAGACTGTGTGCGAGAGACTGTCTCTGTGTGCGAGAGACTGTGTGCGAGAGACTGTGTGCGAGAGACTGTGTGCGAGAGACTGTGCGCGAGACTGTGAGTGTGTGTGTGTGCGAGAGACTGTGAGTGTGTGTGTGTGTGTGTGTGTGTATGGCCATTAGTTTCCGTCCCTTGACTCGAGTGTTAATGCTGATGTTTTAATAGCGTCTCTGATTTAAACTTCAGGATGACTTTATTATAACGTTGATTAATCATTTCATTAATGTGAAAAACCATGAATGAATCAATTCAAAACTGATGCATCAAATTGTTTGCAGCATCGCTCAAAAATATTCAAGCCTTTTTCCACACTGTAAAATAAAAACAGTGCCGCGACTGCTTTCATGCTATTCATTTATTCAAAAGTCAGGGGACAGTAAGGTTATTTACAGTTATAATTTAATTAATACTCATATTCAGCAAAGATGCACTAAATTGATCAAAAGTGAAGACATTTATAATGTTACCAAAGATTCCATTTCAAATAACTACTGTTCTTTTGATCTTTCTATTCATCAAAGAATACTGAAAAATCACAGAAATATAACATGAAAAATATGTTTTCAACTCTGATAATAATCATAAATGTTTCTTGAGCATCAAACAAAAGCAATTGAGCTCAGAGCGCGTGAGCGAGTGATGGGAACACCTGTGAGGGACGAGTGTAATAGTGATGTAGACGATGACACCTGCTGTCATTCCCCCCTCTCTCTCTCTCTCTCTGGGGCGAGCTGTGTGTTAATTACCACGGAGAGGCGCGGTACGCTGGATGACAGTAATTGTGTTGTGTACACTAACAGACACGCAATCAATACCCTCATTATAATCTACAGCGCAAATAGGAGGGGTGGTCTGCTCGCGCGGCGTGTGTTTGTGTCTCTTGTTTTCATCATTAGATGATTCGTTCCTGAGAGACGAGGGTCTGGGTGAGGGAATTAATGTTTCGCTTTTCCAGGAGGGTGAGGGAAAGGTTTCATGTTGTGTTTTTCTCAGCGTGAAACTACAAAGAGTTTGTATGTTTGTGATTCTGTTCCCAGGATAGCTAATGATGCATCTGGCCTATATTAGCATCTCTGGTCATTTAGACTCACGCTTTTATTTAATCAGACTGTATAAAAATGAGACTTTATGAGCGGAGAAATCTTTCAAGTACACCAAAAACAACAGGCTTTTCTTGTCAGAAACCCAGCTGCATTTCTTCCCCTCATAAAGCCTCCTTTTATATCAGGTGTCAAGACTTTAATGTGTATAGTTTTCAAGACATAAATGGAGCAGTCAACTTTTATAGAGGCTACACAGTTTGTTTGAGTGCACAAATGCATATGCAAATACTTGAAATGCATTGCAAATATTTTGTCCTCTTTTTACATACACCAATCAGGCATAATATTATGACCATCAGGTGAAGTGAATAACACTGATGATCTCATCATCACGGCTCCTGTCAGTGGGTGGGATATATTAGGCAGCAAGTGAAATTTTTTCCTCAAAGTTGATGTGTTAGAAGCAAGAAAAATGGGCAAGCGTAAGGATTTGAGCGAGTTTGATAAGGGCCAAATTGTGATGGCTAGACGACTGGGTCAGAGCATCTCCAAAACTGCAGCTCTTGTGGGGTGTTCCCGGTCTGCAGTGGTCAGGATCTATAAAAAGTGCTCCAAGGAAGGAACAGTGGAGAACCGGACACAGGGTCATGGGCGGCCCAGGCTCATTGATGCACGAGGGGAGCGAAGGTTGGCCCGTGTGGTCCGAGTCCATGCCTCGATGGGTCAGGGCTGTTTTGGCAGCAAAAGGGGGACCAACACAATATTAGGAATCAGGATCGGTGTATTTATGTCCTCTTTTGTTGCTCCGGTGGTACTCAAGGGGGTGATAGAGTTTCTTTCAGATGATGCTGTTAAAACAGGAAGCATTTTATTCAGATAGCTCAGCTGCTATAAACATGTTAACTATTTTAACTAACTAATTTGCATATCTATGCTCTTCATTGGCTGAACAGCATCTCTTTGCCCCGCCCTCAAGCCTTGTTACTGTTCATATCACTGTGTGTCAAGAGCTGAGATTCAGATATGATAATGAGCATTTGCTTTCTGACCAATCAGAGCAGAGCAGCTCTCAGAGAGGCGGGGTTAGAGAGGCCGAATCCTTGATCGAAGCGTTTGAGACTCTGAGAGAAAAGAGCTGAAGCGTGTTTTTGACCTTTTATGCATGTAAACCTATTGATGGAGACTTTAAAATGACATTAGGAGCCTTTAAAGGGGTATCACGAAATTTTGACTTTACAATATTTTAATTTAAATCAAGATTTAATTTAACCTTCTGTTAAATTAAAAATAGCCTAGGTGTCATTGACCAATAAAACTGAATTTATCATGAAATTAGAATTAGGATAGCCTAAGAGAGAACTTCTTCTTAAAGCAGTAAAAGTGCAAAAAAACCCAGCATGTCTACATTTTCTGGCAGTAGCTGGGATCTTTGTGCATTTACAATATCCCCTGCTTTTGAAAAAACACGTTCAGTGGGAACAGAAGATGCTGGAACTGTGAGGTAAGCCTTAGCAAGAGGGGAAAGACGCGGCGCATTTGAACATTTTCTTCCCACGGTTTCAGTGGACATTTAGTGAGGGGAATAGATGTGTCCTTTTTGTACATGTCAATCTCTACTTCTGTCCTGCTTCTGGATGGGTGCCTGCTGGTTCAGAAACAGATCTTCCAGTGCTAGGTGGCTGTTCTTGCTCAACTCTCTCTGATGGGCTGCATCTCTCTATTTGCTCCACAGTGGCAGCCTTAAAAATATAATAAATAATGAAATAAATTATAGTAAATATAATTTGTTACACACACACACATAAAGGTCTGCACAAAGTAGGAGTGACAATCACACACAAATGCAAATACACAGATTCTCACACGATTAGTAATGCAGACATACCTCCTGTGATTTGTTCTTCAACCGGTGGAAAACCTCTTCACAGTGTTCAGGGAGTAATTGGGGCAACGACCAAAATCTGGGATACACTCCAGCGGATAATCCTGTTCCTCTGTGTATCGCTTGAGAGGTTTTGCTGGGTGGCCACATCTCATGCTCTGTTCGATCAGGGAGTTCAAGGGCACGATGAGTGACAGGGTGGCGCTCTTTTCATCAGACAGGACAGGGTTTTTTCAGCGGTTTAAGAAGGTTTGCGATTTCTTCGGCATCACTGATGTCTGCGCTATCCATAGGATCGAGTTGAGGGGCATTTTTGCGCACCTCTGTGCTCGAGGGCTGCCGTTATAGCTCGAGATAGCGTTCCAGCATCTCCATTGAGCTGTTCCATCATGTAACAACAGCCATGATAATTGTATGTGATGTGATCTCAAGCATCTTTTGCTTTGCTGCGAGCACAGCTGTTGCTGTGGCACTGCGGTGAAAGAAAGCCACGACTTTCCTCACGCGCCCAAGCAAGCGACTGACGCAGGGAACATGCAATCCTGCTTGCGAAGCATATTAAAACTTAATATGAGGTGACGACTTGGCTTCTCTCATTGCCGCATCCATGTTGCGTGCGTTGTCTGTAACGACAGCAATACTATGACTAGATCTTTACGTCATATCGTAAATACTCTACAATACATATCATAACATTTTTTTCATCACAATATATCGTACCAGGATATATCGTTACACCCCTATTAGTGTGTAGTGTTGCTGTTTGAGCAGAAAGAACATCTGCAAAGTTACGACGCTCAACGTTTAAAGCATAGGGAGATCTTTTCTTTTACAGAAATCACTTTCTAAGGAACAAACGGCTGGGAGGGACTATAATGAGTTAGTGACATCACTAACCCTCACATTTACATAAGCCCCGCCCCCGGGAACACACAACAAAGGCCATGTTGAGAAGAGGAAGAGTTGTTGTAGTCGAGCACATCTGGGAGTCGCTCAAGCTGTCGTCCGTCTTCACATTTACTGCGATACAGTACGAACACAAATGCAATAGCATGTCATAAAGCAATGACAACAGAAGTTATAACCGTAATTAAACTAAACTATCCCTGTTCTCTCTTCATCAGCAGATATTCTCTGGCTCATCTCACAACAGTTCCCACACCAGCGCTTTATAGATTATCATGACAGAATATGCTAATCAATGACTTGAAGATGGTTAACTCAAATCCTCTATCCATTCAGAAACGTCCCGTCTCATTCTACATGTTGTCTCTTCTTCTTGAGTCTCTCCGTCATTGTCCGACTCCGGTTTGATCATAAAAGGCTGAACAGTTTCTGTCATGTTCAGTGTGTGTCTGCGTGAGGTGATCAGAGCTGCTAACATGAGCTCTTGAAGCTCCGCCCTCTTCCTGAAAGGGGCGGGAGCAGCAGCTCATTTGCATTTAAAGGGACACGTGCGTTTTTGCTCACCCTTAAAACTATTTTAACATGCTATGATCTGTGGTGTATTTTGACCTGAAACACACTCTGAGAGACTTATTTTACAGAGCTTTTCATGCTCAAACCGATGAACATGTGAAGAAAGCATGTTTACTCCTATTTAACAGCATTGTTTGTGTTCTCTCATGTGTCCGTCATCAGGCCCTGACCACCGGCAGCATCCCGGGTTTCATAGACGTGGTGATGAACCTGAACTCTCCGGCTCTGCTGGAGGATAACCTCATCTGGCAGGCCAAGAGCGCTGGCAAACGGATCATCTTCTACGGCGACGACACTTGGGTGCGACTCTTCCCCAAACACTTCATGGAGCACGACGGCACAACCTCATTCTTCGTGTCCGACTACACCGAGGTGAGAGGAGCTACACTCACAGTGTGTGTCATATAGAGTTGAGGCGTGTCACATGTGAAATAGTAGAACAGTTAGACAAATTAAATAAACTTTTATTTTTAAAACGTTTGCATGTTTTTTTTTTAGGATCATATTTGATACATCAGGCTTTTATGGCTCCTATTGTCTAATATAGTGAAACTATGAAGGAAAAAACTGATAAAGTTTTATTCAGAGGCCCAAACTGAGCAAAAATATGCAATTTGGTGCAGATTATGATATTTTTATGGACAAAAAGTGTCAAAATGTCATGTTTGTAATGTAAATCAATAAAACACTTAAATAAAATGCATATACATATCTTTATCTGCCATTAATGTCTTAAGTAAGATGATATTCAAATGCTCAGTTTTATGATCATAGCTCTGTAGTTTTAAAATATAATGCAATGTAATACAATGATGATTGAACAAATGAACCTTCCTCAAAAGCCTGATGATCATATTTGATGTTGATAATCAGTGATGTTTGGATAATCAAGTAAACCTCAGTTGCCTCAGTCCAGCAGAAATATCACTAAATATTGCTATAATATTACTAAAAATATCAAAAACGTATATCTGACATTATGGAGTATGTCCTTCACTTTACACAAACACACTAGAAAGGGCACTGCACACATACACTATGTAATGTAGTGTACACAATATTGCCTGTTTCTGCTCTATTTCGCCTATGAAAATAGTTTGAAACAAAGCCACAGAACTGTTTCGCGTTTTTGAACAACACATGGCTGTGTTTCAATCCTTTGTTCTCGAATGAATCAGCTGTTTTAAAAAATCGTTTGAGTGAATGAATCAATGACTCCCTCAATGCTTGTTTCCTGAATAAATCGTTTGAGTGAATGAATCAATGACTCCCTCAATGCTTCGTTCCCGAATGAATCAGCTGTTTTAATAAATCGTTTGAGTGAATGAATCAATGACTCCTCAATGCTCCGTTCCCGAATGAATCAGCTGTTTTAATAAATCGTTTGAGTGAATGAATCAATGACTCCCTCAATGCTTCGTTCCCGAATGAATCAGCCGTTTTAATAAATCGTTTGAGTGAATGAATCAATGACTCCCTCAATGCTTCGTTCCCGAATGAATCAGCCGTTTTAATAAATCGTTTGAGTGAATGAATCAATGACTCCCTCAATGCTTCGTTCCCGAATGAATCAGCTGTTTTAATAAATCATGTGAGTGAATGAATCAATGACTCCCTCAATGCTTCGTTCTTGAATGAATCAGCCGTTGAATAAATCGCTTTGAGTGAATGAATCAATGACTCCCTCAATGCTTCGTTCTTGAATGAATCAGCTGTTTTAATAAATCGTTTGAGTGAATGAATCAATGACTCCCTCAATGCTTCGTTCCCGAATGAATCAGCCGTTTTAATAAATAATTTGAGTGAATGAATCAATGACTCCCTCAATGCTTCGTTCCCGAATGAATCAGCTGTTTGTTTTTTAAAAAATTTTTATTCAACATTACACAACATTACATTATTATGTCAATACAAATAAACATGGAAACAAAAAAGAATAGACAAAAAGATAGACACCGGCAATCTGCCAGGGCAACAATAATAAAAAAAAAAAAACACAATGTAAAAAGTTACACCTTAAGAGGACAAAAAAGTTGAATATAGAGATACAGTTTTAATCGCTTTGGGATTAACAGAGCTTTGGATAGTTTCCATATACTTGTCTAAATAATCTTTGAATAGAGAAAAGAGAGGTTTAGAGCCATAACATTTTTGCTTATGTATGTGAAATTTAGCTAGTAAGAAACATAAATTAATTATGTAATATTTCCCTATGTTCTCTTTTGAGTAGCCAAACAAACCAAAGAAAACATCTTTAAAACAGAAAGAAAAATCACTCTCAAAATAAGATTGGATAAACATGAACAAATCTAACTAAAATGTCTTTGTGTGGGTGCATTGCCAAAACAAGTGAATGACATCTTCCTCAGAGGAGTGACAGAAACTGCAATCCACTTCAGGTCTGATTTATATTTACTAAGTTTGACGTTGGTTGGGTAACATTTGTGAATTAATTTAAATGTTATTTCTTTTACTTTATTGGTAAGCAGATACTTATGAGACAAAGACCATACTTTCTCCCACTGTAAATTCTCTACAATATTATGCCAATATGGTATTATATAAGGAGTTGTGATTATCTCTCTCTGGAAGAGAGCTCTGATTTTATAATTATTTTTTTGTTGGTCTACAGAAAAACATACATTTCCGATGATTGTGTCAGTCAGGTTCAAAGAGTAAGTGCATGGCCATGGAAATGCAGAACCTTGCAGCAGAAAAGACACTCCAGAGGGAATAGCATTGAAGACCACAGCATATTCATTAGCAGTTATTGGAATATTATATTTCTGTAAGAAATCCGAATAGTTATAAAGTCTGCCCTGTGAGTTAAAAAGCTAAAAGAAGGTCATTTTTGAACCAGATGTCAAAGAAAAGTGATTTATTCTTGTAGAGAATATCCTTATTGTTCCATAAGTAATATCTGTGTGGAGAAAAGTTATCCTTGTATATTAGGGACCACGCCAAGAGCATCTGCTTATGGAAATTAGAAAGTTTGACAGGGATCTTTGTCACATTATAGTTACAGAGTAGAAGAAAATTCAGGCCACCAACTTTAGAAATAATATAGTTAGGGATAATATTCCAAAGTGAAGAGGGATTTATTAAATTTCTAAGCCAATTAATTTTGAAAGTGTTGTTTAAGGTAGTAAAATCTAAAAAATCCAATCCCCCCTGTTTTAATGGATTCATCATTACTGATTGTCTAATAAAGTGTTTTTTTATTTTTCCAAACAAAATTATTTAACATGCTGTCAACCTTTTTTAAATTGACTTTATCAACCTCCAAGGAGAGCTCCGCATACGTCAGTCTGGACAATCCTTCAGCTTTAGAGAGTAAGATTCTTCCTCTTATTGATAAGTCTCTCCGCAGCCATGCATTTAGTTTCTTTTGGGTTTTCAATATAAGAGGATCAAAATTTTGTTTGCATCTTGTTTTTTGGTCTTCATTAATTAAAATACCCAAGTATGTAACTTGATCTTTCACAGGGATGTTGCATATAGAGGGAACATTACAGCCCTTAGTTGCCATTAACTCACATTTGTTAATATTTAAATAGAGACCTGAAGCTCTGGAAAAGGAATCAAGCAATTTTAAAGCTCAAGGGATTTGAGAAGCATCATTCAAAAACAAAGTGGTGGCATCAGCCAGTGGGCTAATTTCTTTATCGTCAATTGAGATACCCTGTAAATTACTACTGGAAATATGCAGAGCTAAAAATTGAGAGGCAAGCAAGAATAAATATGGAGATATAGGACAGCCTTGTCTTACTCCACGTGACAAATCAAATCTTGGTGAGGTTCCAAATTTTAGTTTAATAACACTATTATTATTTTTATATAATGTTCTGATGGCTCTACAAAACGAATCTCCAAAATCAAATTTAGTAAGAGCTTGAAATATGAAATTATGTTCAAGTGAATCAAAGGCTTTGTAGAAGTCTAAGAATAGCAAGTAGCTGTCATTAGGGATCAGATCCTCATAATCTAAAATATCTAGAATTAATCTTATATTATTCGTAATGTGACGGTTTTCCATAAAACCTGATTGGGATTCATCTATAATACAGTTAAGAACATCTTTAATTCTTTTTGCTAAAATTAAAGCTAGAATTTTGTAATCGTTATTTAAGAGGGTAATTGGTCTCCAATTTTCTAAACATTCTTTATCTTTATTGGGTTTGGGTATCAAGGTGATGACTCCTTGTGTCATGGTTGGAGGAAGCGCTTCCAAGTCCAAACTTTCCTCGAACACTTTTAGTAAGAAAGGCGAGAAGCTCTCAGCAAACATCTTGTATAGCTCAGAGGTTAACCCATCACAGCCGGGACTTTTATTATTCTTTAAACTCTTATTAGCAAGTACAATTTCTGATTGGGATATATAATTGTCACAAGCTACTTTATCTTCCAATGAAATAACTTTATTTTGACTAATAGATTCAAAAAAAGATTTGGCTGAATTATCACAATATCTTGAGGTGTACAGGTTATTATAGAATTTGGAGCAAAAAGAAGCTATTTCTCTCGGATCATTTGTACGGAGACGATCAATAGAAACATTCAAACCATTGGATCTTTCCAACCTAAAAACATAGGCAGAATTTTGCTCCCCTTCCTCCAGCCATTTTTTCCTGGATCTAACATAGGCTCCTTTAGCTTTGGATCTGTACAGGTCATCTAATTTATTTTGTAATTTGGAATATTCAATGCTTTGGATATCTGTCAAAGGTTCCATAAACGATAAAGCAGATGGTTGTGAAAGAACGTCATCCTCTATTAATCTATTTTGCTTTGCTATATTACTTCCAAATTTTCTAAAGAATTTTCCTAATTCATATTTTAAAAGCTCCCAGTTACGTCCATAAGCTTTTTGTGACTCGGCCCTTTCCCAGTAAGTTTGGATTAGTTCCATTATCTGTTGCTTGACCTTCACATATTTAAGAAGGGAGCTGTTTAATTTCCAGAGCAACGGTTTAGAGGTATTAATTGCAATTTTCTGCGATAAATTTATTAAAATAAAAATGGCATTATGGTCAGTGAGTGGACTGTTGCTAATATTAATAGAGATATTATTACTACTTAATGTTTTAGAGATCAACCAATAATCAATCCTGGATTGCCTTGAGGAGTCTTTGTTTACTCCAGGTGTACTGTATTACATCCGGATACATTTCTCTCCAGATGTCAACCAAGTCATATTTATCCATAAGTGCAACGAGATTTGAGTTTGAGGAAACTGCTCTCCTTGGAGGGTGCCTATCAAGCATGTTATTCATTGCTATATTAAAGTCACCACCTAAAATCAGAAAGGCCGTAGGATATTTGCCTTAATGCATATGAAAGTTTTTGGTCTAGCGTGTTAAATAAAGTGCAGTTTTCTGAAGGATCAATAATGGTTTCTAAAATACTACCATTGAAATGATACTTCATAATCCCTACTCCAGCTGAGTGTTCGGACCCATGTGATAACCATATATCATTGCCCCACTGTGACCTCCAAAATTTGGTATCTTTAGATGTAGAATGACTTTCCTGGAAAAAGCAAAAATCTACTTTGTGCCTCTTAGAAAACAAAAATAAAACCTTTCTTTTGACATTATTTTTCAGACCCCTGGCATTTAAGAAAATAAAGACAAAGACATAAAAATGAAACAAGAGTTTATAATACCTGAAGAACTAGGTATATAACAGGATATCAATTAGAACAGCAGAAGAAAAAAAGAAATGCGATTATTCGCCTGACTCTGCAACATAATATAGAACCAATATATAACGAGTGTAAGGGCGTGAGAAAAGTCTTCTTTGTTTCCGTTTCTTTTAACCCTTTTTTATTCTTGTTCTCACTTTCGTTCCCCTTTCAGTCAAGTTTGGACACCTTTCTTCATCAGAACGAGCACACTTCTCACTGACAGCAATGGCTTCAAATGTAAATGTTCTATTGTCATAAACATATAAGTTCCCAAAATAAAATAAAACCGCGTTAAAGATCCAGTATGTGAAATAAAAACAGATGTGTAATGCAGTCTATCCCTTCTGTCTGAGAGAGAGAAATGGTGCAGTTCGTGCCTACCCGTGAGTATCCCAGAAGTCATTAGGTGTGCTGAAACTCTGACGAGGATGCCACAGCATCATTCAGCCTTTCGGATCATCTGCAGAGATCCTTTTAACGTCGATATAAGCAAACGGGCCTCTGAAGCCTGCTCTCTTCCCCTCCTTTCTTGCTCGCTCCACAAGTGGCCAAAGTTTGTTCCTGGCGTCTTTAGTGCTTTGCGTCAAGTCTTCAAAAATCCTGATTTTCCGTTCTTTGAGAATGGCCGCGGTTCTGGCATTCCTCCAGATCTTATCTCGGACATTGTGTGACAGAAACTGTGCGATGATGCGCCGGTTTGCGCGAGCTCCCTCTGAGCGCGGGCCCAGTCCAGTTGCATTTTTTCAACTCTCTCCAAAACTTCCATCAGTTGCGAATTAGAGACCACCTGATTATCCGACGCCGATCTCTCGCCGAATTTCGACTTTTTAGACGGCTGTTTAGGAGTTTCAGGCAGGGGAACTTTGAATGATGCTAAGAATCCTCAGGATTTAATTTCAACGCGGCATCCAGAGATTTCTTTGCATAAGAGTGCATGGCACCTCGTGTGGGCTTATCTTCGTCCATCGCGCTCGTTGAAAGTTAGGAAAACGAAAGAACGAAAAAAGACTTACTCAGAACAATAAAGGATGAATTATTTAGTGCCCTTTTACATATCAAGTCAACTGTAAAATGAATGCAGAGCCTCAGCACATGGATGTTGCTCAGGCCCCGTTTACACGATGGGAAAACGCAGATATTTCCCTGCGTTTTGACCTGTCATTTACACAAAAACGCCGTTTTTATCCCAGAAAACGATTATTTCTAAAAACTCCGGCCAAAGTGGAGATTTCTGAAAACACCGGTTATGTGTTGCCGTGTCAACGGGGAGAAACGGGGTTTTAGGTTCTCAAACGCCACATTATGCGCCAGAAAATGCTTACGTCATGTGAGCGCCCTATGTTTACAGTTTGTTTGATCATGGATGCTGTTAAGGTGGTACTCATTTTTACTTTTGTGCAAACTCTTTTGGCCTGTTTGCATTTGCAAACACAACTGCTGTACTAACGCGACATTTAGGAGTAACTCCACTTCGCTGTCTGTCCACACGAACGAACCTCGCGCCATGTCTGTTGTTTTGAAAGGAACAGGAAGTCGCTCGTGCTATTCGTTGTTGTCGATTTTGAGGATTCTGATTGGCTTGCATGGCTTTATCCTTCTCCCAACACTGCCACCCATAGGTTTGGCATAGTTATGATGGTGCTCGGCGGCGTATTTATGCGGGTTGATGTAAACGACAACTTTTTTGAAAACTGTTGTGTGCACAATGTTATTTTTGAAAACGGAGGCGGGGAAATATTCGGTTCTCTAAATACCCGGCTATGTGTAAACGTGGCCTCAGTCGCCATCTTGGCCCGCCCCCCCGAATCAGCTGTTTTAATAAATCGTTTGAGTGAATGAATCAATGACTCCCTCAATACTTCGTTCCTGAATGAATCTGCCGTTTGAATAAATCGGTTGAGTGAAAAATGCAATGACTCCTCAATGCTTCTTTCCTGAATAAATCATGTGAGTGAATAAATCACTGACTCCCTCAATGCTTCGTTCTTGAATGAATCAGCCGTTTGAATAAATCGGTTGAGTGAATAAATCAATGACTCCCTCAATGCTTCGTTCCCGAATGAATCAGCTGTTTTAATAAATCATGGAGCTGGATGCTCAATGTTTCTTTCCTGAATAAATCGTTTGAGTGAATGAATCAATAACTCCCTCAATGCTTTGTTCCCGAATGAATCAGCTGTTTTAATAAACTGTTTGAGTGACTGAATCAATGACTCCCTCAATACTTCGTTCCTGAATGAATCTGCCATTTTAATAAATCGGTTGAGTGAAAAATGCAATGACTCCCTCATTGCTTCTTTCCTGAATAAATTGGTTGAGTGAATAATTCAATGACTCACTCAATGCTTTGTTTCTGAATGAATCGGTTCAATGACTTACTCAAAAGGCTTGTTCGACTTAAAGCGGTGCTGCACAGCCTGATCGGTTTAAGACATCACAGTACCATGAGAGCGAATAAGAGAGCATACAGCTCCGTCATAAACCGATCGGTCTGTGCAGCACCGCTTCAAGTCAAACAAGCCTAAATGCTTTGTTCCTGAATGAATCAGCCATTTAAATGAATCGGTTCAATGAATGATTCAATGACTAACCCTGCATCCCAATGTGCATTCTCACTCAATGCTTCGTTCCTGAATGAATCAGCTGTATAAATGAATCAGTTGAATCTCAAGGGCTGAATCCGAAATCACCCCTATAGGCCTAATTCACAGCAGCTCCATCTTTAACGAGAATGAAACCAAGGCTGTGAGGGATAGACATACATCTCTTCAGTGGGTTGTACTGTTATTTAATGCGTTTTTGGATTGTTCTGCTGATGAAACACTGCAAAAATATATTTCCAAGAAGTTTTAGTAGACAAAAAACTCCAGATAACATGAGCTGTGGAAAATGATAAGTGATTTATGAGCTTTATACAGCTTTTTACAGCAGATGCCACTGAAAACATGGGAAGTCTTCCCCTCACAGCCTCGCTTTCATATCGGTCATGGCACTGCTCTGAATACGCCCATTTGTAGTGGTGTCTGAAACCATAGTGCACGTTATTGAGTGAACTCATTCAATCCCACATTGCACCGCAATAACGAGTGTGTACACAGCGGCTGTCTGAATTTGCTCACTTGTTTTTATTCACTCCTTCAAGTCAACTGTATTAGTGGACTAAAGTAGGGAATAGTGAGGGTGTAGGGGACTATTATGGATTCAGCCAATGACTCATTAAAAGTGACTTGCTGCCAACTACTGGTGGTTTTAATTTCACATTTAAAGTATCTTTTAATTTTTTTAATCGTTTTTAAATATCAATATTAAATGTTTTATGTTTCAAACATCCAAACATTATTTCTGCATGTGTAGCCACTGGTTAATCTCATTCGTGTCCCTCTGAGCTCATTAAACAGTGTGTAAATGATCTAAATCCACTTCAGATGCAGCTTCTGTGTTTCCTCTGACCTGCAAATATCAATTTCATTTGATTGGTAACAGACCCATTGTGGCTTATTATTAATTAAATTCGATAAAATGTAAGCATTTGGCACCAAAGATGATGCATGCATTTAATGAGGTTAGGAAAAAATGGCTTCATAAAGGTAAAAATCAATTGAAACTTATTGGAAAAGATGATTTCTGCCACTGCTGTGACCTGACCATCCAAAGCTTTATGAGTCTCTCTCTCCACGGCAATGCTAAACATACCAACATAACACACTCAGAGATTCTTTTTTGTCAGTTTCGCACACCCCTACATCTAGGGCGGTTTGATTCCTCATGACCCCTTGAATGTTATGAGCTTAAGTTGGTTTTCTTACAGACTGCATTTGTCCATTTCCTCTCTCAGCTTTCACTCTCTCCATCTCCCTCCGTCAGGTGGACAATAACGTGACCCGTCATCTGGACGGCACTCTGAAGCGGGACGACTGGGATATTCTGATCCTGCATTACCTGGGTCTGGATCACATCGGGCACATCAGCGGCCCGCACAGCTCTCTGATAGGACCCAAGCTCATGGAGATGGACGATGTCATCAAGAAGATTCACACCTCGCTCATATCAAAGGTGCGCTTCTGCTGTTTCAGATTCTCTTCAGCATCTCAGATCTGACCCCTCGTGATGCAGTCGGGTCCACTCGCCGTTTGCTATGGTGCGTGTTTGCGTTCAGGGCTTTCTCAAACCCTTGATATTTGCCTTCCTGTCGATCATATGTCAAGTTCTTCTCCTCCACAGTTTCGTCAGTTGGCAGTCTTGAAGCGTTTCCTCTCTTTAGTGCCGTTTGCTCAGTCATTAATCTTTGTATCGCTCATTCTGGGGGATATTGATTCAAACAAACCCTTGACACTGTGTATTAAACGATTGATTCCTCAAGTCATGTGACTTTTACTCGATTTCCACCTGAAGGGCGATACAATAGGTGAAAAAATCCCATAGAGACATGACATTAAAATGGACAATTCTTATGTTTTATTGAATATTGCATTATTGGCTTGACAAAGCCACAGTATCTCCTCCCAGAGATTTCAATCTACAACCACCAAACTCTGTGGCTCAGTATCTTTTCTAACTGATCTGATCAACCTAAACATGCTTTCAACATGCTAACATCAACATGCATGTGTTAAATCATGTTAGCAACATGCTAATCATGGTGACATAATGTTAAAACTTGGTAACAAAGTTAAATCATACTAGCAATGTGCTAATCCCCTTCAAAGTTCAAGCTGTTTAAAGTTATTTTAAACTTTCAGACCTGGCTTTATCAAGCCATCTTTAAAGTTTGTCATCAGACTTTACACAACTAGTTTATTATAAATGATTTATCTGTGCTCATCATTATTGTTTAAATTCATGTTCCTGGTAATCTTGAATCAGAATATCTTCCCCTCCCTCTTCATCTCTTCTCTGATGATGAGGGCGGGGCAACCTGTCACTCACATGAGATCAGCCAATAGCAAACCACAACCATCCAATCAATTCCCCACAGACAAAATCAAGCCCCGCCCTACATTTGTTCTTGTTTGAGAAGCGTTTCACTCAGATATACGGCACACTAGGGAAAAGACATTTCATGCTGACTTTAAGGTTTTTTTTTTTTTATGTGAGCCTAGCAACCACATAGGAAAACCCTAGCAACTGTAGAATCAGCCTAGATTTATTCTGTAGGTGCAGTAATACTGTTTTTTCAGTCTGTCAGAGTGAAGCTCATTTTTCTCTCTCGTTTTCTTCCAGAAAAGTACTGCTTTCTTTTTTTAAGGACTAAGCAGTTCTGCCACGTTTTGACCCAAATATAAACGTCCCAGAGCTTTTCCCAGCCCAGCGTTTCCCTGCTTTCAACCACGGCTATTATAGTTAACCAAAACTAAAACTGAAACATTTGTGTTATTTGACTTAAATAAGATATAAAAATTAGATTAATAATAATAAAAAAATATTATAAGTTAAAGCATTAAAGGTGCAGTGTGTAGTATAGAAAAAGTTGGGACCGTATAGAAAACGCAAAAAAAAAAGAAAAAAGAAGTGATTTCTAAATTTGCTTTGACATGTATTTCATTGCAGACAATATGAACAAAAATATTTCATGTTTTGTCTGGCCAACTTCATGTCATTTGTAAATATGCATCCTTCCCTGTCATTCAGACCTGCAACACATTTTTTTTAAAAGTTGGGACAGTAAAGCATTTACCACTTTGTAATGTTGCCATTCCTTTTCACAACACTTAAAAGACGTTTAGGGACTGAAGACACCAAGTGATGAAGTGTTTCAGGTGTAATTTTGTTCCATTCTTCCTGCAAACAAGTCTTAAGGTGGGCAACAGTACGGGGTCTTCCTTGTCGCATTTTGCGCTTCAAAATGCGCCACACATTCTCTATTGGAGACAGGTCAGGACTGCAGGCAGGCCAGTCAAGTACCCGTACCCTCTTCCTCCGCAGCCAGGACTTTGTAATGTGTGCAGAATATGGTTTTGCATTGTCTTGTTGAAATATGCATGGTCGTCCCTGGAAAAGATGTCTTCTTGAAGGCAGCATATTATGCTCCAAAATCTCTATGTACTTTTCAGCATTAATGGTGCCTTCACAGAAGTGCAAGTTACCTTTGCCAAGGGCACTGACACAACCCCATACCATGACAGATCCTGGCTTTTGGACTTGTTGCTGGGAACAGTCTGGATGATCCTTTTCTTCTTTGGTCCGGAGCACACGGCGCCCATTCGTCCCTAGAAATACCTGAAATACTGATTCATCTGACCACAGTACACGTTTCCACTGTGTGATGGTCCATCCCAGATGCCTCCGAGCCCAGAGAAGTCGACGGCGCTTCTGGACACTGTTAACATAGGGCTTCCTTTTGGCACAGTACAGTTTTAACTGGCATTTGTGGATGTAACTACGTATTGTGGTACTTGACAAAGGTTTGCCAAAGTTGTCCTGAGCCCATGTGGTGATATCGCTTATAGATGAATGACGATTCTTGATGCAGTGCCGCCTGAGGGATCGGAGATCACGGTTGTTCAGCTTAGGCTTGCGCCCTTGTCCTTTAGCACTGAAATTTCTCCAGATTCCTTGAATCTTTTAATTATGTTATGCACTGTTGAATGTGAAATATCAAAATCTCTTCCTGTCTTTCTTTGAGGAACATTGCTTTTAAACAGTTCAATAATTTTCTCACGTATTTGTTGGCAAACTGGCGATCCTCTGCCCATCTTTGCTCCTAAAGGATTTGACCTTTCTTGGATGCTGCTTTTGTACCAAATCATAATTACAATCACCTGTTGACATCACCTGTTTCAAATCACATCATTATTTAACCATTTTACCTCATTACTAGCCCTAAATTTCTCCTGTCCCAACTTTTTTTTTTAAATGTGTTGCAGGTCTGAATGACAGGAAAGGATGCATATTTACAAATGACATAAAGTGGACCAGACAAAACATGAAATATTTTTTGTTCATATTGTCTGCAATGAAATACAAGTCAAAGTAAATTTAGAAACAACTTTTTTTTTTTTTTTGTCCCAACTTTTTCTGATTTGGGGTTGTATTTATGAGGATCTATTGTAAGAAATGCAATATAATATACATAACTATGTTTTCAGTGGAGTGTAAAGACATTAACATAGTGTGCCATTATGTTTTTATTACCTTAGTATGAGCCGTTTCTATCTCCACACACCGAAATCGTCATTTTGTGCCGCCATGTTTCTACAGTAGCCCTAAACAGACGAACTTCTCTACAGAGCGCTAGCTACTCTCTGCTGTCTCACACGACCACATCTTTGTCCTGTGTTGGCCACCGTAGCTTCTCTATGTGCTCCGAAAGGGAGGGGTGTGCGATTCACAATCTTAACACTAGATGCCGCTAAAATTTACATACTGCACCTTTAAAAACTGTAAATAAATAACTGCAACTGAAATAAAAATAAGTTAAGCCAAAATTAAAATGAAAAAAAAAAAGAATAATGAATGTCTATGTTTGCTCTTTATTTGATTAAACTATAAAATCAGATCAGTTGGTTGTTTTTTTTGGCCGATTGACAGATGATGTTAATCTCTGTGATATCTTACTGTAGAAACAGGCCAAACCGTGGGGCTTTCACATTATAGATCTCATAGTTGCCATGGAAACACTCAAATGTGAACTTAAAAACTTTCCAGACACATCCGTCACTCTCATTTCCGTCATAAAAGTTCAATAATTAGGCCCGAGGCATCATTATGGCAGCGATGAATATAACAGTGCTCATTCTTAGAAGAAGACGTCTCTCCTCCTCGTCTGTAGTTCACGTCAGCTCCCTTCAGGACGTTTGCTTTCTGTCAGCGACTCTGCTCTGGGTAATTACCTAATTGTGTAATTATGCACATTGTGCTATTTCTCTGACATTCACCCTGACTGATTTGCAGAATTACCGTTAGCCTAGTTTGGCACAAGTTTCTGTTGGTCTTAAAGGTGTTTTTATGCACTGGCTGCAGTTTTCCAGCTTGAATGTTGATTATTTCCTCATATTCTCCATTGTTGCAGCTCGTCTCTTCCCAGTCTGTCAGTAACGCTCTGTTTAGTTCCTGTCTCTATGAAGCCCCTCCTTCTGAAAAGCACACTGTGCTCTGATTGGTCGGCTGGAGCAGTGTGTTG
>CM040932.1:51843198-51895698 GCA_023029165.1 Gobiocypris rarus
AGTGAGAGCGAGAGGAAATGAGCGTGTGAGATGAATTTGGTGTCAAATTTTGAGGGATTCCCTGGAGGGCCGTATGTCGAGTCGGATGTTTTGTTCTGCTGACGGCAGTTATAATCATTGATATGATAGAGCTCATATCAGTGTCTCATACTGGATCTGGGTTCATATGCCAACCAGTTCAAACCTCCAAGCTTCATACACATAGTATTATTTGCAGGTTAATGCATGGCTTATCAATAACAGATATATTTGAAGCCATTTTGGGCAAGTTGACTAGTGCGGTTTGTCACTAAATTGTGATTGTTGATTATGATTATGTTTTCATACCTTTCATATTTGGGCTTCTGTGGTGTATTAAACCTTGTTCAATATTGTTCACCAAGGTGAAGTCATTTACTGTAGATGGACATCATTTGCAAAAATAATTAGTGATTGTAACAACATTCGAGATATATGGGAAGAAGGAGGCGGGACTGAAGAGCATTTAAAAGACTTTAATCAAACAATACACAAACTGAAAGTAACGCGGCAGCCCTCACGGACGACTGCTGCACACACACATATAATAAAACATAATGTAAAGTCCAGTCCCCACTGGGGCTCTATCTCCTGCGCGTCCTCCGCCTGGGAACAAACCGAGAGAAACGGAGACACAGAAAGCGACCGGAAGAGAGAGTGGAGAGGAAAAAAAAATCCTCAGCCAGCCGAGAAGCTCTTCCTCGCAGTACTGACGCCGGTGGACGGCTCGATCCTCCTCTGCCCCCTGGCGGCCAGCGGTGGCTCCTCCGGTTGAGGGCAGCCGGCAGCTCCTCCCGCGCTCCTGCTCCTCCCCATCATGGCGGATGGCAGCAGGCTCCGGCCCACGGCGAACATGGCGCCTCCTCCGCTCCCTCCAGGATGGCCCTCCAGATCTCCCAGGTCACCCCACCTCGACCCAGGGACACGGCAGTGAGCTCTCCATCCCACCGATCTTAAATCGCTCCAGCACCATCGCCTCGGGCAGCCATTTGCGGTCTCTCTTCATCCACGCTGCCCGAACTCCTCAGCACCCCGATCCCCCTCAGCAGCGAGGGCTCTTCGACAGCATGTCCCTCCTTCCTCCCGGGTTTCGGCACCAATGTAACAAAGTTCGTAGAATAAGGAGGAAGGAGGCGAGAACCGGCAAACATTTAAAAGACCTTAATCAAATAAACAAAATGAAAGTAACGCACGGACGACTGCCATGTACACACATATTAAAACAACATAAAGTCCAGGCCTGGTCCTCTCTGGTCCTCCACTGGTGTCGCTCGCCCTTATGTGGCTCTGAGCTCACTCATGAGAGGACTCGAGTCATTCGTAATCACACACCGGTCTCACTCGCTCCTCCCACGTCTCTCGCTCGTCTACCTCGCCACAGTGATACTATTGTAATTTATTAATATTTGTAACTTTGTAACATTAACAAATGTATTGCTCACTGTTAGTTAATGTCAATGCACCGTTAAATGATTAGTTCACTTTTAAATAAACTTTTGCTGATAATTTACTCACCCCCATGTCATCCAAGATGTCCATGTCTTTCTTTCTTCAGTCGAAAATAAATTAGTGTTTTTGATGAAAACATTCCGGGATTTTTCTCCTTATAATAGACTCAATGGAGCACAAACGTTACAAGTCCGAATGACAGTTTCAGTGCACCTTCAAAGGGCTTTAAACCATACCAGACGAGACCAGACGATGAATAAGGGTATTATCTAACGAAACGATCGGTCATTTAAAAAAAAAAAATTCTAAATTTTAAGTTTTATAAGTACAAATGTTGGCCTTGCTCGTTTCTCTGATATGTATGCGTGACGCCACGTTATAATGAGTTACATTGAAAAGGTCATGCTGGAAAGTACCGAGTCGTTGTTGAACGTGCACAAAAAGGGAGTCAAAAGGTAAAACAACGATGCATATTTGAAAACACTGACTCGGTACTTCCACCTATGACACGCGTGACCTTTTCAATGTAACTGCGTATTACGTGACGTCACGTACACATATCACAGAACGGAGCAAGATGAACATTTGTGCTTATAAAACTTAAACTTTAAAAAAAAAAAATTAAATGACTGATCGTTTCATTAGATAAGACCCTTATTCATCATCTGGTGTGGTTTAAAGCCCTCTGAAGCTGCACTGAAACTGTCATTCGGACTTGTAACCGTTTGGGCTCCATTGAGTCTATGATAAGGAGAAAAATCATGGAATGTTTTCATCAAAAACACTAATTTATTTTTCGACTGCAGAAAGAAAGACATGGACATCTTGGATGACATGGGGGTGAGTAAATTATCAGCAAAAGTTTATTTAAAAGTGAACTAATCATTTAACTAATGGGACCTTAATGTAAAGTGTTACCATATTACCAGTAATTATTGCAGTGGTTATTGTATTTTTTTATTTTAGTAATTTTGTAAATATTTTTATTATTATTATTTATATTTACTATTTATATTTAAGAACTATACAGATAAAAAAATATTTAAAAATTACTTTTAGCCAATAATAATAATAATAATTTGTGTTTATGGTCAGTAATGATACTGACTTAAGTTTCACAAACCCAAAGTTTTTATTAATATGTTAAATTAGCCATTTTCATGTTAATTAAAATTGTGTGGTTTTATATGTTTTGTAATTTTATTTATTTATAGGTTAAGTTTTCCAGTTAATCATTTTAGTGCTTAAACTTAGTGCTTTATTGCATCTATAAGATTTTCAAATGAGATTTATTTAATTTAATTTCAGCTTTATTTTAATTAACAGAAATATTTGTAAAAGTTTTATTTAGTTAATGATAATAACACTGCGGAAGCTTGTTTGCGCATCAGAATAAAAAAATAAAAAGTGACTTTTTTCTCACAATCATGTGTTTTTCTCTCGAAAAAATTCAGAATTGTGAGATGCATTGACACAATTACGACATTTTTAAATTTTTTATTCAGTGGCAGAAACAAGCTTCCATATAACCCTGACCTAAGGTACTCAAAACAGTTCAGTAAGTAAAGACTCCTTTGTTCAGTGAGTGAGTCATATTGTCAGTTCATTCAGTGATTGATTCGTCTGACTGTATCACACTCATAACTCATAGGTTTATTGTTTGAAAGGTTAATTTTGGACCCTGCTGGGCTGGCACACATTGTATTCTCTTACTCATACTTCTCTTTCTGTCTTCCCTCTGTCTCTCATTACCTGTGAACACATTGTGCAGGTCTTCCTCCCCTGAGATCAGTGGGTCAGTTCTTCTCCTCTGCTCTTCTAGAAACCAGCACGTTTTCTTTCGATCTGCTCCACATAAGCGGCTGGTAATTTTTCATCCATGTTGAAGCAGAGGAACAGGCCGTCAGAAGCAGTGCCCTCCAAAGGCCTTGACACGGTTAATCGTTAAAAGATTGTGATCTCTACTGAAACAACCACGCAATCTCATTCCTAAATGACAGTGATTCAGCTCTGTCTGTTAAACCTTTGACAAGTAGCCTATGATCACAGCGAACATTGAAATCTGTGTTGGTGCTGCCGCTGATCAGAGAGAACAGTTGTCAAGAAACAGCTTCACAGCCTTTTAACCACACAGTGTCAATATTTCTGTCTTACAGTAAGCAAATCATCTTTTGAAAATAAATTAATGCTTCGAATGGCCTTTGGTACTGGTTACACCAGTAGGTGGCGACAAGTGACTAATAATGTATTTGTCATTCAATTATTTATTTAACAGATTCATTCAAAAGTGCAGATTCATCCAGTAATGAAACATGTGAAGTCTTTACGAGCGAGTCATTGAATCATTAATTCAGGAGATTCATTCAAAAATGCTTATTCATCCAGTTATAAAGCAAGTAAAGTATTTATGAGTGAGTAATGAAGTATTTATGAGTGATTAATTGAATCATTAATTCAAGAGATTCATTCAAAAACACAGATTCATTCAGTAATAAAGCAAGTGGAGTCTTTATGAGTGAGTCATTGAATCATTCATTCAAGAGATTCATTCAAAAACACTGATTTATTCTGTAATAAAGCAAGGGAAGTCTTTATGAGTGAGTCATTGAATCATTCACTTAAGAGATTCATTCATAAACGTAGATTCATCCAGTAATAAAACAAGTGAAGTCTTTATGAGTGAGTCATTGAATCATTCATTCAAGAGATTTGTTCGAAAACACTGATTCATTCAGTAATAAAGCAAGGAAAGTCTTTATGAGTGAGTAATGACATATTTATGAGTGAGTAATGAAGCAAGTGAAGTCTTTATGAGTTGAGTCACTGAATCATTTATTCAAGAGATTAATTTAAAAACACAGATTCATCCAGTAATAAAGCAAGGGAAGTATTTATGAGTGAGTCATTGAATCATTGATTCAAGAAATTCGTTCAAAAACGTAGATTCACCCACTAATGAAGCAAGTGAAGTCCTTGAGTGAGTCATTGAATCATTCATTCAAAAGATTTTTAAGGAAAGTCTTTATGAGTGAGTCACTGAATCATTCATTCAACAGATCAATCAAAAACGCAGATTCATCCAGTAATGAAACAAGTGAAGTCTTTATGAGTGAGTCAATTAATCATTCATTCAAGAGATTAATTCAAAAACACCGATTCATTCAGTAATAAAGCAAGGGAAGTCTTTATGAGTGAGTCACTGAATCATTCATTCAACAGATCAATCAAAAACGCAGATTCATCCAGTAATGAAGCAATTGAAGTCTTTATGAGTGAGTCATTGAATCATTCATTCAAGAGATCAATCAAAAATGCTGATTCATCCAGTAATGAAACAAGTGAAGTCTTTATGAGTGAGTCACTGAATCATTCATTCAAAAGATTAATTCAAAACACCGATTCATCCAGTAATGAAACAAGTGAAGTCTTTATGAGTGAGTCACTGAATCATTCATTCAACAGATCAATCAAAAACGCAGATTCATCCAGTAATGAAGCAAGTGAAGTCTTTATGAGTGAGTCAATTAATCATTCATTCAAGAGATTAATTCAAAAACACTGATTCATTCAGTAATAAAGCAAGTGAAGTCTTTATGAGCGAGTCATCGAATCATTTGTTCAGATGTTTAAAAAAGTAATTCATTAAAAGTAGAAATTTTTAAATAGACTGAAGCCATTTTGTTTAGATGTCTATTTAAAATCATGTGAGAATCATGATTTCTATTCAAAGTAATGTGATTCTTAAGTTATCCAGAATCGTGCAGCTGTAGTTTTTAGTGTATAAGACATGGTTCATGCAAACACAGTTTCTTTTCACTGTATCAGCTCTACTGCTGCCTCCATATCCCCTTATACTGTTGTCATTTTTTTTAAGAATGGCAAAGGATCATGGGAAACTGCGGCATCAGCATAAGTGCAGCCCTGCGGTCCTCCACCTATAGTTGAAGCAGTGATTTTGACAGTTTGAGATGAACTCGTGGTGTTCCAGCAGGAGCAGATGGTGTTGATCCAGGTCAGAACTGCATCTCCTGCCGTAGAGGCCACATGAGCACTGCAGAGTCTCAGTAATGAACTGCAGAAACTACTTCTCCTGCAATTACTGTACAATGAATATGGACTGAAGCTTGTGAGGTTCACAAAGGACACCAAAGCAGCATAAAAATATCTTAAACCCTGTAACCAATCACTCCAACTAGTGCAGATCAGTTTTGTGAACTGTAGATCGAATGATTCAGTCTCAAAAGAGTTCTCACATATTTCTTGGTTTTCTTTTTCATATATTTTTGTATCTTTAGTGTAATTTCATATTTTTCATAACACCATGTCAATGTTTCCTGGAGGTTTCTGTTCTTGCAACAAAAAACAATATTTTGTAACATATTGAATATATATTTTTACAGTAGTTAATGTGTTTATTTACAGTTACAGTGTTTATTCATTTTGCTTAATTTTAATTTCTACATATACTAATATAATTATTGAAATTTATAATAACATTTATAATAATTGTATAATATAATTTAAAATACATTACAAATAAAATGTATTTATTATTATTATTAAATTATATAATTTTAAAATATATTATTATTATTATTATTATTATTATTGTAAAATATACTTGTTATTATTACAAATATTCACAATTAATCGCATCCAAAATAAAAGTTTGTTTACACTTACTGTATGTTGTGTTTACATTCACTTTTTATATGAAATTAGCATATTATTATTGTTTAATAATATTAAATTATATAATATATAATTATAAAACATATTAAATATCACTTTTATTATTAGAAATGTTCATGTAATTACATTTACTGATCGTGTTATTAATATTAAAGGGGTGATGAACTGAGAAATCAACTTTCCCTTGAGCCTTTGATATATTAAAGGTCATGGTAATATAAGAATATCCTGTACGTTTCAGAGCTGAAAACCTCCTTGTCAGTCAAAGAAAAGCTTTTACAGACACCAGGCCCAGCAAACGACAGCTCTGATATATATACTGATCAATGATGTCATAGGACAGGGAAACTCCGCCTCTACAGATAAATGTGTACGCCTGCTTCTGTAGCCCCGCCCACCGACTCGTGGAGCTAAACTGAGCTCTCGCTACCGAGCAATAAACATGCCAAAGATAGCAAGATAACCGTTTGTAAACAAGACACAGGTCGAGACTGGATTTGCAGACATATTGAGATTAAAACACAATGCTGTGCCGTCTATATTGGATCCGACAGGAATGGTGCTCGCAAAGCCCAACTGTGTGTCGGATCTGTGTGTCTACCAAAACGAAAGCCCGTCAGCAGGCTGGTGAATCTTAAATAGTGAAATAACATTCATCTCTTGATCTGCGCTGTTCACTCTCTTGACTTGATATTTGAAGAGTGTGTCATTGTGTTTGTTTAATAAAGACGGTTTGTGAGCCTTGTGAGATATATAGCGCCTCCAAATGAGCCAACAATGCAACAGCTATTCTAACTGTATTGTCATGTATGTGAAATTCATGGATCTATAACTTCAAAATGCTACAGTAAAAATGTCTGTAATTTTGCATGGTGACAGTCAGGCACACTGGGTATAATGCCTTAGTGGAACTGTGAACGCACCCATAAAGGCAGCCGAGATATAGCGCCTCCAAATGGCCCACTTGTGCCATTAATGCAAAGGCTCTTACTGTACTGTCATTTGTTAAATTCGTTGGTCCATAAATTGGTTCGCTACAGTACAATTTTTAACAATTTAAATTGATATTCAAGCACGATGGGTATACTGCCCTACAAAACAAAAGGCAGTAACTGCATTTTTGGTCAAAAATGAGTTATTATCATTTTCATGACATTCAAGGCATCCTTTGTTATGTGACAAAACATGTTATCTCAAATGTGTGTCGTTTTTGGAGAAAAATGGTAGTCGTTTGTACAGTAACTGCAAAAGCCCTAGTGAAACAAAGCATGAATACAGTAACATCCATTACTGTATTCTTGTTATGTTTTACCTAACAAAAATAACCGTGTTGCTGCGCTGTGTAGTTACTGTTTCCATGGTGAACACACACAGCTGATTTCATGGCATCCTCACGGGACGATTTTAACATTTGCGATTTTACCCTTCTTAATTTTAAAGTATTCTATACAGTGATAAAGTCTATGTCAATCAGCTCTGCATTATAATATACTTTATTATTATGAAAATACCCGAGATGGCTTGAAGAACTCAAATACACCATATCTTGGCGGCGCAGTCGTGTTTATTGTCGTCATGTTTAATCAAAGTTTTTCTATCTTCAGCAGCCTACAGCGCTAGCTTCACATTAGGGATTTCCTCAAAACGATTACTTCTCTGAGGCGTATGTGCCGTTTCTGCTCGAGGGCGCCCTCTGAATTCCAGTATGAATGAAACTTTTGGGTAACAAATAAGAAAAATAATACTTCTCTCTAAATAAATTTATAGGACAATCTTTGTTTTTCTTCAGTTTACAGGAGGGTTTTTTTTCTCCACACAGTGGATGCACAAGAGGCTCATATTATCATTTTTTTTTTTTACAATAACTCCTTAGACCTTTCTTATGATTTTTAGTCATAGACTGTCTGCATAATAACAGGTAATTATTATTATTATTAATTATATTGTTATATTTATTCTGAAATACTTCATTTTAAATTTGTAATAATGAAAATGTAATTGTAAAAGTAATTTCTTATTTTGTTAAATATTTTTAGCAATAATAATAATCCTAATTAGTATTAGTCATGTTAATATATAAACACACAATGTTATTTACACACACTTTTCATTTGTATATATATAAAAATAAAAAAAATATTGACCTAAAATGGTCAAATTAGTTTGGGTTTGGTATATCCATATTCAGGAAAGCAAATAGTTCCAGTTATTTCAAATACAGTGTAGCTAACACACCCAGAGCCCAAGTTGTGGCAAAATAGTTTTTGGAGAATCTGTAGTTACTGCCTTTTTCCTTGGTATGGTGCCACGTTTTTTGGTAAGTAATACAAAGCAAGAATACAGTAACTGCAAAATAGGGGTAAAATATCAAATTAAATATGAGGATTGATATGTACAAAGAATAAGCTAATATAAAGTAACAAAACAGCCACATGTCCAATTATCTACCTACAACTACTTAGGCTGGATGACAGGATAACTTTAAAGTCATTTTTCTCAGTTCTGCACTCATGAGTTACTGCCTTTTGCTTTGTAGGGCAGTATAAAGCACCAGTGAAATGTTGTACTTCCCCAAATGGGTCCAGAATGTGATGGCTCTTCTAACTGCATTGTAAGATTGGATCAATAGCATCAAAATGGTACAGTAACCATAATGCAATGGCTCTTTCAAGCCAATTTAATGAATCAATTAAATCAGAAGGTACAGCTGTAAGATATTACGAATTACATTTTTGACAAACATCATATATCCATTTAAGCAAAATTAGTTTGCAATGATAACATGATTATACATTTTGTATTCCCTCCATATTTGATGTTCTGGAGGCCTTGCAGGGGTAGGTGTCATCTGGTGCTGGTTCATCTGAAGTCTTCAGAGGCTGGATCCAAACTGGAGCTGGCATTAATCTCTAGTTACCTTACCTTGTATTGATTTATTAATTCATTCAAAGCATTCAAGTGCAATGATTGAAGAATATTTTATGTACATTTATATTTTTTTATTTTGATATTTATGTGTTAATTACCTTTTAAAATAGTTTATTATTCTTTTCTGAAAATAGATACAATATTATCAAACGTGTGAATAAGCGAAAACCGCACGGTTCCTAAATTGAGCGTGGATAAGAAACCAAAGATGCGGAAGCGTCGCGTCTTTTAAGGTGGACCGGATAGCGTCAATAAGAAGCTGGAAGCCTCGTGAAAGCACCAGTCATTATTTGGGAAGCACACATATTCTGAATGCCTTCGGCAGAATTCAAATGAGACATTTTAATCTAGATTAATTTCAAAATCACAGTGAGATTAATCTAGATTAAAAAAAATTATCTATGCCCACCCCTATTATATATAAAACTAAATTAATGTTATTATATTAATAGGATTGCTATTGAATTATAATAAAATATTATTATTATAAATAGTCATTCAATCACATTCACTCATGTTCTTGTTATGATCATCTATTAAAGCTCTGTGTATGTATCTTTAAAAACAATAGAGCCGTGGGACGCGCACAGTTCATAGGTTTGTTGTAGTGTGGTCCCATGTTTTCCCTCGCTCCTTAAACAGCCTCAGAGATGAACACGGATTCATTTCTCTCCTCCAGCAGAGCGATCTCTCCATCCCTTGTGTCCGAATCCTTCAAAGCGAGCCGTGGATGTCAGATCCGGTCTCTCCTGCTCTCCGGGGCCGTTCGGTGTCTTTCTTCTGAGCTTGTTCTCCTGAAAGGGAGTTTGGATTATATCCTGCTATTCCCACTCAAACTGATGCATGGCGTGTAAATTACAACACTTTGGAGAATCTGAATATAATGGTGCGCTTTAATTTCCTGTGAAGAAGATTTGAGACTGTAAATTGGGCCAGGGATTTCATGCGTTCAAACACACTGATTTCTACTGTCTGTAATGACATGCAAATCTCTCATTCGCCTGGTTTCGGGACAGAGTATCCGGAGAGGAAGTGGTCATGTTTACTGTTGGAGGATTGTATAATTCACACCTGAGCAAGCTCGTCTTCCTGGCATGAATCCCGAGACCTTGAACGCTTTGCGGTGTTTAATTCATGATTGAATGTTAATGGACGGCTTTGAAAGTCGGTTATTGAAGTGAGCGAGCGCTCGCCGTGACCTGTGTTCCTCGTCTGGCTTCTTTCTCTGATGTCGTGTACAGTAAAATGCTCTCCACAGTCTCTCTAACACCACGACTGTGCCCCAGAGCATCATGGGTAAAGACCCTGACTCAAGGACAGGATTTGACTGAAGTGAAGCCTTCTGAAACTCTTCACAGCAGCTTTAGTTCAGTGATATTCATGCATTGGCTATCATTTATACATATACTCACAGTTTTAAAAAGCTGTTGAAATTCATTTGACAAAATAATAATAAATTATAATTTGGACATATACTAAGACATTTTTTACAGTTCAAGTGGTATAAATGTATTATGTAAATGTAATCATTAATAATAATAAAAAATAATTAATAATATAAATTATAGTTATTATACTAGTAGTTTAGCATTAATTATAAGAAAGAAATTATATTTTTTACATATACTAATACATATTTAACATTTTAAGTTGTATACCTTATGTTAAAATAATAATAATAATAATATTAATTATAGTAGTTAATAATATTAATACTAATAGCTAATATTAATCAGAATAATTTTGTATTGTTATTTATTATTACTTTTTACAAATAACAATACATTTAGTAAATTTAAAAATGTATAAATTAATTTACGGTGATTATGATGGTGGTAATAATAATAACAACACATTAATTATAGTAGTTTTTAATACTAATAGCTAGTATTAATAATAATAAGTAACATTTTTATCATATACTAATACATCTTTAACATTTCAAGTTGTGCACGTTAATGTAAAATAATAATACAAATAATAATAATAAGCTTTAATAATTACACTCAGCTAAAGGATTATTAGGAACACCATACTAATACTGTGTTTGACCCCCTTGACCCCTCGCCTTCAGAATTCTTTGTGGCATTGATTCAACAAGGTGCTGAAAGCATTCTTTAGAAATGTTGGCCCATATTGATAGGATAGCATCTTGCAGTTGATGGAGATTTGTGGGATGCACATCCAGGGCACGAAGTTCCCGTTCCACCACATCCCAAAGATGCTCTATTGGGTTGAAATCAGGTAGGCTGCGGCATTTAAACGATGCCCAATTGGCACTAAGGGGCCTAAAGTGTGCCAAGAAAACATCCCCCACACCATTACACCACCACCACCAGCCTGCACAGTGGTAACAAGGCATGATGGATCCATGTTCTCATTCTGTTTACGCCAAATTCTGACTCTACCATCTGAATGTCTCAACAGAAATCGAGACTCATCAGACCAGGCAACATTTTTCCAGTCTTCAACTGTCCAATTTTGGTGAGCTTGTGCAAATTGTAGCCTCTTTTTCCTATTTGTAGTGGAGATGAGTGGTGCCCGGTGGGGTCTTCTGCTGTTGTAGCCCATCCGCCTCAAGGTTGTGCGTGTTGTGGCTTCACAAATGCTTTGCTGCATACCTCGGTTGTAACGAGTGGTTATTTCAGTCAAAGTTGCTCTTCTATCAGCTTGAATCAGTCGGCCCATTCTCCTCTGACCTCTAGCATCAACAAGGCATTTTCATCCAACAGGACTGCCGCATTCTGGATGTTTTTCCCTTTTCACACCATTCTTTGTAAACCCTAGAAATGGTTGTGTGTGAAAATCCCAGTAACTGAGCAGATTGTGAAATACTCAGACCGGCCCGTCTGGCACCAACAACCATGCCACGCTCAAAATTGCTTAAATCCCCTTTCTTTCCCATTCTGACATTCAGTTTGGAGTTCAGGAGATTGTCTTGACCAGGACCACACCCCTAAATGCATTGAAGCAACTGCCATGTGATTGGTTGATTAGATAATTGCATTAATGAGAAATTGAACAGGTGTTCCTAATAATCCTTTAGGTGAGTGTATATGAATGGTAATATAAAACATATTTATAATAATTAATAATATTATTAGCTAATAACATAATACATTTTAATTATTATTATTAATAATAATAATATAATATATTGATAATAATGGTTATTATTATTGTTATTAATAATAATAATAATAATAATAATAATAATAATAATAGTAATTATTTTTATTAATTCATGCTTAGAATAATTATTGTTATTATTACGGCAAAATATTAATAATTGACAACGCTTTTATTGATTGTTGTATTATTATCTTATATTTTGATGATGTTGATGTTGATGATGATGATGATGATGATGATGATGTCTTTTATTGAAGCCCTGTTGTGAAGTGTGGTCCTGATGTGACTGTGAGCCGGGTGCTAACAGAAGGGCTGCTTATATCAGCACACAGACTCCTACAGTTATTCCCCCTCGTTCTCCTCAATTAAAAAGAGCCAGTACTGAGGAATCTCCGGAGATTCCTTCCTGCATATTTAAAGTTTGATCTGGAGCGTTTTCAGGGAGTCGCTGAAAGAGCCAGAAGAGCCGGCAGACAGGTTCACCCTGCGTCCCCTCGGCTGTTCCTCATCTTTCTCTCTCTCTGTGTCTGTATTTCATTCCCTTTGTATGGAAGCTTCAGGATTCACAAACTCTACATGGCAGTGCCTCCAGAAAAACATGATTATGCGATCGCCTGATTTAACGCATGATCAGCATATTTATGCGGGGCTTGCATAAATATCACATATCACACATAGTCACATATCTTAGCAGAAAGTTGAAAAATGTTCCTTTTACTTCACACAAGAGCAGCCATTTCCCCCATTGCCATGGGAACGTTATGAAGTGACTGCGCCACGTGAAGATCATCGAACAGCTGCAAATCCTGCCTGTGAGCTACGCAGTTAAAGGCTGAATCTGAGAGCGCCCCCTATAGGCCGTATTCAGAGCAGCGCCATGACAGGCTGTGAGGGGAAGACTTAACGTGTTTTCAGTGGCATCTGCTGTAAAAAGCTGTATAAAGCTCATAAATCACTTATCATTTTCCACAGCTCATGTCATCTGGAGTTTTTTGTCTACTAAAACTTCTTGGAAATATATTTTTGCAGTGTTTCATCAGCAGAACAATCCAAAAACGCATTAAATAACAGCACAACCCACTGAAGAGATGTATGTCTATCCCTCACAGCCTCGCTTTCATTCTCGTTAAAAATCAAAGATGGCGCTGCTGTGAATAAGGCCTATACCCTCAAATAAATTATTATTATTTTCGCAATAACGAGTGTACAGCTGATACACTCAACGGCTGTCCAACTTCACACACTCGTTTTCATTCACTCCTTCGTGATTGAGGGTCTGGGAGGGATTTGATTTCATTTTCACAGTTGGAGTTAACAGTTGTAAGATTTCAATCATACTAGTTTCAAAAACCTTACAGTTGTAAGTATATTAGTAGTATGTAAAGTTACAGTAAGAGATTGCACTTAATTTAACAGATGTCTGTTTTGTACAGCTACCTCTGTAAAACAGGAAGCACACATTAGATTTTTCTATATTTGGTTTATTCATTTTTACAGAAGTTGTAGCATATTCCTTTAGTAAAGCTGCAGAGCTTGTTTGACTCAATGTTTGTAAGTTTGAGCCGTGTGTTTATGAAGGTGTGAAATATTCCCAGCCCTTCCTGTGATGGGAAGTGATAAGACATGACTCTTGACATTAAGGGAGTAGCCTAGTGAGGACAGGGTGTGTGGGAATCACTTTTTCCTCTTCTTCATCAAACAGCAGTTTTTGCAAGTTCCCGCAATTTCATCGCATAAAATTGCATAAATATCCTGCATATTCCATCGCATTTTTTAAAGAAAACGTGCCGCAAAATCAAGGATTTTTGCCCGCAACAATCACAAAAAAAATCTGCTTTTTTTCTGGAAGGACTGACATGGGAACAGAAAAGCAGATAATTATTATTATTTCAATATTATTAGAGAGTTCATTCACTTTTAGAATCGGCTTTTATTTTGATATGTTCATTTGAAATTGAGTTCATGTCTTTAGAAATCCTATTATGTGCTTTTGACATTATTCATTTTAATATTTCTATAGCTCTCATTTATTGTTTCAGTCTTAGTGGTATTCGCATTATAACTTAAACATATTTATTATTCAGTTAGTTGCCTAGGTGAAAGGTTTCATTTGATATCTTTGTGATTTATTTATAAATATTAGATGAAAAACTTTATTTCATTTAATTTTTATTTCAATAAAGTTTTTTAAATACTTTTAGTTTATTCAGAAACTGAAAAACTAAAACTATAAAAATTTCCCTTTTTTGAAATAAAATAGTAAAGTAAAAAGTAAAATAAATTAAAGTAAAGTAAAGTAAAAAAAAAAAAAATTCAAATAAAATATAAAGTAAAGTAAAATAAAATAAAGTAAAAAGTAAAATAAAATGAAGTAAAATACAATAAAGTAAAATAAAAAAGTCAAATTTAGTTTAATTTGATGTACTAAAACAAAAAAATTTAATTAAAGCTGAAATAAGAATTTATAAACTATATACAAAAAAACTAAAACTACAAAATTAATAATCCTTTACCTAAAAATAATAATAAATATTCAAAATACGAATAAAAACTATAATAGTATCTCAGCGAAACTAAAGTGAGCAGTAATAACTCTGAGGTTTGAATCCTTATTTACAGAAAATCAGTTCTCAAAATGAAAACTGTCTGAATATGCGCATATGTGAATAATACTCCCAGAGGGAACAATATTATTCATAACTTCTCCTGTTGTGTGCAAGCTCACGTTGTCTGAACCATTGGCTTTAAAGCGCCTGTGATTCCTCCGGTTTCTCCGTGCTCTTTCCAGTTTGGGTTTGCGATCTCTAACCCGGAGCGGGATAGCTATGTAGTGTAAGTTGCCATGGTGATGAACACCGCTAAAAACCAGTCCACCTTCTTGAGCCCGAAAAACCAGAGTTTGCTCAAACGAATCTCGTTCTTACCTGAGTAGCAACTGAAACCAGCTTTTGTACACCCCTGAAGTCAGGAATCACTTATTAATAGTCCGTTCCTATGAACAAATCACTCAGATAAGTTCACACGCATCTCTGTTTCCCGACTGAAGTCTGAAAGTGCCGGCGGCTGGGTGCTGAATTATTTTACAAAGCTCCTTTTGGTACGACGGCGCTTGCTGTATCAGTTTTGTTCTGCTTTAAGCTTCTTAGCATTAAATCATGAGGGGAAATGCTCTATTTTCAGTGTTTTATGGTGACACGGGGATAACAGTAAATCACCTTATAAAGGAGGGAAACAGAAACACTTTATATTCTTATGTGGAGTTCTGTATTTTTGCTCGGCTGTACTTTATCCTGTGATATGAACACTGTGTCCCGTCTCCGGATGAGGAGAGCAGCTTATTCCAGCCTCGCCGCAGGAGCCCAGACTGCAAACAGGACCCTTTATGGGCGGCCGTCCTCATGCCTTTATTGAGAGGAAATTCTGCTTAGAAATAGCCAACATGTTTTTTAGGACAGAGCTCCATTTTCTCTTTCAGGTCCTTAGTGTGTAGTGTTGCTGTTTGAGCAGAAAGAACATCTGCAAAGTTACGACGCTCAACGTTCAAAGCAAAGGGAGATCTTTTCTTTTACAGAAATCACTTTATAAGGAACAAACGGCTGGGAGGGACTATAATGAGTTAGTGACATCACTAACCCTCACATTTACATAAGCCCCGCCCCCGGGAACACACAACAAAGGCCATGTTGAGAAGAGGAAGAGTTGTTGTAGTCGAGCACATCTGGGAGTCGCTCAAGCTGTCATCCGTCTTCACATTTACTGCGATACAGTACGAACACAAATGCAATAGCATGTCATAAAGCAATGACAACAGAAGTTATAACCATAATTAAACTAAACTATCCCTGTTCTCTCTTCATCAGCAGATATTCTCTGGCTCATCTCACAACAGTTCCCACACCAGCGCTTTATAGATTATCATGACAGAATATGCTAATCAATGACTTGAAGATGGTTAACTCATAAACTTCAAGTGGTGAAAATGCACGCCTGTTATGGCTTTCAGAATATAACCATATTTTATTCAGAATATGGTTATGGCTTTTTCGACAGCACCACCTACAAAATTTAAATTAAGCGCCGTTCGACCTACGCTTCACGTACGAGTATGAAATTGGGTACACATGTCACAGCCCAATACCTACAAAAAAAACCGTGGGTGCAAAATCTGAAAGCCCAACAGGAAGTGAGATCATTTGAAATTTCTCTGCAAATTTTTAGCTGTTTTAGCCATTTCCAGACATTGTACTTTAATGAACCTAGAGATTTAATCAGATCAACATCATATTTGGTCAGTCTAATCTAAAGGCCTTGGTGGTGTTATATTGTGAAGATCTTGAGTTTTCCCTGAAGGGCGTGTCTGTGGCGGCCTCACAAAGTCTGATGTTTCACCATGACACAGGAAGCTGTTGTAACTCAGGTATACAATGTCCGATCCGCTCTAAACTTCACATGTTTGATAAGAGTCCTGACCTGAAGACATCTACATGCCAATATTCAGTTATAGTCAAAGCGCCACCTGCTGGCAACAGGAAGTGTGGCACATCTAAGTTTGCCATATTTCTCTTATATTTACACGCTTAAATGCATGTTGTGCACTATTCGCGGTTTTCCTGAGGTCACCGGGTGGCGGAGCGTGTGCGAGGGCCCTTTCATCGCTGCTCGCTGCTTTAATTCTACATGTTCCCTCTACTGCTTGAGTCTCTCCGTCATTGTCCGACTCCGGTTTGATCATAAAAGGCTGAACAGTTTCTGTCATGTTCAGTGTGTGTCTACGTGAGGTGATCAGAGCTGCTAACATGAGCTCTTGAAGCTCCGCCCTCTTCCTGAAAGGGGGCGGGAGCGTCAGCTCATTTGCATTTAAAGGGACACTCTCACCCGCAAAAAGTGACAATTTTAACAAGCTATAAAAATGATCTCTGGGGTATTTTGAGCTGAAACTTCACACACTCTGGAGACATCAGTGACTTATATTACATTGTGTAAAAATGGGCATTATAGGACCCTTAAGTTAAAACTGTTTAAACCAAAAGATCGTTTTCTGGTCTTAACATGGCTACCGAGCTGGTTAGTCGTCTGGTTTGATGATTTTAAAAGTGTTTTTTTGGACTCTAGTGTTTAACGGAATACTTTTAATGTGTTTTCCAGTACAAATATTCTCTATGAAAGACATCCTGTGGTGAAAATCAAGTGTTTAATGTTGTTTATGTGTCTGTGTGGTGTTTTTTATATGCTCACTCATGTGCAGCTTCATCAGTCAACACCATCACTGAGTATTTTCTCTTTAAAAACTGCAGAGAACAAAAACAGTCTCAACGCTTCCTTTCCGTCACAAACATGTGAACAGTCCCGAAAACCAGTTCTCCACTGACTTTCTATGATGTCAGATGCTGATTTCAGAAGGCAGCGTCTGACTCTGAGATGGCGAACGGGAACATGGTTTGTGTGACATTAGCAACACATTATTGGCTGTCTGATAGCGTAGTAAAGCCAAAGGTTAATCATATCAATTACTGTTATGTGCCCGACATTTTGTAGAGAGCGATACATAAAACGCATTATCATTCTGATGCATGGACCTGTAGACGAGCCTGTATAATTGGCTCTTCCTCTTCTTCTTCTGAATCAGTTCCTGGCTGAGTTAAACCAGTATTTCCCTTGCCATCATGCAGCGTTTACGACAGTAAAGTTGAGCGGCTGGATCCGGTAACCCGAGCTGCTGTGAGTGAGTGGAGGCGGGGCTAATTTGCATATTCAGAGTTCCGCATATACTTAATGAAGCAAGGGCGTCGAGTTACAGTCCAGCTATTTCAAGACATGAATAAATTATTTTTACAGAATAAGGAACACTTAATTTTGAAGCATTAACTTTTCAAGCAAAGGTATTTTATTAGATAATTATAATGGGAATTATGTTCCAGTCGATGCCGTCTCAACAGCAGCTTGAAAGATCATTTTTTCCAGCTTGCGAAAAAAGCCTTCTTAAATCTAGCTCTTAAACACTGAAGGCTGTCGGACATTATTATGGTTTAGTTTTTAATGGACTCATTTGTTGGTCAATCACGATATTAAGAATTCACAAAGCAAATTTATATAATAATAAATGAATCATATTTTTTATTTGTTTATTTTCTATTATAATTTTATTTATAGAGGTATAATTCTAATTATAGCAAAGGTAATATATGTGTATACTTATTTTATTCTATTGTTTATTTTATTCTGTTTTATTGTTTTTTCTATTATATTTTTTATTTTATTATATTTTATTCTATTGTTTTCTATTTAATTTGATTCTATGTTTTATTATATTCTATTTTATTCTATTTATTATATTTTTTTCTGTTCTATTTTATTTTATTATATTTTATTTTATTAATTTATTCTATTCTATTTTATATTCTATTTTATTATATTATATTCTATTTTTTTATTTAATTTTATTGTATTTTATTTTGTTCTGTTCAATTCTATTTTATTTTATTATTTTTATTCTGTTTTGTTCTGTTCTATTTTATTCTATTCTGTTTTTTTCTATTTAATTTTATTCTATTCTATTTTATTTTATTCTTTTCTATTCTTTTTTATTTATTTTTTTAATTTTATGTCATGTTATTTTATTCTATTATATTCTATTATATTTTTATTATTTAATTGTATTGTATTATATTCTATTTTCTTTTAAATTGTATTCTATTCTGTTCTATTTTATTATTTTATTCTGTTCTATTCTGTTTTGTTATTTTATTTTATTCTGTTCTGTTGTATTCTATTCTATTTTTTTCTTTTTAATTTTATTCTATTCTATTTAATTTAATTTAATTATTCTATTTTTTATCCTATTCTATTTTGTTGTATTATCGTTAATATTTGCCTCGATGTTTAGTGAATGACAGAAGGCGCTGTTTCAGCTCACCTGTAGCTGACAGTGTGTGTGTGGGTCAATCACAGCATATTAAGATTTCCTCAGATAATCTGTGGTTTCCGCCGTGGCTTAAATCACACCTGTCAGCGCACGCTATTATTTCACCACACTGCTGGCGGATAATAGGCCGTGAGGCTGTGTTTCCAAATGGCTTTATTCACGCGGCTTGTCATTAGCGTGCATTAGCTCGGGCGGGAGGGAAGGGGAGTCATTAGCATACGTTTAGTGGGCTCATGAATATTTGAAGCGCTGCGAGCAGAGGACTTGTTGTTAGCGTAGCATCATTACTGTAGTGTTAGGGCTCAGCCAGAGCGTTTGCAGCGACGGCCAGCTGTGAGTGTAGCGCTATGAGGCCCAGGAGTGAGTGAAGGACGGCTGTTCAGCGCGCGTGTGTGTGTGTGTGTGTGTGTGTGTGTGTGTGTGTGCGTGCGTGTGCGCAAGAGGGAATCAAGTGGCCCGACGCACTGAGAGACTCTTTGATGTGAAACAGAGCTGATCGTCCCGTGTCCCCGATGGCAGAGAGAGAGAGAGACAGAGAGAGAGACAGAGAGAGAGAGAGACATGTGTCCCTGCGGCTCAGCGCTCAAACCTCAGTGATTTGCTCCAGTGGAGAGGACAGCAATCCAGCTCTCTCCAGCACTCTCACTTCCTCTTGTGCACACAAACACACACAATTACACAGCGGAATCTCCTGAAACTGACAATCACTTTTGGTCTGTCAGGGGTTTGTTTCTCGAGCATCAGATCCTCATATGAGAGTGATCAGTGAAGGGTCATGTGACACTGAAGACTGGAGTAATGAGAACTGCTGATTCACATTATTATAATATTTCATATTTTTACTGTTTTTACTGTATTTTTGATCAAATAAATGAAGCATTGTTGCGCAGAAGAGACTTCAAACGTTTGACCGGTAGTCAGATGTGTTTATTTACACACTAGCAAACATAAAATAAAATGTTTTTTTTTTTCTCCGTCTTAAAATAAAACAATACATCATAACAAATCTGAATTATTGCATGTCTAGAATGATCAGATTCTAAGCAAGGAGTGAAATAATCTATTTCTCTAATTTTCAATCGATTTTGCTAAATAAAAATATATTTTTATTCTGTGTTTCTGTGTCTGTGCATCCGAATAATTTAACACGTCTGTACTAATGTTGCATGTAAATATTTCTGATTAATATTAAATAAAAGCCATATTTATTTAGATTGTTATATGAAAAATGTGTATTTCATTTGTATTTTGTAATGTGTGTGTTTCAGGAATCTGAGGGGTCTCTGCCTAACCTGCTGGTTCTGTGTGGAGATCACGGCATGTCTGAAACCGGCAGTCACGGCGGATCGTCTGACGCGGAAATCAACACGCCGCTCGTGCTCATTAGCCCCGCCTTCAGGAGGAAAGGTGAGGAGCACTGGCTGGGGAATATTTCAAGTAGACATTGGGCTCTATCACACACAATGTGACGTCAGGCGAAGTGTGTTCTGCTAGCTTCAGCTCTGACGCAGTGCTCATGTTCACGTCCAGCTCCAGGATGTTTAAATATCAAATGCACTGGCGCATCTGTTCACCCATGAGCATTTGGTCTGAACACCAGGTGTGTGTGTGTGTGTGTGTGTGTGTGTGTGTGTGTGTGTGTGTGTGTGTGTGTGTGTCTCTGAACACCAGGTGTGTGTGTGTGTGTGTGTGTGTGTGTGTGTGTCTGAACACCAGGTTTGTGTGTGTGTGTGTGTGTGTGTGTGTGTGTGTGTGTGTGTGAACACCAGGTGTGTGTGTGTGTCTGAACACCAGGTGTGTGTGTGTGTGTGTGTGTGTCTGAACACCAGGTGTGTGTGTGTGTCTGTGTGTGTGTGTGTGTGTGTGTGTGTCTGAAAACCAGATGTGTGTGTGTGTGTGTGTGTGTGTCTGAACACCAGGTGTGTGTGCGTGTGTCTGTGTCTGAACACCAGGTGTGTGTTTGTGTGTGTCTGAACACCTGGTGTGTGTGTGTGTGTGTGTATGTGTGTTTGTGTGTTTGTGTGTCTGAACACCGTGTGTGTGTGTGTGTATGTGTGTGTGTGTGTGTGTGTGTGTGTGTCTGAACACCAGGTGTGTGTGTGTGTGTATGTGTGTGTGTGTGTGTGTCTGAACACCAGGTGTGTGTGTGTGTGTGTGTGTGTGTGTCTGAACACCAGGTGTGTGTGTGTGTGTGTGTGTGTGTGTGTGTGTGTGTGTGTCTGAACACCAGGTGTGTGTGTGTGTGTGTGTGTGTCTGAACACCAGGTGTGTGTGTGTGTGTGTGTGTGTGTGTGTGTGTGTGTGTGTGTGTGTGTCTGAACACCAGGTGTGTGTGTGTGTGTGTGTGTGTGTGTGTCTGAACACCAGGTGTGTGTGTGTGTGTGTGTGTGTGTGTGTGTGTGTGTCAACACCAGGTGTGTTCAGGAGCATTGCTGGAGGAGCTGAAACCCACTGACCATTGACCAACACACACCTGCTCTAAAGCCAATAGTGCAGTATTTATGTGTTATTTAAAGGGTGTGTTAGTAATATGAGCCTATAGGCGGTGCACAACACACATACACTCTGATTATTACACACACAGGGTCTAGGGGTCAAGTCAAGTCACCTTTATTTATATAGCGCTTTTAAGTCCAGTTGTTTCACAGCAGCTTCACAGTGTCAACAGGAAAATAATGCAACAGGATATGTACAGCCGCTCTGGTGAGAACAGTCATGTTATCCAGATCATTTCAATTATCAGATAGTGTCAATGCGGGCAGATCGGTAATATAGTTGAAGTTTAGGTGTCCCCAACTGAGCAGGCTAAAAGCCAAAGGCGACAAGGAACCAAAACTCCTTCAGAATGGAGAAAAAACCTTGGGAGAAACCAGGCTCAGTCGGGGTGCCAGTTCTCCTCTGGCCGACGAACAAACAGTGAATGATTATAATTCTGGCAACATTACAGTTCAGAAGTCATATTAGATAAATAGATATTCGTAAGATTATTCGATAGATTGGAGTCGTCCCACTGGAGACGGGTTTATTAAGGATGTCGTGTCGATTACAGTCGGCATTTACAGGGCAGAGTTTAAATGACACGGTCTCTGCAGACACTTCAGGGTCATGTGTTGGTCACATCTGGGTGCAGGTCCACCGTCTGATCTGGATACAGCCTGGATCCGGCTGACTGCAGTAGACCTCGGGATAAAACAGAGACACTAACATTAGCGTAGATGCCATTCTTCTGATGATGTAACGAGTACATCAGGTATTATGGGAAGTGTTCCCGGTTTCCGGCTGACCTAGATAATGCAGCCTAACAATCATTTAACTGATTTGAATAGTATAAATTGATGATGCTTTATGTTGTACGCGCTGTGTGTAAATCGAACCAAACCGTGAGACCAGTGTAGGTTCACACCCTTAACTCTTTCTCCGCCAGCGTTTAAAAAAAAAAAAGTTTTGCCAGCCACCGCCAGGGTTTTTGACCATTTTCACCAAAAATTAATAGCCCATAGAATATTTTGTTTTATGAATATCTGAGCATGCAATAGATCAAAAGAAAATGCTGACCCTCTGCTTTTATTCTAGCTTCATGGCATGCATTCATTTTTTATCAACACTTGAATATGGGTAAGTTTCATAAAAAGAGCAAAATTTTGAACAAAAGGTTTTTGTGAAAGACTAGCCTAGAAATCTAGACGCACCCTTGCGGCAGAATTTATTTTTGAGTGTAGTCTAGCAACTCTCGGTAGACCTGAGAGCTGGAAAAACCAGACTCTGGTCAGGCCAATCACAGCGCAGACGTTATTTTTCATAAGCATCTGCTTACATACAATCGCTTGTTTTACTCTGTCTTCGCATGTGTTTTGATCAGGAGATTCAGTACTCATTCAGAAGATGCCTAATAGCTCCCCCTAGTGTCAAACAGTGAAAACACGGAAACCCAGAAAATTCTGTGTTTGGCCGGGAAGCGTTTTCTCACAAATAACGGAAAATTCCGTGTTTGGTGGGGAAAGAGTTAACAGGGACACGCAGAACACATACACATGCCAAATATTAAAATAAAAGGGTTCTCTCTGGAGAAGCGTTCAGTCTTTCCTCTCACATGTGAATCGTGAATCCGCTCATGGTGTGAGCACAACTGGCTTTTAAAGGGAATGGGAGATGAGACTCTGATTGGTTTATTGCACATTACGCCCAAAACACACCCATGACTCATTAAGAGGCGAGGGACAACCCTTTTGGACGACGCATCTGTTGCGTTTTTCCCATCGTTAAACTAGTGAAAGTATATTTGGTCACGCTCTAAGAGCAGCTGCGGCGTGCGTTAAAATAGAGACAGGGCTCCAGACTAACACTTCAGAGCGGTGGTGCCAGCACCTGATTTGGTGGCGCTGGAGGCGCTAAGTTAATTTAATCATAAAATGACTATTGTTTTGCATTGTTTTGTTAATAAGTGCAGATTACTAATCAAATTACATGTTTGTTTATTGGAAATTTAACAGTGAAGCTCTGAGCTTGAATTGATATGCAGATAAAAGTAACTCTTATTAACAGTAGTGATGAGAAACGCGGTTATGTTCCCCTTCCGTTTTGTTTTCCGTTCCTCATATGTGACAGAAATGGCAGCTCTTATTTTTGGGCACCAGTGCGACCTTTGACGACATTTAGTCGCACCAGCAGGAAAAAAGATCACAGTCTGGAGCCTTGTCCTAAGACCTTGCGAAAGTGGGTGGTTCCTCCAAAAGGAGGCGGAGTCTCCTCATGCAAAGATTAAGGGGTTAGTATTTATTGTAGCACTTTTATGACCAATGACCTCTTTAGAGTCAATGACTTGCAATGGAATGGAAATCTTTCGAATCAGAGTTCAGGGGGGAAATCAAACATGCGTGTCATGTGTCTGTCTGTCAATGGAGGAAGCCATGTCCTGTTTTGGAGTTCCCGCCCCCCTCTGGAGCTCTCCAGGGTCCAGCTATACCCTTCTCGAATATTTCAGGCCGCTGGTGGGTTTTCTCTGGTGAATTCGACTATTGGCTAAAAATCCTTGAAAATGACGTTATCTCATGGTGTTTTGAAGTAAAGGTTACTCACATTAAGTTCCTCCTCCAAACGTAAAGGTTCTGCGACTCTTTGAAGTTCAAGAGAAACATTTTGGAGGATGTTCTATCGATTCCAACTGCAATGTTGCTCTGTTTGAAACTGAAGTTATTTTAAGCCTGGACTGTATATTTGATGTCTTAGCTCTTCAATAAAGTATATTGGCCAGGATTTTGTGCACAAAGTTCCACCCACAGTTGTTAAGCCGTATCCAATAATTCCCGTATGACAGATATCCCAGCTAAAAAAGGACTCTAATAGTCCACAGGCTCCGGCAAAGAAGCTTTACACACAATAAACGTTTTTGTAAATCAGTCACAATGTGAGTTGTTGTGACTGAAGAGATGATTTTTCATATTTACCTTGCTTTAAATCAGATTAACAGATACAACCCACATATTCACCAGTGCATTTAAGAGAATGGATGTTTTCGTGAGCGACGGGGGGGCTGAATGTTCCTTTCCTGTTACCGTATTTACCCTCTGCTATAAAAGCTCAGGAAACATCCACACTGCTAGAGTCTGTAATGAGGATCTCAGGTCTGTTTCAGCAAATGAAAAGCGAACTCTCCGCAGCGCACGACACCGAGCTATGCTTAAATCAAAAACAGTTGCATTTTTCAGATCAGCGTTAATAACTGTGCAAGCTATTCTTAGACTGTGCAAAGCGATACGCATCTGTTCATCTGTCTGAACTATTCTTGCATTTGAAATCATTTTGTTAAAAATTTTGTCTTGTTCACAAAATATGTGATCTGCTTTTGTTAGAGCTCAAAGTGTAGATGTTTTTCATACAGTCAAGACCTGATGGAGGGCAATTATTCAAAAAAAGAGCACTTTCCTTGCTTGAACATTTGCATTCATTTATTCAGGGTTTTTCTTCTTCTTATGATGTTAGTCAGGGTTTATTTCACCAAAATGTAGTTTTCATGACCACTTCCAGCCTCTCTGGTCCTCAAAATTGTAGGTAATGTAGTAATTTAACGTGGTTAGCATTTATTTAATAAAGATTACGGTAGTTTGCTTTTCAATCCAATCATTTCCCAATAAATAAAATATAGCTAATTTTAGGTCTTGTAAAATCTTCTTTCACTTTAAAGTGTCTTTGCTTCGACTTCACATCTTAAAAGGGTGTTTTCCATGATGTAACAGAATCAAAAGTTTGGATTCTGTGTTTGAAAGAGTCTCTTTTGAATACAGTAAAAAAATGAAAATATGATAATACTGTAAACTAGCTGTTTTCTATGGAAGATTATTTCCACCACAGAATAAAACATTTGAAAAGATAATTGCTTTTTATCTCACAATTGCAAGTTGACATCTCACAATTCTGACATTTTTCTCAGAACGGTGAGTAATACATAATTTTTGCAGTTGCATGTTAGAAAGTCAGAATTGTGAGATATCAGGCATAACATTATGACCAGTGAAGTGAATAACACTGATGATCTCTTCATCACGGCTCCTTTTAGTGTGTGGGATATATTAGGCAGCAAGTGAACATTTTGTCCTCGTTCACATTTTGTCCTCATTTGTTCAGACACACACACACACACACACACACACACCTGGTGTTCAGTTGATGTGTTAGAAGCAGGAAAAATGGGCAAGTGTAAGGATTTGAGCGAGTTTGACAAGGGGCAAATTGTGATGGCTAGACGACTTGGTCATCTCCAAAACTGCAGCTCTTGTGGGGTGTTCCCGGTCTGCAGTGGTCAGGATCTATCAAAAGTGCTCCAAGGAAGGAACAGTGGAGAACCGACCACAGGGTCATGGGCGGCTCAGGCTCATTGATGCACGAGGGGAGCGAAGGCTGGCCCGTGTGGTCCGATCAAACAGACGAGCTACTGGAGCTCAAACTGCTCAAGAAGTTCATGCTGGTTCTGATAGAAAGGTGTCAGAATACACAGAGCATCACAGTTTGTTGCGTATCGGGCGGCATAACCGCAGACCAGTCAGGGTGCCCATGCTGACCCCTGTCCACGTGTGCATCAGAATTGCGAGATATAAAGTCGCAATTGTTTTAAGTTTTAAAACATCCTGCAAGTTTCAAAGGCCTATTATAAATGAAATATCAAGGCATATTTGATATCTCATGTCATGACCCCTTTAAATCACAAATGTCTGTGACCGTTTGATTGCATTACAGGATTGCTGCAGTGAGATGCTGGATAATTTTATGCCCCGGGGGTTTTAAATTACCTACTGATTCATCTCTGTCTAATAATATAAAGCATTAATTCATTTTCCCCCCACTGTTTTATAATGGATTAAGTTCCATTGAATCCAGCGGGTAATTGATTGTGACACACAGAGCTGGCGCCACGGTCTGATCATGTGACGCAGTACGCACAGCTCGCACATGACGCATGCATAAAAACGTGTGAATAAGCACACACACACACACACACACACACACACACACACACACAGCCCCTGCCCCTAAACCTACCCATCACACACACACACACACACACACACACACACACACACACAATACTCGTGCCCTAGAGTGTGAAAATCTGTGAGAGATGCTCATTATCCTCTTCTACTCTCTCTCTTCTTCTCTTCAAATGAAAGTGTGGCGTGGCAGAGCATCTGTCTGCACCAGACTGTCAGGGTGAATGTGATAATTGTTTCTTTTTCTGCCTGATCTATTTTGGTGATCTCTTACTCATTTATACACACTCTCACACACACACATTCACACCAGCTTCCTCTTGCGGCACGCTGTTTTTATTTAAAGAGGAGCTCATGTTCACACCCGCTGCATGCTGACGTCATCGTCCATCAGACCGCTGGATCCGCAGGTGAAACCAGCGCCATCCGGAGAGACACGGCACACTTGTTTAATAAGCAGCTTTTCACTTTTTTGTACATGCATTAACTTTGTGTGCAAAGCCAGCGAGGACAACGCAGAAGCAACACAACCCTATTCAGCTAAATTATAAATGCAATTTCTGAGTTAGCTCTATTACAGATTCATAAGCAGCACAGTCACAGAAACATTGACTTAAACGCTGATGTCTGTCTTATTGATGTGAAGAATATATTATAGATTTAGCATGTATACATTTTTTATTCAGTGTCATCGAGGGATCTGCATTTTGGGTATCATTTTGAAGAACAGCACTGGAACGTGATGGATGGATGGATGCATGGATGATAGATGGATGGATACATACAGACATGGATGGATGGATGATAGATGGATGGATGGATACATAGAGACATGGATGGAAGGATGATAGATGGATGGATGGATGATAGATGGATGGATGGATGGATGGATACATAGAGACATGGATGGAAGGATGATAGATGGATGGATGGATGATAGATGGATGGATGGATGGATACATACAGACATGGATGGATGGATGATAGATGGATGGATGGATACATACAGACATGGATGGATGGATGATAGATGGATGGATGGATACATAGAGACATGGATGGAAGGATGATAGATGGATGGATACATAGACACATGGATGGATGGATGGATGGATGCATAGCACATAGATACATAGATGCGCGTGTGTGCGGCCGCACACTTGTGATGCCATGGTCGCGCAGAAAGAATAAAATGCCGCGCAGACTCAGACCGGGTAAACCCAGCCTGATCTGCCAGTGATTTGATTTCTCCCTGCAGCTCAGTCTGGAAACCCGTACATTCATTTCTACTGCCTCTGTTACACTTATGCGGGAACCAATCACAGACTGACCATTCACAGACTGGCTTATCCACCTGGCGCGCTATTGGCAGGTTTAACACAATGACTGATAGAGAAGCGTTGGGTCGTTGCCTATTGATCACGTCTCTTGTGGTCTGATTGGTTGAAGGACTATCCAATTGTGTCCAGAGTCATTTGAACTATGCCCGTTGATCACATCTCTTGTGCAGTAGAAAATACAGAGCAGACTCCCCAGACCAATGTTCAATCTTAAATGGAGCCTGGTCTGGTGATAGACAGACAAGCGCAGTTGTGAAAGGAGGGGAGAAATCCATTTGATGTTAGTTTAAATGAGAAATAATTGCAGTGCTCTGTTCAACTGCTATAGAGTTAGACGACGTGTAACGCTAAGACGTGAATTAAAACCGCATTTTTTAAAAAAGAAGAGTGGCTTGATTAAGTGGTGGAAATAACGGATGATGGGCACAGCACGGTAACAAAACAGACATTTACAGCATCACACCCACATAACCCAGCAGTGCAAACGCAAAACCCCTCAGTAACACGCGTCAGTTTACATAGATCTGTGTGTGGTTTGGCTTTCAGGGATGTTTAGATAACTATAAAAGAGTTCACATGTTCCCTGGAACATGCATAACTATTAGATTTAACAAACTGAAGCATTTAAAATATCAGTTTAAATACTTCAATTCGTTTTTTATATTATATTATAGGCTGTTATAATTATATTATATTTTAAGTCTTATAAAAATTTGATCTCATAACGGGATTGTTTAGGGATCCTTGCCATTCAAAATCTTGGAAATTCATAAGCAATAAACAAACATTTAAGTTTGATGGTTTAATGCTGCCTTTCGCCATTAAAAAACAATCTTAGTGTAACTGGTTAATTTTGTTCATATTATATATTATATTATATTATATTAAGTATATTATATTATATTATATTATATTAATTATATTTAATTAGATTTTTAATAGTTTTTAAAAATGTGCTTAATTTTACTTCTTAATTAACTGCTTTAAAAAAAGATTTTATATATCACTACGTTACATCAAGGGTTAAATAAATTAGAAATGGCACATTAAAGTTAAACTTTATAACTGCATGATGAAACCACTTTGTGTGTGTGTGTGTGTGTGTGTGTGTGTGTGTTTACATGCACTGTACAGGTCTAAAAATAATGTTTTTGCTCAGGTGACCAAAATGTCCACCCAACAAAGAAAAGTTTTGATCAGAAGAAATTAGAGGAAACATTGCATGGATGGATGGATGATTCATAGCACATAGATACATGGATGGATGGATGAATACATAGTTCATGGATGGATGGGTGGATGGATGGATATGTAGTACATGGATGGATGGATGGATGGACTGATACATAGTTGATGGGTGGATGAATGGATATGTAGTACATGGATGGATGGGTGGATGTATGGATATGTAGTTCATGGGTGGATGAATGGATATGTAGTACATGGATGGATGGGTGGATGGACTGATACATAGTTCATGGATGGATGGATACATAGCACATAGATACATAGATGAATAAATGGGCAGATAGATGGAGAAAGTCTTTGATGCTTACCAAACAAACAGTTAAACAGTATTAATGTGTTTCCCAACAACATGGACTGAAGTGTTCAAATAAATAACTGACTTATTCACATTTTGCAGAAATAAAAGAACAGACTTTTGAAAGTGCATCTTATGGACAGAATGTGCTGTAAGTCTTCAAGCCGATGGGCAGTTAATGATGTGTGTGTCTTGCTTGTTGCAGCGGGATTCGAGGAGCTGGACGTCCTGGAGCAGGTGGATCTGACCCCCACCCTCGCCCTGGCTCTGGGGTTACCCATCTCCCAGAACAGCGTGGGCCGTTTGATCCCGGCCGTGTTTGAGGAGTTACCACTCAGAGAGCAGCTCCGCCTCCTCCAGCTCAACGGACACCAGCTCAGCCGCCTCCTGCGGGACAACAATCCCAGCTTCCACAAGGGTGAGTGACACATGTGCAAGATAAAGCTAATGCGTTCAACAGCATTGCCACAATCCCTCTGATGAATAATGCAAACCGAAAAAAGCATTTCAGTTGCGTGATTTCCGGGTGTCAGGGTGCAGGGGTTTCTTGGTAACTATCTGAAATGCGTTTAAGTAAAACTAAAACTGAAAAAAATAGATGGATGATTGGATCGTATCGCTAACACAGGGTTAGTGCACACACTAGAGTTGGATACCATCTAGGGCTTGTGGTTGGCACTATGCTTTCAGTCCAGTTCAGTTTTGTTTTGCCTTTTTTGCTGCTTGAGTAACAAGCTCATGAAATGCTGTCAGTAACCCGACATAAGAGCTCAGGTTTGAGGACACAGACATGACTGGGCCTTTAGAGCACTTTAAATCCACACAGATACAGAATTTATACCCTTTAGCTCAAGCCCAGATGTGTGTGTGTGTGTGTGTGTGTGTCCTCCGCTGTCTCTGTAGCAGTTTGGTTGTATTTTCTCTCAGCAGGATGTCTGGCCTCCCACAAACATCCATCTCTGGCTCATTCGCTTCTCATATCTTACAGTATTGAGAGTTTTGCTGGCTTATGAGGTGTGAGTGTGTTTATTCAGTGTTATAGTGTTTGATGGTGCTGTCTGCTGACATTTTCACTTAAAGAGCCCATGTTATGCCCTTTTACAAAGTCTTGATGTTGTGTTTGGGCTCTACTAGAGCAGGTTTTCCAGCTTGAATGTTGATTATTTCCTCATATTCTCCATTGTTGCAGCTCGTCTCTTCCCAGTCTGTCAGTAACGCTCTGTTTAGTTCCTGTCTCTATGAAGCCCCTCCTTCTGAAAAGCACACTGTGCTCTGATTGGTCGGCTGGAGCAGTGTGTTGTGATTGGTCAATTGTTTGGGAAACCCCTTACCATAAGCGCCAGTTTCAACACACTACTAACTAACTCAACCCAGAGCCAAGTAGACAGGGAGTTGCAGCAACAGAAGTTCCAAACACTTGGTCGTCACGTGATTTGCGCAGACTTCAGAAGTGTTTCGGCAGCAATTCGAGAGACAGAACTGTGATTTTTGGTAATTTGTAGTCAATGAATGCATTTATTTACAATATTAATATAATACACTGACATGTGATTGTAGTGTGTGTGTGTGTGTGTATGGATTTACAGCAGTGTTGTTATTAAAAGATAAAAATCTGCTAATATTTGAGGATTAGTGTGGTCAATCGGTATTGCCTGCCTTTTTAACATATTTCTGGCTACCCTTACTTTGGTTAAAGTTGCAGTTGTTTTGAAATATTTTTATGTTCTTAAACGTGTGTTAGTTAAGGGCATATTCGCTCTGGTTTCACAAGGACAGCAGTCCTTCAGGCGCCAGGTGATTGGATGAAAAGTCCATTGCAAACAAGTGAAATGTAAAATTTTAAGGGACATTTAATTAATCTTAATGTTTACAATCCTTATGAAGCCCATGCATGTACTACTATATAAATGAAACATTATACATTCAATTCTAAAACAAAACATGATTTCGCTATAGTTCATCCCAAAGGTGTTCTGTCGGGATGAGGTCAGGACTCTGTGCAGGCCAGTCAAGTTCCTCCACACCAAACTCACTCATCCATGTCTTTATGAACCGATGCTTTGTGCACTGGAGCGCAGTCATGTTGGGACAGGAAGGGGCCGTCCCCAAACTGTTCCCACAAAGTTGGGAGCATGAAATTGTCCAAAATGTCTTGGTCTGCTGAAGCATTAAGAGTTCCTTTTACTGGAATTGAGAGGCCAAGCCCAACCCCTGAAAAACAACCCCACACCATAATCCCCCCTCCACCAAACTTTACACTCGGCACAATGCAGTCAGGCAAGTCCCGTTCTCCTGGAAACCGCCAAAGAGAACGACAGAGAAGCGTGATTGGTCACTCCAGAGAACACGTCTCCACTGCACTAGAGTCCAGTGGCACATGCGCTGACCCCGCTCTGTGATTTTACGTGGCCTACCACTTCATGGCTGAGTTGCTGTTGTTCCCAATCGCTTCCACTTTGTTATAATCCCACTAACAGTTGAGCGTGGGATATTTAGTGGTGATGAAGTTTCAGGAATGGTAGTTTCAACCTATCCCGGCACCACGCTTGAGTTCACTGAGCTCCTGAGAGCGAGCCATTCTTTCACAAATGTGTGTAGAAGCGTCTGCATGCCTAGTGCTTGATTTACACACCTGTGGCCATGAAGGGATTGAACACCTGAAGTCAGTGATTTGGAGGTTGTCACAATACTTTAGGCAATATACTTTTGCACTGATTTACCGCAATGGATTTATACATTTCTAATAAACTGCATGTCAAGCATTTTGTCTGTCATTTCCGCCATGTTGTCCTTGTAGTGTCCAGCTATGGTTTGCAGTGCTGCATAAGGATGATCCAGGCTCTCAGAGAAAGGAGTATGAATGTTAAGTTTCCCCACTGACACGGAGAGGAGGAAATATGTCAGCAGGAGCAATCTAAATATAACTAAAGATTGTTTGCTAAATTGTGCGCTAATCATACTTAAGTGTATCTGCACTTTTTCACAAAGACCAAAACTGGGAAGTTTAATGTTTATTAAAGGGTTATTCAAAATAAGGAGCAAGGAAAGGCTTGAAAATCCAAGGAGCTGAGAACTCAGGATCCACTGAAACCGCTTTGTGCTTCTTGTGTTGAAAGAGAGATAAAGAAGATAAAAACTGAAAAAATATATATTATATACAGTAGTTGTATATAATGCAGGTTTTGTATTTAGTATGATTCACTATATGATTTGTTTTTTAAAAATAATCTCATTTATAAACGTCCATCTCCCTTTACCATCAATAAAAAAGCTGAGCTGAAACATAATACAGACAGGTAATAGTCAACAGAATCACAATGCCTAAAACACACCATTACGGCTTTGCTTACTCAAATATGTATTCTAAAATAAGGTTTTTAATTTTTTTTACTTCACATTTAATAAGGAATAAAACGGATATTCCCTTTTTACCACTTCCACCACTATTACACTCCCCAATGTTACATTTTACCACATTATATTATAAATATTATATTATAAAACGTTTAGAAATCTTTTCCTCTAATTACACAATGATGGATAAAACGGACGGGTTTTAGAATGGATGACGAAACTTTGTGTATTTACTAGTTACCATATCAACATTATTTAGAGAAAAAATGTAAGGGTTACTTCAGCGATTAGCATTAAGCTTTGTATCAGTAGAAACCCGGGAGTATATTCAAATGATCGTACTTTCCCCCCTCATATGACCCTGAGACAAGAGAATTACGTATTTTATTTCTGGAAAAAATCCTCAGATGACGCAAATATCGTCATTTTGCATCATCGGAGGAGTTTTTGTCCAGAGGCTGAAGACTACAGCCAGCAGGAGGCGCTATTTCCACATGTTTTCAACATCACACTCACAGCACTCGGCTCGCGGAGCTGCGGAGATTCATGTAAACGGAGCGGTGGAGAGCAAAGTGAGTGTTTTAACTTTTAAAATGAACTTCCTGACAGTTAAGCTTCCAAAGACATGATCTGAACTCTCGCCAGACTGATCACGCTCTGTGAATGAATCCCGCGATTACCTCAGTTCATGTGATGAATGTAATCCGATCCTGCTGCGTTTGTGCCGTGACGCTCAATCGGCTCAATCACATTATATCGAACAGACACATTCAGTTTTTAATTGTAGTGTCTCTAACTGAACTGATTTTCTGAAAATGAACGCAGTGGGAAAGTGATCCAGTAATCCAGTAGCCGACTAGCAGCACCTAGAGTAGGGCAGTGAAGCAGTGTATTCTGGGAATTGTTGTCTTTCATCCCCAAAAATACATTTTCTGTGTTTTCTCAGTCTAGAAGGCACCAAATTCAAAAATAATTTCACATTTCTACTACATTAATGACCCAGTTTAAATACAGATTCATCTTCCCAGCGCTGAAGTACCCCTTTAAGAAATCTTTGGAAGATATCACTGAACATTTATTTAACTATAGCAAAAATTACATTTCTTTAGTTTATTTTTCAAACTCAAAATGTGTGTATTTTTAGTGATTAAAAAATGCCATTCTTTTATTTAAAAAAGTTGACAATTGTATTTTACTGACCAAATATTTTAGTGTGTTTTGGATATTTTTTTGATTATATCAGGTAATCTGTTAATCTGTCATTTGATCATGTTACAATGTTCCCCTCACATGTTACTGTACCCCACCTATGGGGCATGTTGTCACAGTTCACTTCCGTTCTTTCGGGGTAAATCAAGAAAAAAGTATACACTCTATTAATGAAACAAAACGACATAATTTTACTAGACATGTGTGCAATTAATGTGGGAAAAAATAAATACTCTGAACCCCAAGAGGATTTACACAAACTGAGACAGTTCAAAAGTGTTAGGTTGTGCCCGCTCTCCTCTTCATGTGTTTCATGTTTCGCACCCCAAAAATAAAATAAATAAGTAAATGTACTGCAATCATTGAATCAATGACCTTCATAGATCTTGCCTCTCATTTACATCTGGTCAAGAATTTCATCAACATCATAGCATATATTTTCATGCATCAAAAGCTGTGAATGCTGGATCCATCCTTGAGCCTCAACGCACAGGCCTCTTCCATCGCTTGAAAAAGACTTACTTGGGTGTAAGGGTTGTGATCATACACTTCCCGTCTCTAAGAGGAGAATATGCCATCCTGAAATGTGGCTGATGCTCAAACCACTCTTGCACCAGTGCTGAATAGTGAAATTTGACATTGTCCCACACAACTACACAATTTGGCTCAATTTGCTCCTGAACGACGGAAAGTGGATTTCATTGAGGGAGTTCAAATTCAGGAGCCTTTCTGTGTTTCTGTGGCCCCAAGACAGCGTCGTGTGCCAACATCAGTGGATTGTGGCACAATGTTTATATCGGGATGAACACTGTCAGATTCTCTCCAGGAAAGACCATAATTTGAAACCCATCTGTACTTTAAGTGGATTTACACAAACTGAGACAGTTCAAAAGTGTTAGGTTGTGCCCGCTCTCACCTATCCAATACCTACCTTAACCGTATCTATTATCTGATAACATCCCCTAAAACTACTCATTTAGAGAGCAATAATCCACTGGCATGCTATAATACACAAGTTCATTTGATTAAGATGTATTGATAATATACAATCTTGTTCTTTAAACATCTTACCTTTTAAAAATGTGCATAGCAAACAGTCTGTTCTGCTGGAACTCCACGAGCCGCCATCGCTGTACAAAAACCATCCAATGGTGTTTTCCACGCTTTCACTCTACATGGCTCTAACTCAACCAGGCCCCGCTCCTTTATTCTGCATATGAATTATTAAATGAGGAATATTGTGACGTGTTTGTTCCTGGAAGAAAACTCAAGACTACAATGGAGGCGTTTCAGGAGTTCAGAAACACTGACACTGATATAGAGAAGAACTCCCGCTGGAGGGACGCTTTCATGAGCAAACTGCAACATTACACACTAAAGAGAGATGAAGATGGAGGAAAGCAGAATAGCTGCTCTTTAACTCTTTCACAGACTTGTATTCCTGTTTTCTTGGAGAGTATGTCTCATGTAGCCAGACTGTCAGCATAAATAGACATTGTATGATTGACATGTAAAATAGCCTAAACATTCTGTGCATTTAGGAGCGGGTTTATCTAAATTTGTTGTTACCACAAAAAAAGATTGGCATGAAAAAACCCCATTTGAATAAGTGCACTGCTCAGTCGATCCGTGCCCAGCTGCTGACGCTTCCCTCCGGATGAGGATCCGCTTTTATGGCGGGAAGAAAATGCTAAGCCAACAGAGCGTATTCTCTTCACAGCTGGCCCGTGGTCTTTGAATGAGAACATGTGAAGGGATGATAATGGGATATGCCTTTATGTAAACACTGTTCAAAAAAGGCTGCAGTCTACTTATGAATAAAACTAAATATACTTTATATTTCAATATCCTTATACTTAAATAACATTAACATTTTAGGGTAATAATACTCATTTTTTATATATATATATATACAGGTCCTTCTCAAAAAATTAGCATATTGTGATAAAAGTTCATTATTTTCCATAATGTAATGATAAAATTAAACTTTCATATATTTTAGATTCATTGCACACCAACTGAAATATTTCAGGTCTTTTATTGTTTTAATACTGATGATTTTGGCATACAGCTCATGAAAACCCAAAATTCCTATCTCAAAAAATTAGCATATTTCATCCGACCAATAAAAGAAAAGTGTTTTTACTACAAAAAAAGTCAACCTTCAAATAATTATGTTCAGTTATGCACTCAATACTTGGTGGGGAATCCTTTTGCAGAAATGACTGCTTCAATGCGGCGTGGCATGGAGGCGATCAGCCTGTGGCACTGCTGAGGTGTTATGGAGGCCCAGGATGCTTCGATAGCGGCCTTAAGCTCATCCAGAGTGTTGGGTCTTGCCTCAACTTTCTTCTTCACAATATCCCACAGATTCTCTATGGGGTTCAGGTCAGGAGAGTTGGCAGGCCAATTGAGCACAGTAATACCATGGTCAGTAAACCATTTACCAGTGGTTTTGGCACTGTGAGCAGGTGCCAGGTCGTGCTGAAAAACGAAATCTTCATCTCCATAAAGCTTTTCAGCAGATGGAAGCATGAAGTGCTCCAAAATCTCCTGATAGCTAGCTGCATTGACCCTGCCCTTGATAAAACACAGTGGACCAACACCAGCAGCTGACATGGCACCCCAGACCATCACTGACTGTGGGTACTTGACACTGGACTTCAGGCATTTTGGCATTTCCTTCTCCCCAGTCTTCCTCCAGACTCTGGCACCTTGATTTCTGAATGACATGCAAAATTTGAGCGACAGTCCAGTGCTGCTTCTCTGTAGCCCAGGTCAGGCGCTTCTGCCGCTGTTTCTGGTTCAAAAGTGGCTTGACCTGGGGAATGCGGCACCTGTAGCCCATTTCCTGCACACGCCTGTGCACGGTGGCTCTGGATGTTTCTACTCCAGACTCAGTCCACTGCTTCCGCAGGTCCCCCAAGGTCTGGAATCGGTCCTTCTCCACAATCTTCCTCAGGGTCCGGTCACCTCTTCTCGTTGTGCAGCGTTTTTTGCCACACTTTTTCCTTCCCACAGACTTCCCACTGAGGTGCCTTGATACAGCACTCTGGGAACAGCCTATTGGTTCAGAAATGTCTTTCTGTGTCTTACCCTCTCGCTTGAGGGTGTCAATGATGGCCTTCTGGACAGCAGTCAGGTCGGCAGTCTTACCCATGATTGGGGTTTTGAGTAATGAACCAGGCTGGGAGTTTTTAAAAGCCTCAGGAATCTTTTGCAGGTGTTTAGAGTTAATTAGTTGATTCAGATGATTAGGTTAATAGCTCGTTTAGAGAACCTTTTCATGATATGCTAATTCTTTGAGATAGGAATTTTTGGGTTTTCATGAGCTGTATGCCAAAATCATCAGTATTAAAACAATAAAAGACCTGAAATATTTCAGTTGGTGTGCAATGAATCTAAAATATATGAAAGTTTAGTTTTTATCATTACATTATGGAAAATAATGAACTTTTATCGCAATATGCTAGTTTTTTTAGAAGGACCTGTGTATATATATATTAGGGTGCATTCACACTTCTAGTTTGGTTCGTTTGGTCCGGACTCATAAGCTCATAAAACATTTAAAACAGCAGCAGGATTTCCTCCGTTGTTTGCAGAAACGAAGATCTGCTGCAAAGAGATGGCAGTCCCCTTCACCTGTACCGACTAATGGGCAACAGGTCCTGTGATGAGAAGAACCAGGAACACCGATCTTTCCACGTCGTCAAATCAGCTGACTTGACGACGCACTTAAGCACTGCTGGGCAGGGTTTTTTTTTTTTTTGGTAATATTTCGAATGAATATTAATAAATAGTTCCAATAATAAAAGCGGAAAAATCACTCATTTTGGTGGCTCTATGGACGAGTGGCGCCGCTAGCATTTGCCTATTCTGGCCGTGCCGATAGGAAGTTAGGAATTTACGATTTGTTTTTATTAATTTGTTTAATAATTAAGTTTTTGCATTGCACAAATGTTATTAATTAATTGAATTGTATTGCTTTTTTAATTGATTTTGTTTTGTTTTATTACATTGCATTGATTTTATTGTATCAAGTTGCATTCATTTATTATTCATTAATTTTATAATTGATTTTAATTCATTGCATTCATTTGATTATTCATTTTATAATTAAATAATTTGATTGAATTGCACTGCATTAGTTGTATTATTAATGAACTTGATTGCATTGCACACAAATCCAGTGCTTCCTGTGTACTCTGACTCCTGGAAATGGTGTTACTGGTGTTAAACCAGCCAATCGGATCAAAGCTTGCGATTTCAGCCGCCTCTAGTCGTGCTGTCTGCATTAGACCTCGTATTTCACCTCTTTCACCTGAGCTCAAGTGAAGGTACGGGGGGCGTGTGGAGGATGAGATCTGATTGATGAGGACGATAAACTGCCGCCACCCACTTTCGTCCTTCCATTTTCTGAAGGAAATTCTAAAATATGAGATTATTAGAGGTCAGCTCTTCAGTCTCTGTGTGACGTACAGGCAAACATGAACTCACTTCACCCATGTCTGGCTTTCTCTCTTTGCAATGTAGAAATTCTCCATCATGCTTTTGCAGCCTAATGAAGCACTTAATTAAATTGCAGATGAATTATTGTGATTACGGGCAGAATCGTTCATCAGAGTTTTTCTGAGCACATTGACCTGAAAGCAAAGCGATGGAGGTTTTCTCCAGATAACACCTTTCCCACGGTAACATGCTGAGAGCTGAAGCTTATGACGGCGCACCATTAAAATGCAACATGAAGCAGAACCCCGAGTCACACCAGAGATCCTGACCTGCTTTCCCTGTCTATGAAGTGATATGAATTGTATTCTAAATGTACTGTTTAGCATGCAATATATAGTAAATATGGATGGTATAATATTTTATATTCAATAATATTTATATTTCTATGACATATTTCATAATAATGCAGAAGGACATCACTCTTAATGATTGGCTGGCCAGAGTCGAGCACATTGCATGATGTATACCGCACATTTTGGCAAACATAGGAGTCATCTGGAGGCATTTCATTCACTGCACAATTTACATCCTGCATACTACACTGATAGTGTGCACCCCTCCCAGGTTTCTCCTTTTGTGCCATTTTCAGCACTTTCGCCCAGGATGCATTGTGAACTGCATTATTAAGCACATCGTGAGTGCGCGCACACACATTGTTCTCCAGTTCCAGTTCATCTTATTGTTTAAATCTGCTGTTCTTGGTTCTTGGTGCCATGTTTTACCGTCTAATATGATCTCGCTCACTGCAGTGTGAACAAGTGTCTCATGCACAGAGGAGCATTATAACATCACTGTAACACACTCAAATGTGTGTAATATGATAAACAGCGCTGCGTTCCCCACATACACATGAGCAGAAGAAGCAGAAGCGCTCGTCTCTGGCAGAATAAAAAGCTCTGCCAAATCAAGACGTCATCAACACGCCTTTGTTTTGAATAAGCGACGTCTAGCGGCAAAAAATGACATATTGTGGCTTTAAGGCTGTTAACAAGAGGATCGTTCAGAAAAAATTTCATGCACAGACTTTGTAAGCACAAATGTCACAGGGAGTTTCAAGAGTGGTATGTTTTAGTGGTATAGATTTCTTATAGATACAATGTTATCCTTGTCTGTCTATCACCAGACCAGGCTCAATTTAAGATTGAACATTGGTCTGGGGAGTCTGCTCTGTATTTTCTACTGCACAAGAGACTTGATCAACGGGCATAGTTCAAATGACTCTGGACACAATTGGATAGTCCTTCAACCAATCAGACCAGAGGCGTGATCAACGGGCATAATTCAAATGACTGACGCAATTGGATAGTCCTTCAACCAATCAGACCAGAGGCGTGATCAACAGGCATAATTCAAATGACTGACGCAATTGGATCAGACGAACGATCCATTGCTTCTCTATCCGTCATCATGTTAATCCACCAATAGCGCACTAGGTGCATAAGCTGGTTTGTGATTGGTCCCCGCAAATTTGTATGGAAGCAGGATCAAAATATTAGCTGGGTTTACCCAGTCTAATGTTATCCACCATTTAATCATATTTGTTGGAAAAGTATGTTAATTCAAACAGTAATCAATCACAAAATCATAGATCCTTTTCCTAAGGAACTGTTAATAGAAAACACAAGTACAAATAATAAGACATACTTGTGATCCACAAACAACAGATTGTCCCAACATTGTCTTTTGGGAACTGCTTCGTTTCAGGAGAAGCTTTTTGTGCATTGAACTCTCTTGGGTTCTGGAAGCTGTTCTCTGTAAAATGTGCAGCGCACAGATACGCTTTTGGGTTTTAATGTTCTGGGGCCTCATTTATACCTGTTGCGTACGCACAAAACAGGCCCTGAAAGAGGCGTACGCCACTTCCCACGCATAAATTGAGATTTATAAAAACAAACTTGACTGGAAAATTTGCGCTCATCTGCAGCAGAATAAAAGCTCCGGCAAATCATCAAGCTACACCTTTGTTTTCGATAAAAGCGACCTCTAGCGGCGAATATATATATATATATAAATATATAAATAATATTTTGTAGTCCAGAGATTCTTTATGTTAGTGTATAAATACAAAGATCTGCTGTGAGTGTGCATGAGCTCTTGATGGTCTAGTGGTAAAACTTTTGTTAAGCGTGCCAGAGGTTCTGGGTTCTAATCCACCATTGTATAGTTTATTTATTTATTTTCTCATTAAAACCAAAGATGTTGATCAGTGATTGTATTTCAAGAACATGGACACATTTGGAGCATTTCGTTTGTGATTTCAACGGATTGAATAAAGTCTCCGTAGCAGAAACCGATTGAAGCGTTTGTCTGTGCATGAGCCACCGATACTGAAAATCATTTGCATGATTTCAAAAACACATTCCAGCATCAGGTTGCCTCTTATTTACCTCTACTAATCAACTAGAGATGCTTAATTTAAATTAGAAACAACAACTTAAGCTGCAAAAAAGTCGCTCGGACAATGTACACAACAAGCTACTTCTTCTTCAGCTTTTGCTTTGATACTGTGGGACACTGCCTGCTTGCGGTCTGTATGTGGAATTGCTCATTGACGCAGAAGTATGTAATTGAAAACCGACGCGTGACTTGCGGTGTAGAGGATTGTCCAGAAGTAAAAATCAGCCTTTAGGACAAACTTTTTCCAGGGTGGAAAAAATAGCGACAACACCATCTTCTCTAGCTCAACCGGGCCTCGTCCCCTGTTTTTGTGTATTCTGTGGGTGGGGATTATTTAAAGGGATGATGAATTGCGAAATCAACTTTTGATATATAAAATTCATTGTGATATAAGAATAACCTGTACGTTTCTGAGCTGAAAACTTCCTTGTTAGTCAAAGAAAAGCTTTTATAGACACCAGGCCCAGAAAACGAGAGATCTCAGAATATGTCGACCATTGACGTCATAGAATACAGAAATGCCGCCGCCTTCGGATTCTAATATTAGGAATGAGTGGATTAACTTTATTTTAATTGAAGATCCAGCTCAGGAGCGTAAGACATTGCACGTTTGTTCCCTTCATTTCACTGCGGAATCGTTTGTAAACAAGACACAGGTCGAGTCTGGATTTGCAGATGTATTGAGATTAAAACACAATGCTTTGCCTTCTATATTGGATCTGACAAGAATGGTGAAACACACTAATGTGAGTAAAACATGTTTTTATATGTGATAGTATTGCACTGTTACAGACCGTATTGATTATGTGTGTGTGTCTAACAGAACATACCTTAGCACGCTGTCACAGGCTGGACAATCCTTTATATGTTGGTTCATTGCGATTCAGGATCAGACCCGGACATGTTTGGGCCAGGGCTCGTAAAGCCCAATGTCCCGGGTCTGTGTGTTTTCTAGACAGACTACCAAAACATAAGCCCGTCGGCAGGCCGGTGAATCTTAAATAGTGAAATAACCAGAGGCGGACAGAGTACACAGTACATTACTTGAGGAAAAGCACAGATACCCCTTGCTAAATTTTACTCATGTACAAGTAAAAGTACTACAGTCAGATGTCTACTTAAGTAAAAGTACTTGAGTATCAAGAGTATAAGAGTACATTTTCTAAATATTGCATTACTACTGCCACAGTGCTTACATTTATGTACAGAAACGTCCTACATGGAGTCATGTGTTAATACCTTGGAGAATGTAAAAGGAATTGAAAGTAAAATCAAGTAATTTTCATGTTTTTACCATGTTATTTAACATTTTTCACTTACCCACAAGGCAATAGCACAATGTCAACTCTCTGACAAACCTCTGCTATTGTTTTAATGTATTTTTTGCACCCACATTTGAACCTGACTGTGTTAAACACACCGCATACTCAAGAACATGCTCAGCTTACATTAGTGTGTAATAGGCTTGCTACGATAATCGTTGTTGCCGGTGTTACCGATGTTCAGACTCAACACCGGTTACATCAGTCGCACACCTTGGCACCGCCCCCCCCCCCACTCCACCCACATTTCTATGGATAGAAATGTAGTGGAGTAAAGAGTACAATATTTGCCTCTCAAATGTACTTGAGTAAAGTCATGAGTACTCCCCAAAAATTATACTTGAGTAAAGTACAGATCCCTCAAAATTGTACTTAAGTACTGTACTCAAGTAAATGTACTCCGTTACTGTGCGGCTCAGGAAATAACATACATTTCATGATCTGCGTTGTTCACTCTCTTGACTTGATATTTGAATAGTGTGTGTGTGTGTGTGTGTGTGTGTGTGTGGTTCACGCTTATATCCACCAATTGGGCAGGCCAAGTAATAAAAAAATAATATTCCAATCAATCGTGGGTGCATGAGAGATAAATCATTGTGTTTGTTTGATAAAGACGGTTTGTGAGCCTTCCTGTGAGAGAATCACTCCGGCTGCCGCAAAACGATCCCTCACGTGAACTGACAGGAGCTGAAGCTCATTAAATATGCAAATCTTATCCAATCCCAGCCGTGGACGTTTACTTCCAAGTCTCCAGTGCGGCACGCCCATCAAAACCCAGCGTTCAGGAGAAAGCCTCAAAACCAGTGTAGAAAATAGCCTATCACTGATTCATTATGATGTTTCTGAATATAAAAACCACACCAACGTCATAAGCTGACCTCAGACAACAGGATAAAAAAAAGCCAGTTCATTGCACCTTTAAATAATTTAAAACATTGTGACTTCATAAGATCCTGAAAAATGTGTTGCAGTCTTGGAACGTGGGTTGTGTTCAATCAAATATCTCCCTTTGGAGTGACTTTGTAACCTTGCAGATTTTTTTTATGCTCAAACAGCATTACACACTAACTAAAGCTGATAGGACTCCTCTAAGACTAGTTTAAGGCCAGATTAAACCGGTTTAAACCTACTTTATGAGGTGATTTATGACGATTCTTTCAGGGTGTTTCAGTTCTTCTCTAGTTTTGTAAAGAATAATTTTAAGAAAAAAAGCTTTTCTTTCTTATATTGTTTTCTTAAACATTCTTAATAGCATAAGAAATATTTTTGGGGTATTTGAAGTTGTGTTTATTTTTAAGAATCTCTTGATCTCTCTGCCTACCCCTGTCTCTGACTTTCTGTCCATCCATACGTCTCTCTCTCTCTCTCTCCCTCTCTCTCTCTCTCTCTCCATTCTCCTTCCTTATTTCTCTGATTTCCAACTGTAAATACTCATGAATAATCTGTATAATTGCAGGATCAGGGAAAGGCTGGTCCCAGCGGATGCCCCGTTAACTCTCCTGCTCTGTGATCAATGCTGTGAATTAAGCGTTCATTATTAAGCAGACGCCGCTGTGTCTAAGAGAGGAAGAAGCGCTTTCTGAGCGTTCTCACTGCTGGAGCGCTGTTATGTGTCACGCTGTTATGTGTCACAGCTGTAATATGCATGACTTTGAGATGATACTGTGGAAATAATGTTTCACTGTCATAACACTGCGTAATAGTTGACATGGATTCATGAGGTAATTCAGCATAATGGTATAATTGATTAATCACAGCCTCGCTTATTTGTGTTGTGACAAACGTTCCAGCAAAGTGAATTCATTCATAAGAGAGTAGATTCATGGGAAAACGCCTCTGATGTTCTGTTGTACCCGCTAACACTCAGTAATTGTCTCATTCATCTCTTTTTTTCCCTCTGGGTTAACACGATCTCCGTCAGGTTTATCCTCTTTGTGTCTGTTGGGTTCACACAGATGCTTCATAGACACTAAAAAAGTGACTTCTGGGAAAGAAATATCTAAGAATCACGGGTTTCACATGGTCTAGACTCTAGAGAAATGTGTGGCTTTAGTTACTTCATTCACTCTGAGCTAAGTAGCATGCATGATAATTAGTTTTTCAATATATAAATAAACAATATATAAAACAAATATATACACCGATCAGGTATGTTTTAGGGGTATAATTTTCTTATAGATACATACACCGATCAGGCATAACATTATGACCTTACCTTTGAGGATTTAAAGCCGTCCTAATATGCCCTTTTACAAATTCTTGATTTTGTTTTTGGGGTGTCCTAGAATATGCTTTCATGCTTGATTGTTCAAGAAAAACTTTATTTTTCACATATTTTACATTATTACAGCACCTCTCTCCCTGAAGCGCTGTTTAGTTCCTGTTTCGATCAAGCCCCTCCTTCCGAAATACAAAATGTGCTATGATTGGTTACCTGGCCCAGTGTGTTGTGATTGGCACCGCATGTTCTGTGTCACGCCCCTTACATAACCACAAGCTCTACTCAGATGTAAATATTAGGCAGCAACAATTTGTCCTCAAAGTTGATGTGTTAGAAGCAGGAAAAATGGGCAAGCGTAAGGATTTGAGCGAGTTTGACAAGGGCCAAATTGTGATGGCTAGACGACTGGGTCAGAGCATCTCCAAAACTGCAGCTCTTGTGGGGTGTTCCCGGTCTGCAGTGGTCAGGATCTATCAAAAGTGCTCCAAGGAAGGAACAGTGGAGAACCGGCCACAGGGTCATGGGTGGCCCAGGCTCATTGATGCACGAGGGGAGCGAAGGCTGGCCCGTGTGGTCCGATCAAACAGACGAGCTACTGGAGCTCAAACTGCTCAAGAAGTTAATGCTGGTTCTGATAGAAAGGTGTCAGAATACACAGAGCATCACAGTTTGTTGCTCATATCTGCTGCTCAGGTGGGTTTGGCTGTGGGCTCATAAACTGTCACTAAACACGCTGGTATTTTAGTGAATGTTCATAATTTGTTCGCCAGTTGCTATTAAAGGCATTATGTAGTCTTTGTTGCAGCATTGAATTACAGTTACACTTACACTATGTTGTTGTAATGCTAACAGTTATCTGAACTGTTTGGTGGAGGAAGGATTTTTTTGTTTAAAATGACTTACTAGACTTTTGTTGCAGTGTTCATTTTTGGGAAACCTTGCCATGTATGTTTTAGGCTATAAAAGCAATTGTTTTATTAAAGGTACACTATACAACTTTTTCGTCCGCTGGAGGGTGCCTGTTCAAAACAACGGCGTAAAGTTTGCAGAATCTTGGGACATGTGGGCTTCACCTCACAGACGGTGGAAAAGAATCGGGATAGGACTCGGGCAGAAACCATGTTCATGGATGTGATTATTAACGTTACTGTATATAAAGCAGGGCAGGGCCGAGTGCTGTGGGAGCTGAACGAAGTGCTGAACACTGGCCTGGTGGTTTTTGGATATTTGACAGTAAAAACATAGTATACCTTTAAAAGGCACCAGAACACAGGAAATGGCATCTACTCCAGTAACATTTTTCTAGGGAAGGACTCACACACTTCTCTTTTGCTTCCGACACCCATGATGATCACTAATTCAATTAATGGAAAATGGCAAAATTTAAGTGTATTAAACATATTCTTATTGAGATGTATGCCATTAATATCTGTATAAGTAAATTAGCCAATTTAGTTAAAATTAAGGATTGCAGAAATGAGTGCACCCTAGATTTAATGTTTAATATTCTAGTACTTAGTATGTCCTCCATAATTTTAAGTACACAGCGCTGACCCTTCTTGGCGTCCAGTGTACAGGTTCATGACAAACATGTGTCCTGTTTAACTCCTGGATGATGAGCTCCTGAAATGTGTCGCTCACCTTGTCTCTCCAGAATCCCCCTCAGGTGCTCGAGAGTGTTAAGATACATCCACAGAAGGGATTTCACCCTGGGAGAAGGCATATTGTCATTGTCATGTTGAAAACATGCCCAACAGTGCAGGGAATGAGGAGAGGGTAGCATCTTCTGCTTCAAATTGTTGCATTACATGACAGCATTGATGAAGCACACCTCCTTCACAGGTCCCTATAGAAGAGCTGAACTACCACTGAACTTCTCGCTCCTCTCCTCCTCTAGCAACACCAGATCAGTTTGGATGCTGTTAGATCCACAATGATGAACTTGGTCTCATGAGACCAGAGTATGGATTCCCAGAAGTCTATATTTTGTAGATATGGGCCTTTTAAAGGCTGACTGACCTTTTGGTGCTTTGGCTACAGTAGGCAGTTCCAGTCCCTTCTGCCGGCTGTGCCTTACTCTGTGAGATAAACACACACTCTTTTCATAGCTTGTTCTGGCTCTGAGACACTCGCTTTGATTTTCTCTATCAAAAAATCACTCATTACTAAATGAAAGCTTAAAGTGAAGGCCTGATTATTTCAGGGACCCTGTCACAAGTCCATTGTTTTTGAATTTCTCTGTTACTTTTGCTATATTTTCACACTTTAAACAATGCTTTATATGGTTATTTTGTCATTCGGCAACAGTCGAGTGCATGAAGTGTCCAACATTCCACATTTTGTTCATCCTCAGGTATTTAAAGTGCACTAATTCTATTTGGAATGTTCACTCTTCACTCTATTTATACTGCAAAACGGCATAGAAGGGTGCATGACAAAGAACCCCATTGCACTAGAGATTAAGAGTAACATTTATTTGCCACATTGATTAAAATAATGAATTTGAATTTTGAAGGTAATTCATTTAGCATTCATTAGTAATTTAGCATCCATTAGTATCTTATGGTAATTTGGCTAGTTATTAATTATTTTGTGCATGCAAGCAGTTTGCAACAAAGAGGCTGTTTGTATAAAAAAATATATATAATCAAGTGCAGGCTTTTAGCGTGAGATTCAGCCAATGTGTGTTCATGGACATGTTTGTGGGATTTTTTGCATTAGTATTTTTATGTAATTTGGCTATTGTGTTTAAGGTCATTCATTTTGTTAATGCAGACTGTTTGCAATTAAGAGGCTTACTGCATAAAGATGCCATTTTAAGGGGATGCTTTTAGTGTGTTATACATTAAGAATGCAAACCACGCATGCTTGGCCACCTCAATGCCAGCGGGTGGTTTGTTGTACATACTTAATGTGTGTCCTCGTCTTACTGTGGCTCAGTGCTCAAGAGGCGATTTTTTTATTTTTTCGATTTTCCAATGTCTGTCCTTAATATTTAGATATGTTGTTATTCAGGTAGCTGATTGTGTGCCTTCTTAATCTTGAATCAGAATATCTTCCCCTCCCTCTTCATCTCTTCTCTGATGATGAGGGCGGGGCAACCTGTCACTCACATGAGATCAGCCAATAGCAAACCACAACCATCCAATCCATTCCCCACAGACAAAATCAAGCCCCGCCCTACATTTGTTCTGGTTTGAGAAGCGTTTCACTCGGATATATACGGCACAATAGGGAAAAAAAACTAGCGCAACTTCTGTTTCATGTCAACTTGCTCAACAAACTGTTTGTGTATGCCAGTAGTTGAGCTGAAAGACTGTAGATAGAAGCTTCCGTTTATGCCTAATGCATTTTAAATTGCGCTCAGACACATTTCAGACAGCCACGTGTGTCTCGTTCTCAGGTCAGGTGTGTTTCGCGTTGTGTGCGTCATTGCACACGCATCAGTTGTGCAGAGAATCCGAGCTCAGAGATGTGGAGACACACATTAGACAGAGAGGGGCACAGAGCGAGACGGAGGTGTCCTGTAGTGAAGCGTCTGGGCGGCATGAGGTAGACGTGCCTGTTAGCTCACTCTGAGATCTCGCTGTGAGGCCACAGTGTCTGTCTGCCATAAAACACCTGCTTCTTATGCAACAGCCTGCTCGTGGAGTCTTCATAACACCGGGGCTCTGTTTCAAAACCTAGCGAGCGTTTAAAGGTTTGAAATATAATTAAGCTATTTAAAACACCCTCTTTTGGCCAGCATCACATTTATTCTTGGCAACAAGTAGGTTTGTCAAAATTAACGTGTTGACAATGTGATCTGCATAGTGTGTAACATAGTTCTGAGGGAATGAAAACGTCCTGCAAAGTTTTAAATCTGAAAGTAGACCGTATATAAAGTTATTGTCTCTCAAAAGTCAATTAAACGAATTGTTTTCCAAACGATTTTCCCATCCACTTATTGCATGCGCAGACACCAGGGAAAACTTGAACCCCCTCAAACACTGCAAAATGTTACTCCATGCATGGTTACAATTGATTTTTATAAATATTTGATATCCATATTTGATATGCACTTCTTCTAACTTCTTCTTCTTTTAATCATGCATGTTATTTAGGACATATTGTGTATATAAAGCCACGTCATGCAAAATCATGATATGGTAAATATATAATGTATGCCAAGTGCTCATATAGTGTTATATCTGGTTGATTTTCTAAGTACTTAAATATTACAATACAAACAACCCCATAAATAATGAATTCTGAAACTTAAATTAGATTTATTTATTTAAATATCTAAAATTGACTTTTTTTTTGCTGCTTGCTAAATAATAAATAATGTATTTTTATGCATTTAATTAAAGCACTTTAATGCTGAAACCAGGGGGTTCTGTATTTTATTTTATTTTATTTTATTCAGTGTGTAATTTAATGTAATTATTTAATTTAATAGAGTTATTGTGTCGCCTAGCAGCAGCAAAGGCATGTTGAACGTTTCAAATCAGCCACTTGCGTTCGGATCTCATCTCTGTCATTGTTTAATCTGTTAAATTTCTCCTGTGCCTTCCCCTCTCTGTCTCTCTCTCTCTCTCTCTCTCTCTCTCTCTCTCTCACAGAGGACGGTTACGAGCTGTTTCGCGTGGCGGAGAAGTCTCACGGAAGCTGGATGAAGCTCTACGTGGATGGAAACACGTCGGAGATTCTGAGCAACATGGGCAAGAAGGTTCTCAAACAGTATCTGGAGGCCCTGAAGGCCATGAGCTCAGCTCTGAGCAAGCAGCTGGGCAAATACGACATGTACTCCATGATCATGGGCATGATCTTCATCCTGCAGGTGAGAGCACTTTCATCCTGAGTAGAAGCCACCTTTCTTTTAATGTGAATGGAGACGAGGCTGTATTTGCATCACTCACAGTCTGGTTGTTCATGTAGAATTCAGTATCCCGTCTACTCAAACTTTATTCACGGATTTGACTTATAACGTGATTTCATATCTATATTCAGGCAGGTTTTGGCAGATTTTAACACGTCTATCACTTGCAATCATACCGGAAACTAAAGCATTTAACACTTAGTAAAACTAATTTCCTGGTGCAAAGTGAATTTAGAAAGGTGTATGTTACATGTTGCTTAAATTACATGTGAAAGCAGTTTTAACTAGTGATAAGAAATTAATTATTTAGCCAGTTAAATGTTTTCTCTTTCATAATCTACTGGCAACCTTGTCAAGAGACAATGCAAAAAATATATATATGCACCGATCAGGCATAACTTTAGCCCCATACACAACAAACTGCGATGCTCTGTGTATTCTGACACCTTTCTATCAGAACCAGCATTAACTTCTTGAGCAGTTTGAGCTCCAGCTCGTCTGTTTGATCGGACCACACGGGCCAGCCTTCGCTCCCCTCGTGCATCAATGAGCCTGAGCCGCCCATGACCCTGTGTCCGGTTCTCCACTGTTCCTTCCTTGGAGCACTTTTGATAGATCCTGACCACTGCAGACCGGGAACACCCCACAAGAGCTGCAGTTTTGGAGATGCTCTGACCCAGTCGTCTAGCCATCACAATCTGTCCCTTGTCAAACTCGCTCAAATCCTTACGCTTGCCCATTTTTCCTGCTTCTAACACATCAACTTTGAGGACAAATTTTTCACTTGCTGCCTAATATATCCCACACACTAACAGAAGCCGTGATGATGAGATAATCAGTGCTATTCACTTCACTCTTCACATAAACCCATGATAATAAGTGTACCTGTGGCCTTAATATATAATCAATATACAGAAATGTAATAAAGTTTTCAAACAGTCTGCACTGCATAAATAATAAATTAAATATACAAACAAAGTCCAATAGAAAAGAGTGCATCTTAACGAAAGTGTACAGCCAAGGTGCTCTATGGTCTCGGGTTTGTAAAAGTCCATCAAAGCAAACACCCTACAATAAATGAAATATAGATGAATCCTTAATAAAGCTACACTTTTCTCTGTTATTTTGGTTCTTTGATGATCATTTATGACAGAAATCATTAATGTCTCTTTATGCTCACAAAGGCTGAATTTATTTGATAAAAAACCCCCACTAATATTATTACAATGTAAAATAACAGTTATCTGTGTGAATATATAGTGCAGTGTGATTTATTCCTGTGATCAAAGCTGAATTTATCATCATTACTCCAGTCTTCAGTGTCACATGACCCTTCACTGATCATTCTCATATGAGGATCTGATGCTCAACACACAGTTATGATTATTATCAGTGTTGAAAACAGTTGTGCTGATTCATGTTTTGTTGAAACCATCATACATTTTTGTAATGAAGTTCGTAATAAGGAAGGAGGAGGCGTGAACCGGCTAACATTTAAAGAGTATAATAAAATAAATAAACACAAAATGAAAGTTAAAACTCAGGCAGTCCTCACGGACGGCTGCCACACACACACACACATACTCAAACGTAAAACACAACATAAAGTCCAGGCCTGGTCCTCTCTGGTCCTCCACTGGTGTCGCTCGTGCTTATGTGAGAGGACTCGAGTCATTCGTAATCACACACCGGTCTCACTCGCTCCTCCCACGTCTCTCGCTCGTCTACCTCGCCACAAATTACATTTTTCTGGATTCTTTGATGAATAGAAAGTTCAAAAGAACAGCATTTATTTCATGATCAATTATTTTAGATCAATTTAATGCTTTCTTGCTGAATAAAAGTATTAATTAATACATTATATATTCATATTTACATTATATCCACCATTAGCCACTAAAAATATATGAGTACAACTAATTTTAGTAAATTATATTTAGCATGAAGCCTATTTGTGTACCTATTTGTTTTTCTAGTATCATTATCATGTCTTTTTGGTCTGCTGGAAATGTGTGGAAATATAGATTTTTCAGTTGTTTTTTGCGCTGGTACAATGTCTTGCCGCTTGTTGTTGAATTAACCGAAATGTCTCTATATGTTTCTATTTCGTTCCTTTTCTCCCATCGGCCCGTAATGTGACGCGAGTTGAGAGTCCGGCGGTCCTACAGTGCCGTGAAGGAGGATCCATGTCTGAGTTTGAAGGACTGCAGCCTCTCGTCTCATTTACACCCCTCGCCCTGCCAACTCATTATGAGCTTAATTAGTCCCTCTCTTCTCTCTAATTAACAATAAAGAGCGCGCCAGCCCTCACGGCGGAGTTCAGATCCAGCCTGCCGCCGGTTGTTTGCCGCTCCGAAGTTCATTCCTTCAGCCTTCACTATTCAAGTCAACATGGAATCATAACTGCTCCGGTTTCCGCCTCTGTCTTTGTGTGCATGATTCATCAGTACATGATATTCCTGTAAAGATGCTTGCCTTTATATTTCATAATCTCTCATCAATATGTGATAAACAACTTCCTTTTTCAGTCCTGAAGAGATGGAGCTCATGTTCATGTTAATAATTTTATCCCGCAATTTATAATGTTATGAAAGATATATATTTCAGATCCTCATATGAGAGTGATTAGTGAAGGGTCATGTGACACTGAAGACTGGAGTAATGATGATAAATTCAGCTTTGATCACAGGAATAAATCACACTGCACTGTATATTCACATAGAGAACTGCTGATTCACATTATAATAATATTTCACTGTTTTTACAGTATTTATTATCAAATGAATGTGGCGTTGGTGAGCAGAAGAGACTTCTTTCAAATATATCGACCCCAAACTGTAGAGCGGTAGAGTATATCAGTAAAATCATGTCTAACTAGATGAGCCCAATCAGACAGGATTTCGCTAGTTGTATGATCTAGACTAGTAGATTTTGAAAATAAACAGTTATGCACATCCCATTTTAAGCTCTGAAAATCTTTTCCAATCCTCTTTGAGGAAAGGAGACTGGGTTTCTCCGTCTCGTGTGACCTCAAACCTTCTGACATTCTCCAGTCCCGCATCCCAGTGGACACCGTGTCCTTTAGATCTCATTGACCGGATGAGGTATCGACTGTTTGAAGA